>CM050408.1:38404575-38791991 GCA_027580255.1 Therioaphis trifolii | reverse complement strand
AATATCTGAGAAACGACAAAACCATCCTGGGATCAACGGGTTCACCTGCGATACATCCTCCTATCAATCTCTGCCAGACTCCCATGTCATCTGTCTTGGGCCGGGGTAATGTAGCTTTTGGTTTGGATCTATTACTTGTGAACCATGTCGACGGGTACTCAACTTGACTGCCTATAGTCGCTCCAGGCAAAACGACGCGGGTAACCCTGAAGTCATCTTCAATGATTAATCCTGTCCAGTCATTCATCTTTGTAATAAGTGTCACGAAGATTTGTCTCAGAATAATATGGGACTGTTCGTTACGTCGGATTTGTCCGTGTAAACCTTAGGTACGCCAGTACTTCTCACGACGGGTCCGGGTCTACTTAGTGTCGACGAATTGCGGAAACGCTCGCCACGAATCAAACTCACTTCGTTAAACTCACGAATATCCGCAATTAACTCTTCCTCGAGTACATGTCCATTACTCATCAGTGCACTCGACATATCCCGTGAATGTAACCCGACGCAGATCATTTTTTTTGTCTCACTCATCGATAAGTTCAGCCGGCGACACATTCGTACTTTTTCGTGAAAATAAGCGAAGACTGTTTCATTCTTTTGTTGTACACGCTCATACATTCTCTTCCACGTTTCCGTTATTCCCTCTGGCGCCATAAACATAGCTTCGAACGATTTGGCAAATTTTTCGAAAGTTTCGAGTTCAGCCATGTGACTGAGGTACCAGTTTCTCGCTGCCCCTTCCAAGTAAGAGCGTCCTGCTTCCAATGCACTCACGTCGGGCCAACGGTTTAACTGCGCCGCGGTTTTCAACGCGTTTAACCACTCTGCAGCCACATCGGTATCTCCCGTTTCACCGCTAAACATCGGTATTGTTTTCACTAGATTCGGTAGCATCAACGGTGTTGTCGTTTTCTGATTATTCATTAACTTAGTTATGATTTGCTCCATCTGCTGCTCACGTAGTCGGTTCTGTTCGAGCATTGCACGCACCAAGTCAGCCATATCACTTTGAACAAGTGAACTGTCGTTTCGTTCTATACCAGTTTCCTTTCCCATTGCACCTTCGATATCTCGATATGTGATAATGTGATATCAAATTATTCTGTGATACTAGAGACCAACTGACCACGGTTACCAAGGTCCAATCCTCCGCAAATTGAGGTTATGTCGTTATGTGCAAATTCCAAACAAATATCACGCAAAACACATTTTGTAAAACTCATAAAATACTAAATACACGTTTACCCGAATCGCACATTCGATTTTCGACTGTTCTCGGCGTTTGCTACGGACGAGGTCGCACTTTTTCCCCGTTAGGTAGCAATCAATCCCACTTCTGAATTGTTATATTAACTCGTATATTTAACATTCAAACATAAACATATAATCACTAATGTTATGCAACTATTCAAAAGGGCGCACGCACACACACTGACTTGTCTCCTTCGCTCTCTCTCTCTCTCTCTTTCCGATCAGCACAGTGCCGCCACCCTTCCGAAGCAAAATGTATAACATAGTGAACAATATATTTTTCTTTAGACTCTAACGTGGCCATCAACTTCTGCACTTTCGAACCTTGTGGTATACTGTTGTTAGGTAAAAACGGTAAATCGTTATGTTTGTCATGCAGATGTTGTGGATAAACTATATCGACTTCATAGATTCGTCCTATATCGAAGTATCGGTCAAGTCGTTCAACCCATCAAGTGTCGCGTCAACCCATTTAAAATCTTCATATGGAAGGTATTGACACATTGCCCATCCGTATAAATTATTACCTTAAATAAGAAAAAAATTAATAAAACTTTTAACAGTAAGTAAATTAAATGTTAACTCACATTCTTGATAAACTATCCATGAATTTGGGTTTGATTCATCGAGATGAGGTGTTCGATGATTATTTGCCTTTCCGTATCTTATACTGGCTTGTGTTAGTCCCCCGCGAATACCTAAAAAAAAAAAAAAAAAAAAAAAAAAAAAATTTATACATATTTTAGTTGAAATTTTACCACAAAACATTTAAATATCACCTTTTTCTATCATTAGTAGCATGTCATAGTCTGATAGCAGCTCTAATTTTACGGAGGTGTATTTCAGCACGCAATCAAAACTAAATCCTGGGGCTGTATAATAAAATGCAGGATCTAGTTTGTAAGTGGAAATGCAAATATCTCGAAAGTTCTCAAACACGTCAGCTAGAAGGAGGACATCGATTTTGAGGTATAGATCGCTGTATTCACCAAGCGAACGACAACCGAAATGGTTCCATACTCTTTTCGCATGTTCATACTCTTCCTCTTCGATATCTGTCTCTGTTAGTATATTGTAAAAATGTTCTTTGCGCGATAATTTTGCAATTTTCAATTTCTCCCATGAATCAGTAAAATCATACGGGTACACACCTTTCCTTATCACCAGATGCATGTCAGTATATGTAAATACTTTGGCGGTTTCACGAAATTTTGAAAAATCGGTTGTTAAAAGATTTTCTGCTAAGGTTGATAATTTAGAAGCTAAGAATCTATAAGTATCTATAAATCTTATCTTGAAATCATTGCTTATATATTTGGAAAATGAAATAAAATTTTCTTCACTATTAGGAATGACTCTTATTGTATTAGAGTCATAGCCTAACTCTGTTACAATAAAGTGTGCATCATATTTCGATAAGTTATGGAGAAAACATGGAACAAAATTCTGGGTTTTTAGTTTTAAGTTGCATGTGTTGCATAAACTTTTTATAAATTTCCCAGATAAATGATTATGATGTGCAACTTTATGGTTCACTGATGTGAAGTCGATTTTACATAAATCACACTTGGACTTGGTTGCATGTATTCGTTGTTCTTCCTCAGTCATCATTATCGGTATGTTAATCGTTGTCAAAAGTTTCTACAATTTTTCGGCTATTTCAACTACAGTCAACACAAACTGTCTTGCTACGTTGTTTGAATTCTCAGAACCTCGAAAAACTATTGGTGTAAGTGGTATATCAAAATTGTTCAGTAACTCGACAGGCACATCATCTGTAGCTTTTACAAGTAAACCAAAACTCATTGGGATATGTGATTGAATCGGTGTTGTATTTGACCCATGCGCTTCATTAATATTTAGAAGGAGAGCTTCAAAATCTGCATAAAGCACAAATGGTAAACGTTGGGTATTACTCCATGCATCGAATTCTAGCGTATCCCCCTCCATTGGCATAATAGGTAATATGGGTTTATGTTCACCACATATTCGCGTATGTTCTTCAAATTTATTTTTTTGTCTGTTATCGAATGTGGTGAAACACCTTTTACAAAAAATTACACTCTCCTTGTGCAGAGTTTTTTGCGCTGGACTCTCGTGAACCGTTGTCGTGTGCTTTTAGAAACTGGGACCTTTGTGAGTATCCCATTCTACCTCAAAATACTTCACATTCGTGGACGGTGAAATCGAGCAGTTTATTAGAAAAACCTAGATTTGTTATAATTGGGTTTCAAACAGATCGGAAAAATAATCTGCTCAATCACACTGGCCATTTCGATCACTGTTATTTAAAAAACCTCAAAGTTTACTTGAACTCTGAAGTGTTAAAAAGTAGCAGTCACTGCTACTTTTCACTGTGATTTAATAAGTAGCAGTAACAGTGCCTGCTACTAGTATATAAAATAGCAGTGATTCTTGATCACACTGCTGTTATCAATTATCACCGTAATATTAAACTGTGAAAAATATTGTAACTGTGAAAAATATTATAACTGTGATATGATCCCAGAGTGATTAACGTAGTCGTACACTCGTACTGTGAAAAATATTTTTCACTGTGATTTCTGATTTGATCATAGAAGCATCGAGATAGATAATATCTTGATCACACTGCTGCTACTAACTGTGATGTGTAAAGTGTGATAAAGGAAAGTAGCAGTTTAGGTAGCAATCACTGCTATTTTCACTGTGATTATTTTTATCACAATAGCATTTTCACAGTGTGATAAATATATTTCACAGTTTAACATCACTAGTATCCGTATGAAGATTTCCGTGCAGATTTCTCGAATAACCAAATTTCGATACTGTACAAGGCGTATACAGATTTTCAAAAGTCTTACTACGATAGAGAGCGCTGCAAACCTGTGTTTTCAAAAACTGATTTTTGTCTACAAGCTCCAATCGTTGTGGTAGATTTATCACGTCAAAACGATAATGTAAAATCGTCTACAGTCGACCTACGAGTGGAATTTGAAGCTATAAAAAATATTCCTGCAAAAACTACAGCTTATTGTCTAATTTTACATGATCAAATTGTAACATATAATCCGTTTAGCGGGGATATAAGAAAATTGTAAAATAAAACACATTTTATTTTAAATGCAATCAAATATTGAATTTTTATTTTATATTATACAAAAACATAGATACAATCATTAAAATAATTTACGATTCACTTTGGGTGTTGCTTGCACTGCATAAGTCGGTGTTGTAGGTCTGTTGAAATACAGTGGGCCGTCGTTTTCATCAACTGCCTATAATAATATTGTATAGGTAAATAAAAATATTGTACGGTAAGTCAATTTTTATTATAATTTACCTGAGAATAAATTGGGGACGGTGGCATATTTGTGTCTTCGCACATAGTAGGAGATAACGGTGAACATTGAAATAACGAAAAACAACTCTGTAGTGTTTCATCCTAAATTTCATATCCGTGTTAATTATAAATGCGTATTAATTAAGACATAATTTATTTACCTCACATACGGCTTCTTGTTTGATTACACATTCTTCGGCTAACTGTCTTGTGGCCAGTAGTTTCAGCTGACTGACGAATCTTATTGGGTTCTTTGCAGGTGTATGGGTTGATATCAGCGCATCGTTGAGATTTTGTATTGTTTTTTTCATTTCTTCGATATTTTTTTCACGTTTGAAATCCGATTTTAAGTAATCTGTTATTTGATTGAATTGTTGGAGTACCATAGGGCGAATAAATGTAGTTTTTCCAACACAGGCTTCAAAAACGACCCATTCCATGTACTGTAAAGCTATGAGATCCGCACGATTAAGCAGTACGCGACACCCATCTTCAAATTTTGATTCAATGACCAAATTATTTTCACCACGATAAATAATTTTTGATAATTTATTTTCTTCATCCGAGAAGAGTAAAAGATTTTTGTTCTCATCCGGTGTGTCCAATATCATTGATAAAATGTTACCCATAAAAGAGTATATTCGTTTTAAAAAACAATGCGATATAGATATATGGCGAGAAGGTGTGATGATTCGGATTTTAAGTTTGAAATTGTCGCTCAGATCCAACCCAATGTTTAAAAATTTACGACTGACAAAGTCAATTACAAACATACTTGTATCAATAAGTTCGATAGGCGTCTTGGGTGGAACGTACATGTACTTTGATTTCTTGTAAATAGCAGCATTACTCTGTAGTGATCCGGCCATTGTAAACAAGAAAAATAAAGACACTTTTGACTTGAAAATTAACATTTAACACTAGAAACGCAACGCATCGACTGATTTTGGTATGAAACCCGACAAATTGTTTCCCGACGATTGTTCCAATTTCTGAGAACATGCCATGTACATAAGAGTTGTTTTGAAACTGGACCCATAACAGAGCACCATGCATTGTAAAATGCTGGTTCATCGTCAGACATAAATATATTAGATTTAATAATACCAACCAATTTTTTTACAGATTTGAAATATAATGTATATGTAGCAGTATCGGATTTATTGCTAAAACAAAATGCTACTGGAATCCCAGTGGCGGCACCAGATTTTTTTGTCTGGGTGGGCCAAGCTGGGGCCACTGATTTAAAGGGAGGGCCAGTGGCATTACAAAATTTGCCTTACCTATCGGTTTATCGGTTGGTACCAACTAACAATTACAGGTTCATAAAAAAATAAAAGTCACTATTGAGTGTAATACCAGCCAATTTTTAAAACTTCAATAACCCTATTCTTTTTTGATATGTTTTTTTTTTTATTTCTTTTATTAGGAAACTTTGTATATGTACAATTTATTTCGACATTTACAGATATATGTACAATTAGGTTCTTTGATATGTTACTGAGTAAAGCCATAATATATCCACCGATTTGCAACACTTCATGAGAAACATATAACACATATTTTCAAAATTACAATATCACAATGCCTTATAAGTTATAACATTTAATATGAAAAATGAATAAAATAAAAATAAATAAATAATTAACACAAATATCAAACCTTATTTAGAATGTTTTATTTGAACTATTTTGAATAGTTTATTTAAATACAAATATTTACAAAGATATTACATAATATATTAAATTCAGAGTATTATAATACAAAGTTTATTATAAAAAAACAATCTGATAAAAAATAATAAACACAAATTTAAAATCTTATAAGTATTATCACACAATTACAAACTTACAAATAATAAATATTATTTAATTTACAATGATAACAATATTTATTTTAATATTATTCGTCGATTATTATGAGAATCAGCAAATCTATCTATTATATTGTCAATATTCAAAAGTTTAGCTTCTGACTTTTCAATAGAAATAATACTTAAATTTGAAAGATTTATTTGTAACATGGAATTTCTAAGATATGTCTTAATCCTTTTCATACAAGAAAATGTTCTTTCACATACTGCAGAAGAAACTGGTATAGTAATTGCAATAGTACAAAGCTTATATAATTCAGAAAATGCTAGTTCATATTGTAATAAAAATGCATGCAATTGAAAAATATTTGTTATAGAATTATACTTATTTTCAAAATGTTTTATTGCTTTTTTAATAATTTTTAATTCTGAATTTAATGTTTCAACATCACAACTATAAGCTAGTGCAAATGGTTGAATGAGTTCTGCATTCAAAAAATTATTGTTTTTAGGGTCAAATGCACTAATGCCCATTAATAAATTTTCATTATCAGAAAATCTTTTATTGAGTTCTACATTTATTTTATCTATAATAGGCAGATAAATATTAATTTTAAAATCAATTTCAGAATCTAACACTGTATTACTTTCTAAATTGCTTTCAACTAAATATTTTTCTAAATGTTTAGGTAATTTTTTTCTTTTTTTTTCTTTATTTTGTAAAGAAGGATGTTTAATATTTAATCTACTAGCAATCATTTTAGATTCATTGTATAATGTAGTTTGATAGCCTCCATCATCTCTTAAACCACCAAAATGTTCTTTAAGAGAATTAATTAATACAATTGCTTTAGCAGTATCAGCATTTAGGTCTTGTAAATATTTAGTTACTAAGTTAACTTGGGAAAGTATGTTATTGAAAAATAGTAATAAATATATAAATTTAAAGTCTATACTTTTCAGTAAACCAATAGCTTCCGATGAATGTTTACTTTTTTCATATGACATTTTATGTAATAATAACAACACAACTTCTAAAGTAGCTTTTATAGCTTTACATGCATGGATCTGAGAGGACCATCTAGTTAGACACAATCTCTTAAGTTCTATAGGTTTAGTTTTAAGAATTTGCTTTTGAAGTTCAATAAATTTAGAGTGGATTGAAGATCCAGACATAAAAGTATATATAGCTTGTAACAGGTTAAAAAAGTGATCAACTACTTCAACATTTTTTACAACATCCACAAGAACTAAATTAAGTCTGTGATTATTGCAGTGAATATAAACTGCCTGAGGAACATCTTTTTTAAATAATGCTTGAACACCATTTATTGAACCTCTCATAACATTAGCCCCATCATATGTTTGGGCTACACATTTATGTATATCAATCTTACATTTACTTAAAACAACTTTTATGTGACTGAATAATGCAATTGCATTTAAATCTGTTAGAGACGTGAACCCTAAAAATCTTTCTTTAATTTCACACTTATAGTAATACCTTACAACAATTGATAGTTGTTCTATTTTTGTGATATCTTTAGTTTCATCAATCATTATTGCAAAATATGATGACTCATTTAGTTCTGAAGAAATGTTATTTAATATCATACTAGCCATTATCTGAATTATTTCATTTTGTATTGAATGGTGGAGGTACCTAGCATTTTTTGGACCACTTATTCTTTTTTTTACTACCTTATCAAAACAAGAAATTACATTCATTAGCTCTAAAAAGTTGCCTCTGTTCAAACTAGATTCATTCTCGAAGTGTCCTCGAAACGCAATTCCTTGTATAGCCAACATTCTTAAAGAAATTACTATAGATTCCATATACTTTCTGTTTTCATTAACTATAATTGCATGATGATTACTTAATTGTGACAATACAGAACTTTTATTTAATTTATTTTTTTTATATTCAACCCACGATAAAGTACAATTTTTATGTTCATCACTCTTTTCATGTCTTAACAATCCTCTAACGGACATAGCATTTTTCCAATTATTATAACCAGTAATTTTAAACATATTATCACCATCATTTTTTAGTTTTAGAGAAAAATGTCTACACGGAAAACAATAAACTGAATTTTCTATTTGACTGTATTCAATCCACTTAAAATGTTCATACCAGTTTGATTGAAAACTCCTTGCCCTCTTTGTTCGACCAGTACCATAAACTGTCTTTGGAAAATTTTTTAATTTTGGTTGAAATGGTTCGTCATCTATTGTTTGGGATATGTCATTAGGCCCAGGAACTTTACCAAAACGTTGAGGCTGGTCCAAATTCACAAATTCTGCATCATGACATAATGGATCAGTAATAATGACTTCATCAGTACTATCCTCACTTGAATAAATACTAAACAAAATTATTTATTATATAATTAATATTATATAAATATTATTGTAATTTTTTAAAATATTTACCTATTTAAATTATCACTATCAATTGAGCTAAGTGAGGTATCAACTTTTTCTAATTCTTCATTCGTCATACTATAAAAAATTATAAAAGATTGAAGAAAATAAATTTTATTTTTAAAGTATATCAAATTGCTATTATACCTATGGTGACCAGACGTACTCTTTTTCGTAGGACAGAACCTACTCTTTTTTGATGCACTGTCCTATTGTCCTTAATACTGGTGTAAAGTACATACAAATGTACTCTTTATAGAAAATATTACGGGTTAACACATTTAGAAATAATAAATAAAGAGATTCCAGTAAAACACTTAGAAATATTGTGCCAATTTGTACTAAGTCTTCCAGGTACAAGTGCACCAATAGAATGATTATTTTCACAAATTAACAAATGTTGGACATCAGAAAAATCTCAATTAAATGTTTCAACATTGAAATCATTAATGTTAGTTTTTAAAAACTGATGAAAACTGTAATGAAATGTTTTAAACTTTAAAATCAGATACTAAGTTGCTGAAGGCAATTTATGGTTCTCAAAAATATCTTTAACATTTTTATCATTTTTAAATTAAAATTACTGTAAATAAAGGCAAATAAAAAAAAAAAAATTAAATTAAAATTATATTTTAATCATGTAAGGAACATGTTATTTTTATCAAATTTAAAATTTTTGTTTTTTATTATACAATGTTAAATGTTTATAAAGTTAAACAAGTTATTATTTGTTGTTTAAATGTTATGTTTTTTTATATTATACTTTATACAATATTAAATGTTTATAAAGTTAAACATGTAGAAAACATGTTTATTTTTTAATTTTAATAATTTGTTTTTATATCATAATTGTATTAAAATTAAATTTGTAGAAAACATTTTAATAAAGTTTAGTACTTAAAGTTTAATTTTTAATTTATTATGTTTACATGCATATTTTTAATTCTTTCAATGTTTTCAGTTACAAATTATTTTCTTTTAAAGACACACACCACATAAGCTGACACTCTAATGAAATTGATACTTTTAATAAATACTTTATATAAGTAATTGATAATAAATATAAATATATTACCTATAATTAATAATTAATTAAATAAAAGACACATTTTATAGCTAGAGACTATTGGTTATAGTCAAAATGGGTATAATAGTATAGACATTAGTCAATTCTATAAGAGTAGAGGTTTTTTGTGATAAAAAGGCTAAGTTTTAAAATGTACTTTTTTTAAAATTTTTATATCTAGTCACCATAATTAAACCTATTATTCAATTGAATTATTAAACTTACTTTGTAGTATATGGTGTATCATTTCTTTGATCTGAAATAGGATAGATATTTTGAGTTTTTGTACCTACAATTTAAAAATATCTCATTAAAATAAATTATATGTGTAAAATACTAAAATTGATTATTTATAATTAATTTCCAATAAACATTTAAATTATTTAATAATTTAAACTTACCATCAAAATCATTATTACAAGAATAATCAGACATATCTCCATCTAACAACACTTTTTTCTGAGCAGAAAAAAAAGATGTTATTGGTCGAAATTGTTTAGTTTTAATTGTAGTTTGTTTAATAACTGATTCTTCCATGTTTTTAATAATGTCAAATAAATATTTTAATAAATAGACCAAGAACAGAAATACTAAATAGTAATGTACAACTGTCAATTGGTATTAGTCTCGGTATTAGTTAAAATAAAAAAGATTTAAACAAAAAAAAACTAACCCAAAATAAACAACGTTACAAAAGCCGAAGGACGGATGATAAATTGATTATAATAGCCAAGTTATCCGTATCTTCATGTATATATAATTGTATAAACTATAGGTAAATATTCGAAAAGAAATTTAAAAATAGAAATATTTTACCCACATCGATAGCAACACATTGATAGCAGCGAAATTTTATCTACTTCATACATGGCTAAAGTATCTATATTCTGTAGCCGTGGTTTCATATATAAATTATAAACATAAATATATTATAGTTATATAGACAAGGCTCAGTGCCGTATCCGTATGATTTTCCGCCAGTATTGCTAGTTGCTACCACCACCAGTCACCCACTGTGAGTAGACCGGATTGTTCCAAAACCCGATATAGACACGCCGCACTTAAAAACTAATTTTATAAATTTTAAAATATTATGGTATAATTTTAAGCAAAAATACTTTAAAATCATACAGGGTGGGCCAGCCGGGGGCCGAGAAGATTTTAGGGTGGGCCGCGGCCCACCCTGGCCCACCCCTGGCGCCGCCACTGTGGAATCCCATTACCATATTCATCAACAACAAGTAACGTGTATAGCTGAAAACTGTAACTGTTCAAACCATGGGTACCATCAACACAAATTTTGTCATTTCCAAATTTAACCAGCATTTCAGCTTGGAAATCAGTCATTATGATGATACAAAAATCATCTTTTCTTAAATGTGTTGTCACGTCATCTTGCCCTTGGTGTTTAAAATATAAAACTGGATTATTACCTTTTGCTAACTGTTGGACCCATAATTGAACACTCATAAAATCATTTTCATGTCTTTTTGTAAAACACTTGTTAATATTGTAGTCCCTTTTGATGTTGTGTATGTCTCGTTTTTCTATTAAATGTAAACGCTTCAATGGTGTTCCATCCACAGAATCTCGAACATCATTTAATACTCTTTGAATTGGAACACCCATCGATAACTTACCTATTGAAGAGTATTATCATTGAGTATATACTAAATAAAATATAGTAAAATAAAATAATATACCTGCCAGTTTTGCTCTATCAGCTGTATTTAACCTCAATTTTCCAATTTCATTTTGGTGCCATAAATGAGTATTGCTGTACTCTACAATTAATTGATTGTCCTTCTTGTGTAATTTAATGTATGATGGACATATTTTTCCTATTTTTACTGATCCACCATTTTTTAAACTTCTTTTACTCTAATTCAAATTAACATGGTTATTTAAGTATGACTTTCTTATTAATTTCCTTACTTTGCCAGAAATCCTTGGATAAAATGATCTATGACAGTAATAGTACGAATATTCTATGCCATTAACTTTTTTCGTTGAAGTTCTTTTTATAAATTGACATTTATGTTTGTCCTCAATCTCATGTTTCCATTTCTCAAATTCTAATAGTATAAATAATGTATACATAATAATTGGTAATATTTGAAGTTAAGTTATGTTATTATTACCTTCAAATATTTTGAAGTTCAATGTGTCATTAATAATATCCACCATATGTCTTATATTTAAGTGCAACTGATAAGTCTTAAACGTACTAAAAGTTTAATTGCATTCTTCGAAAGAGCAAATAAGTTTACTCTTCAAGGTGTTAATTTGCATTTCATGTCTTAAATGTTTTATAAGATCAATTTTTTTTGAAAATGATGTATTACACTTATCACAAATATATATCTTTTTTTCTTTTTTGTGTTTAATTCTCATGTGCTTATAAAAACCTGATCTTGAATTATATTGTAGTCCACAAGTGGTACAAGTAAACATAATTAAACACAGTTATGAAATATATATAAGATATAGCATATATATAATATATATAAGATATAGCAATACTCAATTATGGTACCAAAATGAAATTGATAAATTAAAGTTTACTATAGCTGATAGCCTGATAGAGCATAATTGGTAGGTAGCTTATTTTATTTAATATTTAATATAATATTTATTATAATATCTATAAAATAATATTATTAAATTACTGAAAAAATATTATGTTTGTTGGATAGTTATGTTATTATAATAAGTTATTAATAACATAATTTTTATAAAAATATTTGTGTACTGTAATAATAATAATATTATCATTATACATTTGCTATTATTAATTTAAAATTTGATAATTTTTTTGTAGTTTAAAATGTATTATTAGGTAAATGTTCAACTTTTATAGCTAAAGATTGAAAATTTAAAATAAGGTTCCACATATATAACATTTATTTTATATTTTCACTTGAAGTATTCTCAATGAATTATGTATTGAATATTAAATGAATTATGATAATTCATAATGCAAATGATGTTATCATTTTATCAATGTTATCACATTTTGATAACCGCAAAAAAGGGGCTAAATATAGGCAAAATATATATGGACACAAAAATTTTTTTCCTGCGAAGATCCATTCGTTAAATTTACCGCCAAATACCAGTATCCAATCTATCAAAAAAATAGCGGCAAATGGCATACGATAAACGTTGGAAAGTATTTCCGTTAGATGGCGTTCTAGGTCTTTTTGACTTTTCTGTTCATCATTATGTATACCCAAAAGATTAGCTAGTTGCCGGACCTGTATGTAAGACCGTGGTAGTAACACGGTTGCTGCAGTGGTGGGTTAGGAATAGGTGGAGTAGTGGCGGCGGCGGCAAAATTCGGTGGCGGTGGTGCCAGAAGCCCCCAAAATATCCTACTAATACCTTTTTGTAAAGACATTAGACTGTTATATCTTTTTATTAATTCTACTCGTGCAGTATGTAAAGTCGGATTAAAAGTATTACAAATAGTTGAAGTGTTATAGTTTTTACGATTACATAGTATTGTCTTATCATTCAATTATTCCCCAATTAATTAAAATTTTTCAACATATATTGAGGTATTAACGTGAATTAATAAATTAAATGTACTTGAGTATGTTAGTAATTTTGATATAGGTTCATAAAAAATACCAGATCCTTTTGTTATTTCCTTTTTTATTAAGTCGTTTTCCTCTTGTCCATGTATTGATGTAGATGTGTCGAGCAACAAAAGAATAAAAACTATTAAAAAATGCAGATACATCGTTTGACAAATAAATTAATATTAAATACAATTAGTAACACGAAAACTTATACGCATAGATAATGATAATATTGTTTGTGATAAATATGTTCCTGACTCTGGTAGTATTTAAATGAGATAGTCTCATAATTCGGTGTTACTTTAAACTTTAATTTCAAATATTGATTACCAAACATTTATAATACTAATCATTGAAATCATATATGTGACACATAAATTGTCGAATAGCAAATTCATTAATTTTGTTTATTTTAAATCTTATGTTTATTTGTTTATGAATATACCCAGGTAGCATCGAATTGTTTGTGTAGACATTTTTTTTTTTTTTTTATTTTATTTTTACAAAAGAATAACAAAAGAGAAAGAGAGAAAGGAGAGAAAGAAAATTATATTCGTGTATAATTAATTATTTATCTTTTAACATATAATGTGTTTCTTCCCTAGTAGATCCTATACTTATTTTATATATTATTTATATACTATGTTTTTAATTCTTAAAATTTTCTATTTCCTATATTTTCCCTACAGTAATATAATATGTGTACCTCCACATACGTTAGACTTAGTATATACAGTAATGCTACTTTAAATATTGTAGTCATCGCTCTTTATATTTTTTTATCTGGCTTACATGTTTGTATTCATTTACTAGTTGTCCATTCTTAATCATTTCTACCACATAAGTTACGTCGGATATTTGTTTTATTATTTTAAACGGGCCAATATACCTGTAAGCAAATTTTGATTTCCTTTTTTCGTCTTTAATTAGTACTTTTTCGTTTAATTTAAATTTTACCTGTACCTTATTTGAGTCATAGAGTTTTTTATTGTTTAAGTACCTGTCCGCTAATAATTTTGGGAGTTCGTCTCGAATATTTTTTAATTTTTCTAATTCCAGTAAAATTTCGGGGGATGTTTCTGTACTTACAAAGTTGTGGTCAAATATGGATTTCGGGTTATATCCGTGTAGAAGGTAAAACGGTGTGTTTTTTGTTGTATCATTAATTGCTGTGTTGTATGCAAATAACACATATTTTAAGTAAAGACTCCACTTTTTTGGTTGTTCCTGTACAAAGTGGCTAATCATATCTATCAAGGTCCCGTTAAATTTTTCTGTTTGGCCTTGGCTCTGGGGACGGTATGCAATTGAATTTGTTTTATTTATATTTAGGGCTTTTAGTAAGTCGTTCACCAATTTATTTGTAAAATGTGAGCCTCGGTCAGAGTGTATTTCGCCTATTGCTCCGAATTGTAAAATTATATCTAGTAAATATGCCACTGTTGATTTTGCATCAGCGTTTTTATATGATTTTGCAATTGCATACTTAGTAGTTGCACATGTTCCTACCAAAATATATGAGTTCCCCTTGCTTGATGGATTTATTGGGCCAATATAATCGATTGTAAATCGTTGAAATGTTATACCTATCATTTTTGGTGATGTTAGCATTTGACCATAGGTCGCTTTTTTATCCGATTTTCTTTTTTGGCAACTAATGCATGATGTTACATATTTACGTATGTCATTATATATAGAGGGCCAAAAATATCGTTGAATAATTTTGTTGTATGTTTTGTCTACGCCTAAGTGTCCTGATAAGGGATGGTCATAAAAATCACTTAAAATTTCATTTTTACGGTCGTTTGGCAATGCGATTCAATTTGTAAATCGCCCCTTAGATAAGTGTTTCTGTATTGCTTTAACAATTTTAGCATATGTGTCATCACGTAATTGTTCTAGTTGTATATTAATAGTTTTTAATGTGCAAATTGTTAGTTCGTTGTCCTTTTGTATTTCTTGTTCTATAGTAGGTGGTTCAAACACTGGATTTCGGGACATAGTATCACATACTTGATATAAGCGTCCTTTTCTATATTTCATAGTTATGTCATAGTCTATAATTTTACTTTTTAGTCTCTGAATTCTGGTTGATAGTGATTTAAGATTGTCTAAATATTTTAAAGGAGCATGGTCTGTCCATATTTCTATGTGTGTGCCGTATACATATGGTCTAAAAGTTTCGAGTGCATATACTATTGCTAATAGTTCTAGTTCAATTGCACTATATTTTTCCTCAATGGAAGAGACACGTCGTGAAATATATGCTACGGGATGTAATAATTCGTCTCCTTCGTCCTTTTGTAATAAAACACCTGCAATTCCTATTTTACTCGCATCGGTCCATATTACTATTGGTAGGTTTGGATTGAAATGTTTTAACAATGGTGGGTTAATTAATTTTTCTTTAAGTTTTTTAAATGTTTCTGTGTGTTTATTTAGCCACTTTACTGGAGATTTTTTTGATTCGAAGTGGCCTCTAGTTAAATCTGTTATAGGAGCTACTATTTCAGCGTATCGTGGTATGAACTTTCTAAAAAAATTACATAATCCTAAAAAAACTTCTAGTTTGTTTAATATTTTCTGGTGTAGGGAAATTTTTTATCGCTGCCAATCCCTCCTCATTGGGTTTCACTCCATATTGATTGACGATTTGCCCTAATATTTTCAATTCAAAATATCCAAATTTACATTTTTTCACTTTCAATTTGAACCCCGTTTTTCTAATTCGCTCTAATAGTTTTTCTAAAATTATAAGTAGTTCTTCAAATGTTTTTGCGTAATTTATTATATCGTCTACATAATTAATGGTGCCGTAAAGTGGGGTGACTTCGGACAATTTTTCGTGTTTTTTTGAAAAAATATGATTGTAAATTAAAGTAAAAATTTCAAAAAAAAAAATTTAACATCTACAGATGTTTATCCACTATATACGATCGTTAAAACTAAAGTTTAACTTCAATAACAAACTTTTTTAAAAAGTTAAAAGTTGTCCGAAGTCGACCCACAAATTGGTCGACTTCGGACACATACTTATTTTCACATAAAATCATATTAAAATTTATATGGTATGACTTCGGACAGCAAATTTTTAAAAAACAAAACTACAGACTTTCTTGTCTTTTTCCTTTTTTTAACCTTCAAAATGTATTAACAATAAAATATTTTATAATTAAATTAACAAAATAAATGATGAGCCAGAATTGGTATTTTTACTGGGTGTCTTGTGTTATACAAATTAATTAATACCTTAAAAAAACTACTTACAGTCTTTTTTTTACTAACTTCAGTCTTAAAATACATTCTTTTAGTAATTAAACAAATCAAATTAATAAAATAAACTCAACATATAACAAATTAATACCTACGTATCAACCTACTATTTTAACAATTTAACTTAGTCTACTTTGACTATTTGTAAAATATTAATAATGTAAAACAATATAAAATTAAATAAGTACCTTTGTAGATAAAAAAAACAACACTAAGTAGGTACCTAGGTCCCACCTACTTATTCAATTTCAGTAGCATCAATGTCAAAAATATATCTGTCTCGTTTTTGTCTACTCAATACCTTGACTATTTTGACAACTTGCGTCACTTTAATCCGACTCTTATCGGCAACTATTGGGAAAACGAATGTTGGAGGTCCAGCTAAAGAATTTTTTTTCCTTAAAAAATTAACGTTTATTATTGGGTAATCTATATCGAGAATCTGACCAATATAATGTCGATAACTTTTGTTTGTTTCATATTTTACCAATATAAAATTGTCAATTTCAAATTCAACTGGAATTTCTTGCTGGTGATTTGGAACTGATTGACTTGTTGAGGGTTCTTGGTCATTATTAAATTCTATTATCTCTGTGTCGTTATCGGTTTCAGGGTCATCAATATTATTTTCGTTGACATCTTCAACTCTAAAATCTTCAACATTGATACTTTTTCCAGGCTCTACTGCAATTTTTTCCCCCCTTGGTTTTTTTACCGTATTTTCCCCTAAACGAACTTCTTGTAAAATGTCCACAAAAGCGTCAGTCCACGATCTACTTCTATTCAGTTCTTCCAGTTCTTCATCTTCAGGCTTAGATTTTACCCGTGCCAATACACGTTGTTTATCGAACGGAACTATTCCAGCGGCCTTAAATCCAGCTTTTACATTAGACTCTGGAGATTGAACGGACTCTAGAGCTTTTTTTAGCATTTGTGGAAATTCGGACTTTGGCAGAACACCTCTATTTTTCTTTTTCCACTTATCTAAAACATTACGCCACGCTGATTTTAAGGGACGGAAAAAAGCCAAATCTAAAGGCTGACACAAATGTGTCGAATTTGGAGGTAGTAGTACAAATTTAACTTCATGAATTTGACATAGTTTAATTACATTTATCGATAAGTGGCTGGCAAGGTTATCTCCTATCAAAACTTTTGTGCCAACCAAATTTTTTATAAAAGGAATAAATGAAAATGTAAACCAATCTTCAAAGATTGCCATATCAAACCAACCACTTATATTTCGATTATATCTCGCTCCGGGTATACCTCCCTCTACCCATGTTGGATATAAATGTGCAGCTTTGTACACAGTATAAGGTGGAACAATATTACCATCAGCTGAAGCGCAGAACATTAATGAAGTACTTGTTTTTGACGAATCTCTTATAATTTCAGGATGTTTGACACCTCGTCTAACGATAACCAATTTTTTTCCAGGGTCGTCTGAAAAATTGGTTTCGTCGTAGTTGAATATGTTAGTAGCGGGTATATCACGCAAAACATCTTCAAGATTATTAAAATATTTGTCTAAGATTGGTTTTGAAACCCCTGCTCTCACTCGTTTAATATTTTCTCCAAATCGTTGTGTTAAGTTCTTATTACGTTTCAAAAATGATCTAATCCAATCCACGCCAGGCATATTGTTGTGTTTAAAAATTTTTTCGTTTCTTCCGGATCTATCTAAATACGACTGGACCAGAATCTGTAAATCCGATGCTCGTAGAGGGAACCCCCATTCTGCACATGTAATTAAACCATCAACTAAAATATCCTCGTCTTTTTTTGAAAGAACCTTCTGACCACCCGGCTTTCGAAACATGTTGTTTTTATTATTAATATAATCATATATAGTAGTTCTTGGAACACCATACTTTTCACATGCTTTTCGAACACTTAAATTTTTTACTTTAACGTCATGGACAGCTTTCATAAGATTAGCCTGCGTATAATTCTGATAAGAGCGACCACCTACCTTTTTTTTGTATTTTCCCATATTGTTTGTACTGTCCGAAGTCGGCCCTCTATCCTTCAATTTTTGCACGAAAATTCATAAAAAATATCATATGACACTAACCACACTTTTTATAGGAAATACTTATTGAGAACTAGTTTATCTCGTAAACAAAAAAAAAACGATGACGATCGGAGTATTTGTTGTTGAATTACAAATGTTATGAGATGTGATAACAAAAATGGAGGGAAAATCCAATGATAAGGAATTAACTCATGGCCTCCATGCTATCAGCGTTACAACGTTACGAAACGTTTCCTACATCCCAATACAGGTTGGTAACCGTGAAATGTAATAAAAGATGATTTTAATTTAATCAAACCGATCGTATGCTGTACTTTATCAATTATTATCATGTTGTCCGAAGTCAACCCATGTGTCCGAAGTCACCCTAATAAAGTAAATAGTAAATATAAAAGCCTAAATAAAGTAGCCCAGAAAGGGCAGTAGCTACAGCCTTAGAAAATTGTCTTGGGGAGTTATTATATCCGAATGGAAACCTTGTCCATTCATATAATCCAAACGGGGTAATAAATGCTAATTTATGTCGGTCTGTTTTGCCAAGTAGAATGTTCAAAAATCCTAGTTGCATATCCATAATGTTGAAATATTTCGATCCTTCAAGGCAATCAAATATTGTTTGTATATTTGTGATTGGGAAATTCTGATGTGGTACTTGTTTGTTTATTTTTCTATAGTCGATTACTAGTCGTTTTGTTTTATCCGCCTTATTAACTAAAAATTCTGGGCTAGCATATGCTGAATTAGATAGTATAATTAATCCTGCGTTTAAAAGTTCGTTGACTTGTCTTTGTAACTCATTTTGTTCACATAATGCCAATCTATATGGTGGTAAATTTACTGGGTCTTCAGTTAATGTGGGTATTGGTATATCTCCTATATCAATAGATCCTAAGTCCATGTCATGTTGCGCGAAACAATCCGAAAATCTTGTCAATATTTTTTTTAGTTTTAATTGTTGATTTGTTTCTAACTCTGGGTTAATATCAAATTCTAATTCTTTACTGTCTATTGTTTTTGTTATGTTACATATGTTATTGTTTTCGTTATTTTTTAAGAGTGTGTTTTGCGATATTTGTAAACTTTTATTGGTTTGTGCTGGATTGTCATTAATGTTTTCAAATACTTGTTCTACATACTGTTGTAGTGACCCGAGCTATGGACAGCTTCGTGACACGTACAGATAACTTATTTAACGACGGTGCACTTACTCTCGTTCAACAACAACTTCGGTGGTTCGGAGAATTAAAAATGAATACACTTTGTTTAATAATAATAAATGTTTTTATTAACAATAATAATATAATTTAGAAAAACTGATATATGAATTTGAAGACAGAGTTTTCACTCTGCCTGAGAAAATAGGAAAAAAAGTTAATTTTAATTAGTAATTTAAGCGACCAGGTCCGGCGGCGATGTGAGGCTATTAAGGCTTCACGACCGGTTGATCACTTAAATTTGGGACTTCTAGCTCTTCTCTATTTCTCTCTATTTCTAATTTGTAATGTTCGAATACAGGCCTTTTATATACAATCTAACCGTGGCGTGATCTCGCCTGATGCTTAATCGGGACCACGGATTGGTTGAGGGAATGGCGTGATTAGCATTTATTAATCACGCCACCTTTCGCTAATAGGCATATAGTAAACCGCTAGGCATTTTAATAATTGGTAAAAATTAATGATAGCAATATTACATGCGTTTGCTCTTTGCGGAATAATTAATATATTATGTAAAACGCCGGTTCACTACACTGTGTTAATTCATTAAATCCGTTTTGTCTAGTATGCATTTCGTCGTATTTAATGTTACGCTGAATGTTGTTATTATTTTCTACATAATGTGTTAATTCATTAAATCCGTTTTGTCTAGTATGCATTTCGTCGTATTTAATGTTACGCTGAATGTTGTTATTATTTTTTATGTATTGTTCTATTTGGCTTTTAATAGTTTTAAGGTCAGGTATTACCGTAAATACTATTATATTATGTAATGTTAATAGTTTATTGTTAGTGTTTATTCTACCCGGGGTCCAATGATTGTTCTTGTGAAATATTCCTATAAATGATCGGTTTGGTCTATAATAAACTATTGCCGTGTTATTTTCTGTTTCGTTATTTATTTCATCGTAAATTTTTACAATAATTACATTTTTATTATATTTATCCGCTAGATATGCCAGATCATCATCTGTAAGTTGATAACCCGATCTACACCTTGGTATTCCTATGTCATTTAAGATTTCTAGCGTTGTCAAGTATAGTCCCTCGTTTTTTAAACAAACTTTTAACGCATTGGCCCCACAATCTCCATCTGTCGGTGTCTGTTCCGCTATTTCTAGACAAGAAACTAATTTAGTTATTTGAATCCTTAAGTTCGAATTTATTGATTTCTCGTGACTATTTTCTGTATCATGTGAATTAATTATTATATTTATTTGTGATGAATCTTTCGTTTCTGGAGATTTTGATATTGAATTACATTCTATATTGTGTTTGGACTATTTGTAAATTCTTATTGTAATATTTGTATTTTGAAACGTGAATTTAATCATATTTGCAATTATAGCCCAGTCTTTTTTGTCTAGTCCCGAACAAACTTTCGGTAGTCCTAAACTATTTATAGACCAGTTGTGTTTCACATTTATCAACACGTTATTTACCACTAGAGCGCGGATTTGTATGCGTTCTTTTTTACGTTAAGAGGACGCCACACGGGCAAACGAAACCGAGCAACGACCAAGAGAATGCGCTGTTAGGTGTTTTCGTGATCCGCAAGCACGCGACGTTTAAGCCACGCCCACTACACATTGTCGGCTGTCGGCCGACGATTGTGCTCATTCGGGAGCGATGTTTATTATTTTCTCGACCTCCGTCTATGATGGATCGTGTAAAATAATATAGAACGCATACACGTCGTATATTATGCCGCATTGCTGTCGTAATATTTTAAATATTCATTATTCACTCTTATACACAAACCATCTTTTAATTAAAGCCACTGTCAGCCCAATTGTATACCTATTTGTATATAACAATATTATGTAGGCTAGAAAATCTAGTTTCTACCGTACGTTTAATTGTTGTACAAACATTTTAAGTATTCGAGTTACACATTTTAATATTTTACGTGTACAATAACTTACGATTTACATTTATTTTGTAAATATAAATAGACGTACCTATTGTGTATTTATTTTTATACATACCAATATTTTCGAATTTATTACCATTATATTATTATTTATATTATTCAATAATAATAATATAATATATTTCAATAAACATTTTAATCAGCCATAAATAAACTACTGTAAATAAATTACTAGAAGGGTAATTCAACATAACAATTTATTTAACAACGTACAAAAACATAAAATGCGACGATGCACCACTTAGGCTATATCGCAGAAGACTAACTGCTAATCCCGAGAGTAACTCTGACGGGGAATAAAAAGGTCCGCTAGTGTGACCAACCCACCAATTAATTAAGTTAACATATTCGTCCTTCCTGACTTTTGTTGATCGTCCTCGATTCAACAGTAACAAAAAAAAATTATATAAACAACAACAAATAAAATAAACAATTAAGTGATAACATGTGATAGCATTAGTTAACAAGTTAGGAACTATTGTTAAGCTTCAAAGTCTTGTAAGTATGCAGGTTGTCTGCGAATCCGCTTGGACTTTTCTCGTTCAACTGATTCCATTTCCTCCTGATCGGATACCCCATCTTCATCTGTCTCCTTTGGTCTGGATGTAAAACGCTTCAGGGCACTTATGTGTGCGGTAGTGGCATATAGTTGACCCTTTTCATGGTGCAAATCTGCCAGTTTATATGTATCTCCGGCACATACTGCTGTGATCACCATAGGGCCTCTATATTTTGGCTGAAGTTTGGTGGAAGTACCAGTTGCAACTGGGGCCCGCTTCAAGAAAACAACCTCTCCCACTGTTAGAATTTCTTCTTTACGATGTTGATCGTGGCGCGCCTTCCACTGTGCTTGTTTGAGGGTAATTCTTTCTCTTAACCCCTGCTGTACTGTCGCGGGTTGTTGATACACAGGTGTTAAATTGGTCATGGTGTCCAGTAAACCATCTTGGATGAGTGCGTCATACCCATAAACTGCATAGAATGGGCTCACTCCTGTGGTTTGATTGACTGCTGTATTGAGGGCTAGTTCGATTTCTTGAAGGTTCTTATCCCAAGTGGACTCGTTGTTCATCCCTGTAGTTATAACAGCCAGCAGCGTGGAGTTTACTCGCTCCACCTGCCCATTGGCTCGCGGGTGTCGCACTGATACGGCGTGGTGTAGAATACCGTTGGCTTCACAATACTGCTGGAAACACGCTGATTGGAAAGCAGTTCCTCGATCGGTAATTATGCGTTTCGGTAATCCAAACATTAACGCGAATGCCTTCATCTGCTTTACCACAGTCTTCGATTGAACAGTCTTTGAAGTGTATAATTTAACAAATTTGGTCAAATTGTCCACTAACACTAGAATATATGCATTGCCGTTATTGCTAAGTGGTAATGGACCCAGATGGTCAATGTTCACTGTCTCGAATGGACGAAGTCCAGGCGTAATGGGGTGCAGCATACCTGATTGCTTACCACGTCCCTTCTTGTAGGTAGCACACTCTGGGCACATACTGATGTGGAACTTGATGTACCTTTTCATTCGTGGAAAATAGTATCGCTCAGTTATGCGTGCTACTGTGCGATCAACAGAAAAATGCCCACTGAGGTCATGGAACTTCACTGCTAGACTCTTCCGCATGGTCTTGGGTACCACCCATAGGGTTCGAAGTCCAGAAACCGTTTGCACTTGTTTGTACAGTATACCATTAATTAATTTATAATTATCAGTCATACTCTTACTCGGAGTTGGTTGTCCCAGTACAGTGATAATCCCGTTAAGTTCTGGATCAGTATGTTGCATTCCCTTGACATATTGTTCTTCGGTCATTATTGTATATACTTCAAGTCGGTTGGTGATTATGTTGTCGAGAATGTCTGAACTCTCCTCCGTAGGTGATCGGCTTAGGGCGTCTACGTGTGTCATCAACGTTCCGGCACGGTGTTTCACTTCTATATCAAACTCCTGCATCAAATCGAACCACCGTGTGATCTGAGGGTTGGTTGACTTTAGCCCGTTCATGTAAACAAGGGCCTGACAATCTGTAATGACTGTGACGTGTATGCTAATGAGCCACGATCTCATTCGATCCAGAGACCACACAATGGCCATTAGCTCTAACTTGCTTGAGTGGTATTTCTGTTCAGCTTCACTGGTCTTTTTACTTATGCACTGTACTAGATGAAGATCCCCTGCTTCGTCCCGCTGCAGCAACATTCCAGCAAGACCTAGGCTAGATGCGTCGGTGTGCAACTCTGTAGGTCTAGTAGCGTCAAACAATTTTAACACAGGATCACTGAGCAGACTCTGTTTAATAAGTTCAAACGCGCGCTGCTCTACTGGTCCCCATGTGAACTTTACCTCTTTTCTTGTCAGTTCTGTGAGAGGTCGCGCCTTCACAGCAAACTTGGGCACAAAGCGACGGAAGAAGCTAGCCAACCCCATAAAACGGCGTACTTCATGTTCGTTCTGTGGTGCGGAGAAGTCACTGATTGCTTTAACTTTAATGGGGCCCGGGCGTATCCCTTCAGCTGACAATTCAAAACCCAGAAACTCAATACATTTTGCAGCAAATACACATTTACTAGGTCGTAGTGTTAAATTTGCAGATGCCAGCGCTTGGAGGACTTGATTCAATCGTTCTTTCATTTCTTCCCAACTTCGAGCAGGTATAAAGTAGTCATCAAAATAATTTAAGACCACTTTATTCTTCAGATGACCAATAGTACGGTCCATAACTTTGGCGAACGCGAATGGGGCGTTCTTCAACCCGAAAACCATACGCGTGAATTGCCCTGTTCCG
This sequence comes from Therioaphis trifolii, assembly GCA_027580255.1. NCBI lineage: Eukaryota > Metazoa > Arthropoda > Insecta > Hemiptera > Aphididae > Therioaphis > Therioaphis trifolii. The sequence goes on along the minus strand of CM050408.1, from coordinate 38,767,272 downwards.
TCTGGAGTAATGAAGCTGGTCAGTGGTTTGGCAGAGTCAGCTAATGGTATCTGCAAATACCCGTGGGCTAAGTCTAATACCGTGAAGATCGTATTACCAGCCATTTGTTCTAGCAGATCGTCAACATTAGGTAATGGGTAAACTTGCCTCACTGTCTGGTCATTTAACCGTCGGTAATCCACAACTAACCTGGATTCTCCAGACTTCTTTCGCACCAAGAGTACTGGTGCAGCATATGGTGAAGTTGATTCCTCGACTATACCATGGGTTTTCCACATCTGGACATGTCGCTGAATTTCCTCCCGCTCGTCTTTAGAAACTCGGTACGGCTTAGCAGCGAATGGTTCACACCCAGGTTTAAGCGTGATATCCATTTCACCTAGGTGTGTACACCCTAACTCGGCCATGGATAATGCAAAGCAGGTTCGATGTTCGTTTACCAAGTGAAGAAGTTCGTCTTGTTGCTCTGCGTCTAGTCCCTCGGGGCGTTGGATGTCATCAAATGTCAGCGGTCGTTCGTACGGTGTACCCTCGATCTGAGGTGCGGGCCTCACAGTAGTACGTCTCGCCAACATTTGATTTGCCTGTACTACAATGTCCTCGTCAGTACAGTTGCTAACCGGAACTTGCACTGTATGTCCGTTCACCATCGCCGTGACTAGGGTGACATGATTCGACTCTAGACATACGGTATCACGTATAGTTAACATATCCTCCTCGCTGTCGGCCGGTGCTGGGTCATTAACTGTAAAAGGGAACGCAGTAGTATTGTAAAAAGTAAGAGTTTTACCATACTTGATATATGATATCTCCGGTGCTTCGCACCATGGTCGCCCAATTAAGAAGTCATAGGGGTGACTGGCATCTGGCACGACGTACACGACGATATTATCAAGTGTAGCTTCATCAACTTCTACCGCGATTGTAACCTTGCCTATCACGGATGTTACGGCTGCTGTTCCAAAACCCACTATCGTTGAATTGTCTTTAGTCCATTTTAAGTCGTGACGGAGCGCCACACTTTCTCTCATGAGGCAGGCTGATGACCCTGAATCAATCAATGCTCTTAATTTAATACGGTGGTTTATGGTTACCAGTTTCTCGTGCAGAATCTGATCATCTCGAGCTGGGACATCGGCAGTACACTCCTCAGTCATACACGTTGGTCCAACTGAAGTGTAGTTGCATTCGCCACCGGTTCGAGTGTTTTCGGTACACGATTTATGATGACGTCCACCAAACCAATTACATGTCGCACACTTCGGCCTGTCTTTACGTTGAGATGGACAATCTCGCGACGTATGTCCGCGCAAACGACAGTTCCAACATTGCATATTTGCCACTCCGGACGTCGTCCCTTCAGTCGAGCTTTTCACATCTTTCACATAAAACTTGCTTCTGTTTTGGTTTGCAGTCGACTTATCACCACTTTTGTCGGGTTCCCTAGTAGCTACCGAACGCCAAGGTGGTTTTTCACTCACGTGTATATCGGCGCGTCCTTTCTGAAGTCTCTCGAACGCCATAATGTCTGATAGAAGCTCGTCGACGTCAGTATGCTTAGCTAAGGCGAGAGAGCGCGCTAACTCGTGTGATTTGAGCCCAAGAAGTACCTGCTCCTTAATATCATCAATCTCGAGGTTTACCGCTCTGCATCGCCTCACTTTATTGTGGAAATAGGTGGTCGTAGACTCGCCTTTATTTTGTATACGTGACTGCATTTGAGCGAAGCGTAGGGAGTAACTTGATGTGGTTCTGAAAGTTTTTTGAAACAGTATTTCGAAAACAGACCAGGACGTAATACAATCAGTCTGCCCCAACAGCCAGTCGCGAGCTGGACCCACCAAGTGGCGGCGGGCCATTTCTAATTTAAGTTCGACGGGCCAATGGTGCAGTGTTGCGGTGGTGTTCAAGCTGTTTAACCATGCGTCTGCTTCGCCACCGATCTCACACTCACCGTTGAAATCGATAATGGTATGTGCTAAGTCTGGCATGATCTGGACGTTATTAGAGACCGCGCTAGTTTTAGATCCTTGGATGGTATGGTTCACTAATATTTGTAATAGCGATTGCAACGTTACCTCACTGTTGCCGGTATTATTCAACGCGTTCTCGGTCGTGTCTGTCATTTTTTTTTTTGTTTCAATCTTAATATTTTTGATCTTCGCGAAACACGCGAATTCGGACTTTTTTTTTTTTTTTTATCAAATCAGTATTTCTGATAACACAAATTTCAGAGACGTTTGGCGTGATATCACTAACGATAACTGTTCCGGATCTGGTATGTGGTATCACGGCGGTCGACACTTCTGCCTCTTTGGCGGACGACACTATGCCTACTCACTCTACAGTCACGGCGTATAACCTCACTTTTAGTTTTCACGACACGAGTCTTGACTATTTGCGTTTGTACGCACAATTTCACCGCACTATTGCACAACGTAAACGTGAATTTCGATCAAATGATCCCACTTCTGATTAATGTAAATAAATTACTAGAAGGGTAATTCAACATAACAATTTATTTAACAACGTACAAAAACATAAAATGCGACGATGCACCACTTAGGCTATATCGCAGAAGACTAACTGCTAATCCCGAGAGTAACTCTGACGGGGAATAAAAAGGTCCGCTAGTGTGACCAACCCACCAATTAATTAAGTTAACACTACTTGAACTTGATTTACACTTACTGAGTTACAATCTAAGAAAGTAAAAAATAAAAAAAATACATTAGACTTGTCTAAATTATATACAAATATTTTATTCATTTTTTTTTATAATCATTTTTTTTTTATGTGGTCTGGTTCTCGAATATCTGATTTCAGCATTCTTTTAGGGAATTGTGGATCAATAATTTCGGGTAATAAACACTTCATATAAAATCTAAAAGTATAAAATATAATATGTTCATAAAATATATAAGTCATGATTCATTAGTAATCGTATATTCGTGTGAAAGATTATCTAATTACTCAGAGTAAATATTATTTGAAAAAAAGGACTCACGTTTGTAGCGGTTCAGACATTTTGGAATCCCAAAATGATTGATCAAAGTATATTTCTTCTATACTGGTCCATTTGGCAGTGTATATCACAAAAAAACATTTTTTCCTTTTAGTTGCGTGTAATTGTCCCATTATTTGGTAGTAATATGCGTGATCTTTTTTCAATTTAATTGTTTGCCCTTCAACTTTGCAATATTGTAGCTAAAAATAAAATCAAAATCAAAATTAGGATCATACTTCACACACCATAATGTTACGAAGGCTAAAAATCTTCAAATCGAACGAAATTTAACTGTTTACCTTATAAAACTAAATACAAATTTAAGGCACTAAGTAATTATCGATAAAATATCGCAAGAAAAATATAATCGCGAAACCAATATATATTGCAATATATATTGCATGACAAAAATATCGTCGGTATAAAATATAGCAGCAATTTAATTATAACATAATATTTTGGTCACAATATTTTACCGGCAATATTTTGTTGACAAATACATCTATAAATTATAATTAAGCATAATTTAACACTTACAAGTTTACTGTTCACTGCTTCTATGGCATCGTTTGAATCACGAGCAGAATATGGACATTTTATTTCCAATAAATAATGTTCACCAATAAGGCCATCTATAAAATAAGTTGAATATTACAAAAAATATATCAGCAGCCACCCTATGTTGGGGGTTACTAATCAGATTATTCAGATTTATATATTTATTTTATTTTAGACTTAATTTTTATATGTATATTATTAACTTGCTATTTAATAATTTATTATTTTTGATATATAAATTATAATTCATATAACGAATATTTTGGTAGTAAAATAATAATAATGTTCTGTTACCTGGGCTGGCAGCTAGAAATGGAAATTCTGGATCTATAATCAAACCATTCTCATAAACTTTTTCTTTTGACAATTGTTCAAATTTTTGCCGAGCTTTAGTCTCCATTTCTCTACCGTACTGTACCGATTTTGTTTGTAGAGTGTCAGAAGCATATAAAATATTATGAACTACATTTTTGCAGCTAGTGTTTGACCGCATTTTACAGATTTGACCAAATCTTGAAGCTGTTAGTCGTATTTTACGTTCGTTGTACCACATTTCACTGTTGCTTTGGTCTCGAGTTTCAAATTCAATTTTTTTTACATCAGCTCGACCTAATTTTTCTAAAAACTTACTTTTTTTGTTTTCCATTTCTTCTGATGAAAAAAATTCTATTAGAGGTTCAGCCAGTCCATAATGTTCATCTTCTCCTTCCATTTTAGATTTTTTAACTTTTCTTTTTTCCGGAAATAATTGTCTTCTTTTACTGGTATTAAGCCGTATTCTTTCCCTGTTCTTCAAAAACTTTTTTCCAAATATTCCTGTAATAAAATAATTGTGTCGCTAACCAATTAAAGTTATTATTTTATTAAATGTAAATATGCATTTTACCTGGACTGCATTTAGTAGATGTTTTATGAATTTGTCTTAAATATTGTTTGGAATTAAATGAAACAACTGCAGCTTCTACTCTCGTATTATAATTACCTCTACTGCTAAAATTTAATCGTTTTCCGGCAACGTGTTTATTAATAACAGAATTAAACTGTTCGCAGATATTAGACGTCTTATTTTCTAATAAACTTTCTGCATTGGTTACAAGCCTTGAAGAAATGTTTACTATTTCCCTCATCATTCCACTAGTTTCGGCTTCTGGGACTAAATTTAATTGAATTTGTTTTAATGGATCACAAAAATATGAGCTACAATTTGAATGATGACCAAGTCTGTGATATGGTGCATTGATTAAATCCCTTTTGAGACCTAAAATTATATATACTTTAGCCTTTTTATGCGATAAAGAAGAAATTTTAGTAAACTGGCTAACAATAGCAAAAAATATTATACTCTATATATGATATAACAACATACACATTTTAAAATAAATTATTATCCTACTCCAACCAAAATCAAAATAATAAATAGGACATATTATGTATTATAGGTAGGTACCTTTAATTTTTTGTGATTTGGTAGTATTGGTTTCTTTTCTCCAATGTAATGCTGCCATCTGAACATCACTTCTAAATCTCTTAATATTTGATAATATAAATTTGCGAACACGAAGAGGGTAATTTGAATTTCTAGCCAGTGATGTTAGTTTCGAAGCATAATTTCTCATAAGATGGTTTTTACACTCAATTTTTCTTATTGTAAAGTTAAAGCCATACGGCCGACTTTCAGCTAACCGCTTAGTGACGCTGCTATCTCCATCGCCTTAATATCAAAACATTATTTATTATTGTAATTATTAACATTATTATTATTAATATAATAAACACATGCAATTTTTTTATAGACAGTAATTATGTTCAAATTTAATGAAATTCGGACGGACCGTCTCTGTTCAATCGTTATTCGTATACAATGATATATTTTAATTCAAATTTAACTCATAATTTACCAATTAAACAGTTGTATTTAAGACCATGCATTTCAACGCTGTTGGAAAATCCTTGTAGCACACCATCTGCTTCCATGCAAGTTGAAGCCTTTTTCCAGTTGAGGAAACATGTATGTATAGGTTTTTCTTTGTCCTTCATACTTGAAGACCTTTGACAAATTATGCAATATTTATTTCGAATCCCGACAAATAAAACTTTTTGGGTTCTATAACCAATTATTGATACCTGTAAACAATAATATATAATACATAAAAAGATTAAATAAATTAATTAATAAAATAAATATATACTATATAAATAGGTACTAAATACTAAATAGGTACATTGAATGAACTCAAAATATTTTTAATATATACGATATACCTAAATAATAAATACGTACCGCGCCTGATAGTGCATCGTACTTGGTTTTATAGCTTCGCTTGGACCATTGCCCGTCCGCGACCACTGTAATAATTGGTGTGCCATCCACATCCAAGCTACCTGATTCTATTGCCAATCTCCTTTCTTCTTCACCGGCCTTCTTCATTTCATCCCAAGCTGTAGTGTGAACTATTTCAGCTACCTTGGTTTGAACATGCAAAAAACCAGTACTCGACAATGCAGGCAAATCAAGAAATCCTGATAGTTCTGCTAACTGTGTATATCCAATACCTATAGCTTGGCAAGCATTTACCGCAGCATTATTAATATTCATTTCTGAATGATGAACATATTCCGAATGTAATCTAGTTTTAATATTACACATTGTACACTTAAAAGTAAAAACTGATAGAAATCCATAGTTCACTTCTGATTCATATTCCATGTCAATAAACGAACAACCATAAGGACCACTGTGCCGCTTTTTAATTTGTTCTATTATATGAGACATGTTGACGATTCTCCGACCAGTTAACATTCTAAAATAATGATAATTTTTAATGCACTCATTGTAAGTATTCAAATTATGATAATAAAAGTAAAATTAATTTTTTACGAGCGTTTGAAGTTGGACATTGGATATTCACACATAAATCAACAAATTGACTTACGATTTTTTAATTTTCTTGTTATTTAAAAACTAATAACCGTATAGGTACTAAAAATTAAAAATATTTTGACTGATTTTGAGGAATTTATAGATATACGAATTTTTCTTATTATATTATATTATATTTCTTTTAAATATGTACCTATATCTAAATTGTTTTTTCTATTTTTTAATGTCGTTAAATATAATTTTGCTCGGTCAATCAATTTGAAAATTTAAAACTATGTTTCTCTTAAGTTGTTGTAATATGAGTCCAAAAATATTAAAGACATATAGTCACGTTTTTTTATAGATTTTTTTAAGTTAAAATTCGCTAAAGTAAAGATATGATGATTTTGGTTAATTTGTTGTAACTTAAAAATATTATTTGCGGGTTATTGAAACTTTTAAAATATATTATTATATTCTATACACAATAGTATTTTCAAATGCAATTTTTTATTTAACCTTATAGACATACTTACTGAGTATTTGATTTATTTGTGTTAATTGAGGATAAACTATCATCTATTGTCTGAATACTCAAACTATGTTCAGACGCATTGAAATCACTATAAAGTATATATTATAAATATTATTAATAAGAGTTAAAAATTAAAATATATACTGTCAACTAAGTAATGAACAAAAATATATGAAAACTCACTCAAACTCATTTGACCATTCAGTTACTTTCGATGATGATGTTATAGGCGTAATCACGCGTTCAATCGTAATATCTGCACTATAATTTAGGAAAATAAAAATGTAATATTCACTAGCCTACAATATAATAATAAGTCGGACCTAGACACTTACTCTTTTTTAGGAATAAATTCTTTGTTTGGTGATTGTATATATTTAGAGTCAATAATTGGTGAAATATTTAAATCACTAAAAAAAAAAATAAGTATACATTTTTACTATATAGTGACTATAATTAAATTATAAAACTTTGTTGGCTATAACTAAAATACCATATTATATTTAAAATTTATATCGATAGTCAGTCTGTTATTTGTATACAAACGTACGAGTTCTATTATTTTTATATTTCAATATTATTTTCTCGAACCGGGGTCCGGGGACCCAAATCATCTAATGATTTTGATTTCAACAGGAGATAGAACAAAAAACGTTATATTTATTATACTCAGAAGTTTTATAAAATTATTTATCAACAACAATATTAGCATTTTTTTTTGTATCTGTATTCATTTTTAATACAAATATATTTATTATTAATATTAATATTTTTCATTAACCGTTTTTTATATTTACTTACCCAATTACATTTAAGTATACAATTTGAATAAAAAAATGCTATATATCATCGTCTGAAGGCAAAATAAATAACCTATCACGGGCGAAGCTGCGACGGGTCGGCTAATAACATTATAAAATTTGTCAAGTAAAAAAGCGTGAAAATTGCTCCTGAAAGGCTCCTGACAAATTGTTACAATAGCAGTTGAAAAATAATACAAATACATAGGCACAATTTTAAAAAAAAAAGCATTATAGTTTAAATATTGACAACATTTATCGACACCTACAGTAAGTTAAACTTGCCTACCTTTTTTTTCTCTTTATTTTCAATTTAAAAAAAAATCAATGTTTTAAATCTTCAAGATTAAAATGAAGTTAAGTAACGTAATGTATGTCGAACTGCGGCGTTTAAAAACTTTAAATTCGACCGTTATATGTAAATATGCGATGGCACAGTGTTGATATTAGAAGTACGTAAAATCGGAAGGATGCACTTACTTGAATTGTGATAAAATCGGAGCACTCGGAGCAGATTGTTCTATTTGGGCTGTAGACTGCACAAAGGTAGAACCTCCCGGAAGAGTACCATCATCTCCTAAATATAGTCCAAAATTGTTGCTTGAAAAAAAAAATATAAATTTAGGCACAATACAATTATAAGAAAAACAATTCACAATGTTTGTTGTACCTACCTGACATGTTTTTCTGTGGGTTCATGTTCAATTAGTTCATTAGAAACAATAGAAACAGAGTTACTATCTTTTTTTATTAGTTTGAAACGGCTTTTCATAATATTTTTGATGGATCTTTTTTGAGAAACATGTGTTCTTTTTAATTTCTCAACTGTAGGGTTCAAATCTGAATAGTTAACCAAGGCAGCGTCATATTCGTTTTTTTCCAATAATCTATATACGCTTTTATTCACTTTTTCGGATGAAAAGTATTCTGCCAGTACAGTGGGATTTTTTTCATTAGGCAATGAACGAGTGCCTGTTGATTGCCATTCAATGCTGTCAGCAGAACTTTGATTGTACGCACACATATACCATAAACCAGGGTTTGGTTCCAAGTTATAACACTGCACTACATCATCACTGTTTAAATTTGGTTTTTTAAGTAATTTAATGGCTTCTTTTAAGTTTATATCTGAGCGATTTGATAACAAAAAAATGTTTTGTAAAGTCATTTTCATACAATAAAGAAACAACGATTTTTTTTAACGGAATAAAACACACGCACGTTAACTTAAACTACTTCTAAGCTCAACGAGTAAAATCAATATATTTAGATATCTTGTATACAGTACTTAAGTAGTCAAATAAAAAATTAACTGTAATTTGTTTTTTTTTTTTTTATTGGCTTTTTGTGTAACTATGATAGCTCGACAATTATTAAAATATAACAGATAATTAAGATATACATTACAAAATAATATACGTGAAACATTATGATTTAGATGATGGTAATAAAAGAGTGTTATATATAAAATAGAAACTGTAATTTGTTATTTGTTTGATAAAATGCGGTACTTGTTTATTTTAATGTTTTTAATTCCTTATAATTGTACGATAATGATATATTATAATTATTTACGATATCTTTATGATAAAGATGAAATATCATGCTATAATCATTTTTAAATTATAAGTTCAAACGTCGGAATATAAGTAATTATTTTAATAGATATATTATTAGATAAAATTATGTTACAGCCATAATTGCATTCAACATTAATATTGTCATTTGACATTTGTTTATTATCAAATGCATTAAAAAGTTAATAATTAAGTACCTATGCTTCATAAATATATTATCAAAATAATATACTATTTCTAATAAATTACAGTTTTGTCTCTAAAAGATAATATAAATTATATAATAATAATAATATCATTGTAACAACCAATATTCAATATACCGCGCGTTATCGAATACATTTTACTGACCAGTACTTCAGAGTACACCATCGAATGCAAGCCTTCGAGTTAGAAGAAACGACTTTGTTGTACATTATATAGTATTACAGTGTTTCGACAATATTTTAATTTCCGTGTTTTTTTGAATAGTTTTTGAATTTTTTTTGATAAACATTTAACGCCATTCTACTACGTTAAGTCAAAAGATCTACGGACTTTGGTATTAGACGTTTGACTTTCGTTAAGCGAAATTCAAACATTGAAACAGGTAAGACAATTGATTTCATTTACAATGTTTTTTTTAATTCAATTTTTAATATACTTTTAGTACTTCAATCAGAGTTGAGCAAAATATTATCTAGATAATTATTCAAATAAAAAATTATTTGAATAATTCGTAAACAATATTATTCGAATAAAAAATTGTTCGAATAATTTTTATATATGATTATTCGAATGATTTTTTTTTATAATTATTTGAATATAAATGTATTAAATAATTTTCAAACATAATGCTAATACAAAATATAAATATATTCGAATTCTTTAGATAGTTCTATATTTGTTTCTGTATTTATAGTATTTTTCTATTTATTTAAAATAAAAGAAGATTTACAATCGTGAACTTAAAATACAATGCTAATTATTGTTTTTTAATACGTAAATGTTTTAATTACCAAAATACCAACCATATTATGTCCATATATTAACTAAGATAAAATAATTGAAAAATTATTTAAATAATTACAATATGTTTGAAAATTAGTCGAATCATTTGTTATTCGAATAATATTGTTTTCGAATTATTCGAATGATTGTGAAATAATAGCTTAATTCAAATAAATTTTTATTCGAATACAATATTATCTAAATAATCATCTAAATAGAATTAAGAATTGTATTCGAATGATGCAGCCCAACTCTGATTTCAATATTAATTGTTATACACGTTGATCCCATAATTGGTGCCTGGTTTATAGACATTACTAATTAGTGACCCTTTATGTACTCACCTAGATTTCCTAGGATTTTCCTTAGGGGTGTTTTTTATAAATAGATTTTATTTTTAACAAGTTAAACAAACAAAGCCAAATATACTAAAAATATAAAAGAAAAATGCAACATTTTTTTATATTATTCAATGAAATTGTATGTTTCAAAAAATTCAATCACGAACTTAGTATTATTGATATTGTTTCATTATCATTATTTTTTCATACTAATAGCACATTATCTAAATTTACTTTATCTTATTGTTGTAGATATATAGTGGTTATATAGTACGTTAACTATAATTATTGGACACTAAAGATAAAAAGTAAAAAAGAAGTTAATATGGACGTTGAGAAGATCATTTATCAAATACTGCTGTTATTATTTTCCATACAAATGACGACCACGACGTTTGGTAATGATGAAGACTTGTTTGAATTGACATCAACCAGTGATAGCCCGGGTTTGCAGTACGAACACATAGGTAATGGTAGAGCTTGCGGAAGTAGTTGGACAATAAATACGTATATGGATTTAAACTTTTTAAATAGTAGTCTCCGAAATATTAGGCAAATGTTAAAATCAATTGAACTAATTGCGTTCAAAGAAATTTCTATAACTTTGTATCAGTTAAAAAAACATGCGAATAAATTGGAAAACGAGATAGGTTTAATTGTACAAATGGGTAGACGGAACAAAAAGGTGAAGCGATCTATTGAGTTTGGGGGTACGGTATTAAAATGGATGTATGGAATAGCTGATGCTGACGATGTACGAAAATATGATAGTTCGATCAATAAATTAGAAAACGATCAGAAAGATGTTATGCGTATTGTTCATGATCAGATATCTATATTAAAAAGCACAATAATTAATTTCAACGATTCGGTTACATCATTTAATGAAAATAAGAAATTATTTGATGCAAATATGAAAGAAGGCGAGAACAAATTGAACGAAATGATTATTGAGATATCTAACGAAGACAGAAAAATTATTATTCTGAGTTCGATAAGTCTTATAGAACACACTATATTTGAATTGGACACATTTATAAGTAGGTTGCAAAGAGTAATTTCTAACGTTCAGAATAATATAGTAGATGCGTTTATAATAACACCCGACCAATTGCTATCGGAAATAAAAAATATAGAGACTATTCTCCCGGACGATTTGAAAATCCCTGTTAAATTTGATGAGGATAATATTCAAGAAATATTTAAAATATTAAGTATTGAAATGCACACAGTAAATGACAGATTTATTTTTTCTTTAAAATTTCCACTGTGCCTTATAGAAAATTTTAACGTTTATTACATATTACCGATTTACATTCCAATTAATGAACATGGTCAATTTCTCCATATGACTAAAAATTCTATGTATTTGTTAATGGACAAAATAATGACCAAATATTTTATTTGGCCAGATTTAAATAACTGTAAAGTAGTGGCGAAAATATTTGTTTGTGGATTTAATGAAATTATACATAATTGTGACACGGACCCCACATGTGTAACAGAATTACTAAAAAATGCTGTAACTAAACCACCTCAATGTGATACTTATATCTCTGAATTCAAAACAGAAATGTGGTATCCCTCATTTTTCAAAAATCATTGGTTTTTTGTATGTGATAAACCCACTACAATAACTATAATTTGTAATAAACAGTCTTTCACGCAAAAAATTAAAGTTAAAAGTTCTGGAAAGTTATACTTGAAGTCTGGGTGTATTGCTTATACCTCGAAAGGTGTACTACAAACTGAACAAAAATTAAACCAAACATATTTCTCAGTTCCAGTAGACTTATCTCTTATGAACGATTCATGCTGTAATGTTTTCAATTTTTCAAATCAGCCCTATCCCAAACCCATTCACTTCGATGAAATAAAAAATATTAAATTTAATAAAGAAGCGTTCAATAAAATAAATATCCAATTAGACCAACAAGATATGCTACTAAATTCACTTACTGTAAATAAAACGTATGAATTTATATACACGAACAAATATTTAGTTGTCGTAATAATAGTATTTTTAATATATTTTATAGCAAAATTTTATTTAAATAGGAAAGCAAAAAAATCAGCTATAGAAAACATTAATTTAAGTTATAATCCTGTAAGTTCTAAAAATTAATTTATTGAAAGTTCTTAGTACGTATTTATATACCTAATATTATGTATTATTATATTATATTATATTATAATATTATATAATAATTGTCAAATACCATTCACAACATTTATATAATTTTTTCGGAAGTCAATATGTATGTATTTTGTTTATCTTACTTTTTTCTTCACTTACCTATATACGAGCCTATATATTATATAAATATATTTTATTTTATAACATACCTACTTATTAATAATAATATAATTCAAATAATCGAATGTATAATTGTATTGAAATAAATCACCTTTATAAATTCAATTGTATTTGTTACTTTTAAAGTAATTATTACTAATTTGTATAGTTGTGTTGTATTATAGCCTATAGGTATCTAATACACTAATTATTTTATGAGATAAGTTTTAATTTGTATAAATTCTTATATTTTAAATACAATAAATTATGTATATTATATTTATATGTTTTTGAAGGGGTTGTTATGGATGTTTTATATTAAATTAGAGGACTCGATTTTCGATATTTTCAAAATCCATAAAATCGTTTTGTATTTTTTGTTTTTTGTTTTCACTTTTTTGACTTGTGAATAATTGGTATAATAAATTAAAATATCAGAAATCTAGTCCTATACGTTAACACATTCAACTCTCCTCTTCAACTTTTATACGAGGTATTTTGATCTAAAACCAGTCGGTCAGCCGTGTCTTTGGAACTAAAAAAAATAAGTTTTTACTCACAGCCGCGGCTGTCACGTCAATACGGTAATGCAAGGATGGTCGCGGGCATCGCAATAAATCGAGGATAATTTTATTTTGTTTGGTTTTACGTAAATAATAATCTGAACATAGGTAGTAGGTATTTATAAAATTAATGCAAGGACGTGCGGAGCGCGGACCGCCGATAAGAGACCGACCGGTTTTGTCTTGCCTGCGAGCGTGGATGTCGGAACTAGGAGGGGACAAACGCTGCCGCTAGAAACGAAAGCAGCACATGACGGCCGTAATTACAATTTTTTTTACCGTAAAACATGCCAATTTTGTTGGAATAATACGGCTTACAGAATGGTTTTAGAGCAAAATACCTTAATTAAAAGTTGTAGAGGAGAGTTATATCGGGTGACGTATAAGACTCGATTTTTGATATTTCATTCTAGAAATCGATAAAATCGTTTTGCGTTTTCTGTTTTTTTTCACTTTTTTACTTGTGAATAATTGATATAAAAAATTAAAATATCAAAAATCGAGTCTTATACGTCACCCGATATAACTCTCCTCTACAACTTTTAATTAAGGTATTTTGCTCTAAAACAATTCTGTAAGCCGTATTATTCCAACAAAATTGGCATGTTTTTGTACGTTGTTTTCGGTGGTGTGGCGTCCTCTTAACGTCGCAGCGATTAGGATTTTGGAAGGGGAAAATTGGCCTCGCGAGCCACTCGGTCGTCAGTCTACATGCGCAGATTCCGTGCGTTCTCTCATTGAACAGGGTATAAGTATTAAGTGGGTATAATGAATATATACATTATTTTTTGTAAAATTTAATCATAAATTAACCAGAAAAATAATATATTCATTTGAAATAATTATTTATTTTATAATAGACCTACCTCAAGATTTGTATAAGACTTGGGACCTTCGTGTTGGTTGCAGCTGTCAATTAAAATAGGGTTTTCAATACTTTCAACTACTGTAACCATTGAATCTATTATTTTACTATAATATTCTAATGTATCTTCTGTATCTCTCATTTTCTAAAATACCTATATAAAATTAAAAAGTAAGTACCTAACAATAGTTATTTTAAATTATTATATCTTTTAAACTGTACCAATACCCAACATCCCAGAAAATTTTAAGTGACATCGTAAATTGTATGAATTGAACCAATTATCAGTGGCCACTTTATAGTTCTTAAATTTAGGTACAGTTTCTAATAAACATATTACAATATCACCTCTAATACCTAAACCTGATCCTGTTGCAGGCAGGGTACCTTTACCCACATAAATTTTGAAGTCGTGTATAAAACCACTAATAGATGCAATGGCGAAAACTTTTATACACCATTTATTTTGATTGTATTGCTTCATTTGAGATCGTCCTTTAAATGGAATTATAATTTCATCGATTGCACAAAATTCATCAGCTTGAATTTTCTTAAAATTGTTTTGAACAGAACTAATAAACGGTCTTATTTTAAACAATTTATCATGCAATGGATTGTTTCTGAGAAGCATTAAACCGTTGTCAGATATGTGAAAATTAATTTGAAGATTGTCAAACCGATTACGTGACAATATAGTTTTAAAAACAGGATTAAATCTAGTTCGGTTTGACTAGAACATACGGTATGAAGGTATTTTTACAATACTCATGAACAAATGTATGCCAAGAAACTGTTCCATTTCTTGTGGTGTGGTATTTAAACTAAATCCAGTATTTTGAGCAGAATATAAATTAGTCTGTTCACTTAAATTTTTTATAATAGCATCATCTATAAACATTTTGAAATAAGAATATGGAGATTTTAAACTATCAGGGGGGTCAGGTAATTTATCAAGTCATGTAACATCTTCTTCAATCCAATCATTATCTTCCCATTTTGGATCTCTAATAGATATAGTCTCATCAAAATCATTTCCAAAAACTTCAGGAGGAATTTGTAAATCAATATCATCATCATTGTTAGTATTTTCATTGTTAGTAGGTACCTTTTGAAAAATCAAATACCTCATCACTTAAATTGCTTTCTAAGGCTTCATCAAGCATATCCAAACTGATTTCATTGTTATTTTCAGTTTGGTTCATATTTGTTACCTATATAAGAAATAAGAAATAAGAAATTAATCTAATGCATATATTACAGTATAAGACATACAGTAAATAATATATTATTATTGAAAAGTACATACAATATAAAGAAAATAATTACATTTAATTATTTTTAAATTTATTAAAACTACATTTTTGTACTCAATTTATAGTATTATATCCAAAAAGAGTAGGTAGATATACTAATACACAAGGCTGGGCAAGTTAATGACATTTTTTAACTCAGTTAAGTTAATTTTTTTTTTTCAATTAAGTTAAAAGTTAAGTTAATAGACTTTTTAATAAATCAATTAAGTTTAAATTAAGTTAACAAATATTGTTAACTTAACTTAACTTCAATTAATAAGTTAAGTTAATATAAAAAAAATTCATCGAAAAGGTATTAAGATAACTAATAAGTGATAATCACTTGATATAGTAATATAGGTAGCATATACTTATGATAAAAGATGCATAATAATATATTATTATGTATATAATTTAAAACCTGTTATAAGGCTGTACCACCTGTGTAATTTTATAATTATATTTCACTGCTTAACATTTACAATTTGAAAATAAATAACTCAAATGTTTAAAAATTAGGTATAGAAAAAATTACTACTCGTATATTTTTACTTATTAACTTATAAATATTACATTTATATAATATATTATATATATGTATTTATAAATAAAAAAAAATCATTTGTATTTTACAGCAAGGTTATTCAAAATATTTATTGAATTTTAATAATAGTGTCATTTCAAAATTGTGATCGGCCATTGATCCCCTCCTCTTGTTTAATAACTGTCCTCCAGCACTAAAGAGCCGCTCAACATGAGCAGATGAAGGGACGGCAATGTTATACTTTATGTATAATTCTTTAAGGGGATTTGGTAACTCTGAAGGAGATTTAATATTTTGATTTGATAAATAATTGTCAACAAGAAGTTTATAATCAGTATTTGAAATTATTGAATTATTTTCCTCAAAATTAAAAAAATCATCCTCAATGTCACTATTATGATGTTCAGTGGATGTTGTGTTAGATGTAGATTGTAGATCTTGGGAATTTGTTAATGATGCGTTATCTATTATGGTTTCCAATGTTTCTATAAGTGAATTTTTTATGTTGTTTCGATCATCTTCTACAGCCCAATTGAGTTTGAATTTTGGTATCAAACAGGCAGCCACTTGGCACATATTTGACTCCATATACCTTGTGAATCTAATAATAAAAAAATGTTCATAACATTATTTGAGTTTAATAAGAAATAAAACAAAATATAACCGATTATGATATTTATAATCTTTACAGTTAATTTGTTTTTTTTTTTATCATGTTTAACATATTCAGTATTTTAGTTTTATATAAAATTTATATTTTATACAACAATACATAATCTATTTTTGATCAGATGATTTTTTTTTTTTAATAATTAAGTTATACATATTTTTATTTAGATATTAAATAACTAATTTAAGATTTAATTTCTTAAAAATCATTTGGCCAAAATACAAATTATATTTTTATTAGAAACAGTATAATAGATTATAATTTTATACAGGTCAGGTTATGTAATATTCTATAAATTTAAATGTTTGCTATTTAAATAATTCATCAATTCAATCAGAAATATTACCTTTTATTTAATCCTCTTTTAAGTGCAATAATCAATGGTCTACAGAAAACTATATTCTTCATATCGTTTAATGATTTATGTACTGCATTAATAGTAGGGAGCAAATATCCCAAAGATACGTTTTTATCACCCTGCAATATATCCAATGCTCTAGATATAGGTTTCATGACCTAAAAAACAGTATAAGACAACTATTAGAATATATTATAAAAATATTAAATATGCATATTTATATATAAAATTTACATTGCAATATTCTTGTAAAAATGAGATTTCACGAGGTCTTGAAATGGTACTTAGTTGTAAATTATTACACACATCTTTAATTTTATCAATATTTTCAAGAATGCATTTCATCGCATCATAATATGAATTCCACCTAAATATAAGGTATTATAAGACATTTTTCTTTCAATGCATAATATTATTTAAAATAATTAGGTAATACCTTGTGGCATTAGGTGTAATAAGATATCGACCAAGATGATTTTTAATGATATCTGCAATTAATGTAGATTGATTCTGTTTATTAAATATTGCTTGGCACTTTTTAAATACTTTATGGCTGATGGTTTTATATGCAAGGTCTTTTTCCGCATCTTTAATGTCAATTGAAGCAATAAGGTTCATTGTGTGTGCTGCACACCGTTGGTGAGGGGGTAATGATATTCTTAGGTTATCCACATTAGATGGTTCACCTTCCAGAGTGTTTGTGATTTCTATAGAGACTTCATTTTCTTCAGATACTTCAGATACACCAATGCATTCATTTAGATCATTATCATTACTATATATTCTATAAAATAAAAAAAAAATGTATTTTTTGTTTAAATTTACCAAAAAAAGTAATGTTTTAATTTATAAGTTATAAGCAGGCTTAGGGACTTATAGCTCTAAAAAAATATACAAATATGCTGCTAAAATCATTGAAATATGCATTTTAATAAGCATTTATATGCATTGAAAAAAAAAATTGACCACTAAATCTTGGTTAATTTTACTTTAAACTTAGATGTCTCTGCTATTAATGATTCATTGAAAAAAAAGTGTGGATGTAGTAGTTATAATTTTTTTTTTGAGTATAAACTGACAATTTTTTACTCATAATTTATAAATTATTATTCTGAGTTGTCGTATGCTTTTGTAAGGCCTACAACTGATAATATTTTAAAACTCGCTTTACTCGGGACTGCGATTGTTAAAAAGGCTATGCCTCCCCCATCTACGAGGTTTCAAAGCTTGAGTTTCGTGTGAACAGAAAACGTTTCCCTGTTTGATAACTTGAAATCAAGTATCAGTTCGGAAGAACGATTGTTAAAAAGGCTATGCCTCCCCCGTTCACGTCTACCTCAAAACTATGAATGTTACGTAGACAGAAAACGAGTCCCTAATAATAACGTTTTTATAATATTACCTTTTTAAAAATTAACGTCTTACTTGAGGAAACTCTGTGAAATAAATTAAATAAACAAAAAAGCAAAATAATTATGAAACTCCTTATAATATTATCTTTAACACAACAAAAATATAAAGTATGAATATTATCCGTGTCTACTTGCACGGTAATACATATATTAATTTACAATCGAAATATTTCTTATTCCGAAGGGAGCCTCTAGCCTGGACTGACGAGCTGAGCGTTTGCCTTTTCGCTGTTCGACGTCCGCCCCCTTCTTTTCTAGTTAACATTTTTTCTTTTAGTCTCCACATATGTGCATCATCGACACTTAATAGCTATTTCCCAACACCTATAGACTACATTAAATTTTAATTCCCACGACATATGATACTGATACCTACATAAATCGTGGCATCAGCATTTGAATTATTTATTTAACAATGGACTAATATTACTTAAAAAAAATATATGCTTAATATAAATAAATAAATGTTTATACATATTAACATATCATATATGTGGTACACATATACGACAGAGTTATAAGAAAAACTTTTTTATAGGAATATAAATACTAAAATATTAAAAAAAAAAAAAGCACTTGAATATGATTTTTAAATACTTATTGAATAGATATAAAACTATACAAGTATTATAGTACATATTGAATACCTAGTATAAAAACTGTAGGTATACAATTGTTTCAAACAATTATCAATATCTATAAATGAGTGACTCTAGCATAAATTAAAATATTCAATAGTTTTAAGTGATTTATTAACTAAAATATGAATTAAACATTGTTTATTGAGCTCATAATGAAGTTTAATTGGTAACTATTAACATCTAATTAAGAAAAGGATAATTACCTAAAAGTTTTGACAAAATTTACTGCATTGTCACTGACTATTAATGTTGTTTTATTCTGAATTTTAAATTCATCGAGTACTTTGTCTACTGATTCGGCATTTGATACATACATTTTGTATATTACACCACTATAATAGGTAGGTAGGTATTTTTGTAGTACAATTATTATAACATATTAAATGTTAAATATAAATTTATATAATAAACAAATAAATAGAAATAGTCACAATTCATGATAATCGACAATCGTACAAATTATAAAATATAAAATAATAAGAAATAATAAGAAATAATAAATGATAATAAGCCATTAAGCCCGCAATTATTACGCTATTAAATGTGACTTCGTGGGCTCGTATAGCTATTGATAAATCTTATATTACGGTCATAGGGGCTACAATGGTCTAAATGTCACATTGTATTATACTATTATTATTTATTATTTTGTTTTTCATTAAATCTTTTTTTTCTAATAATATTTTATAATATTCTACGAATTAAATTAATTAAAACGACGAAAATTCAAAATTAACTTAATTGAGAATTTTAAAAATAATACAAGTTGATTTTAAGTTAACGGATATCCTAATGAGTTAAGTTAAAGTTAATTAAAACAGCGAACTAGTAAGTTAAGTTAATAAGTTAAAATTAACTTAACTTTTAACTTATTAACTCGTTAATGCCCAGCCTTGCTAATACATATACCTACATAAAAGGTTTTAGATGCATACTATAAAATATAATAATATACCTATTATTTATTGACCTATTTTAGATCAAAAATATTATTTAATATAGATGCAATACCTAAAATCAAAAAAAAAAAAAAAATATATATATATAATAATATAATATTTGAGTATCTCTATTCAAAGATGGGCAAACTAGTCAACAATTGAAAGATAAGTTAAAAAGTTAATTTATTTTAACTTTTCATTTTCTTTAGTTAGTTAATTTTATTATTAACTTGATAACTTAGCTAGTTAAAGAAATTGTTTTTTTGGGATTCATCAAAGTTCCAAATTGTATTATGGTTTTCATTTTTATTATTTATAATCTTATAGTTTAATTGTCTACAGGTTGACTAAACAATATTAATTAATTAAATTGGTTTTCATTTTTATTATTTATATTGTATATTGTTTAAATTATAATGTTTAAAAGAAATTGTTATGTTGGCTATCATCAAAGTTGATAATTTTATTATGTCTTTCATTTCATTATTTAAATTGTTTTTCATTTTTATTATTTATATTGTATATTGTTTAAATTAAAATTTTTAATTAAACAAAAGGAAATACATTGAAAATAAATTTTAATGTACTTAAAATGTAAGTCAAATACCAATTAAATTAGAATGTATTAAACTATTTTAATAACAATCAAAATAAACAATTAAAGAAAAACAAAATCAGATCATAATACAAATCATAATACAAACAAATGAAATACAATTTTGATATATTCAAGTAACTTAACTACTTTGTTCTTTAAAAATAAATATAAAATTAATTAGGTATAATGACATACCTAGTCTTTAATAAAAAAAAAATAACAAAACTCAACAAAATGCAATAACTTTTCTAATAGGTAATTTGAACAAAGGTCATCCTGACCACGTTAGTCTTATTATTGAAATAAAAATTACAAAAACAATTACAAAATTACTTTAAAATTAAATAAAATTAAACAATTCATAAACTTAATAGTGTATAAGTGTATCCAAACTATTATCATTTGATTCAGGAATTATTAAGAAATTACTAATATTTGAATTTTCTTGTCTCATTGATGGAATATATGGGTTATTGTTATTGTTTGGTGAT
Organism: Therioaphis trifolii; assembly: GCA_027580255.1. Classification (NCBI taxonomy): domain Eukaryota; kingdom Metazoa; phylum Arthropoda; class Insecta; order Hemiptera; family Aphididae; genus Therioaphis; species Therioaphis trifolii. The sequence goes on along the minus strand of CM050408.1, from coordinate 38,745,933 downwards.
GATTGACATGATATTTCTGATGAAGAGAAATTACTGTTTGAGTCGTTACTGTCGGATATTAAAGATGCCTGTGAGTAATATCCTGGTAGTGTGGATGAATAATTGTTATTATTATTAAAGTACGATGACTGATTAGGAGGAGGATCATTATATTTTCCAAGTTCAGCTTCATATAAAATATTGTTTATCAAGTACTGAACTGTATTCTTTGAATAGTTTGTATGTAGTTTTCTAATTTTATGTGCAACATGTTCTCCAAAAATATTGTGTTCATCTTTTTCTGGTTTACTTGTTAAAGTTTTCATCACTTGATAAGCTTCTTCAACCATCAAACTGTTATTTTTCATCTTGCTTTTCATTAACTTTTTTTGGTGATTTCAATAATTTTTTAGGAGGCAGTCTTTCTTGTGTGTTCTCTAAAAGATTTTCAAGAACAGAATTTTCTTCACCACCATTTCTAGTTTCTTTATCAATTTATTCATTTTCTTCAGTGTCTGTTGTAATAGAGTCTTCATAATCCTATGAAAAATTAAAAAAATTAAATTACTATAAATTCAATTATGGGTAGGTAGCTACCATAATATTAGCATTAATAGATTCATTTATAAAACCATATAAATATATATGACTCAATATTTGTAATGATAACAAAACTTTAAATATAAATATGCATAGCCTCTAACAATATCCAATAATGCATTTTTAACAGATGCCAAAAACAGAAGAGGAATGGAAAAAGATAGCAAAAATATTTAAAGATAAATGGAATTTTCCATAATGTCTTGGATCAATGGACGGAAAGCATGTTATGATTCAAGCACCTATCAACAGTGGCAGTGAATTTTTTAATTATAAAAGCTTCTTTAGCATTGTATTGTATGCAGTTGTTGATGCTCATTATAATTTTATATATGTTAATATTGGGTGTCAAGGTCGCATATCTGATGGTGGGGTATTTGCAAATACAGAATTTAAACGCTTTCTTGAAGAATGTAGATTGAATTTATCTTCTGAAATGCCTCTTGAGGCAAGACAAAAAAAATACCACATGTTTTTGTTGCTGATGATCCGTTTCCGCTTCAACAAAATATCATGAAACCATACCCCGGAATACAAGGAAAAGGTACAAAGAAAAGGATTTTTAATTACCGCCTGAGTCGAGCTCGTAGAGTAGTGGAAAACGCTTTTGGAAGGTTTTCATAGGTATTAATTGTTAATTTTTTTAGTAACATTTCAAATGTTAATAAAATATATTTTCAAAAACTGAAAATTGAGTTAGGTTATGAATATTTCTTAAAATATTAATAGTTAATTTGTATAAATAATACATTTACTTACGCGGATGCCAGCTTCTTTAGTATTATTTGGTTTATTCTTTTCTTTGAGAAACATCATGCTTTTTAATGCAAACCATTTTGATGCAATCACGTCATCAGCACCATCCCCAGATTTTGTTTTTCTTTGTTCACGATAAAATTGTGTGGTTAAATTTTTCATTTTTTTTTTTCAACATCACCTTTGTCGTGATTTAATGCAGTCGAAATATAATTCCAAGCATCGCTTTTCTTGTTCCTATCTTTATGATCAGGATGTTTTGGATTCCATAATAAAGGTTGTTCATGATATAAATCAATTAATTGAATAATTTTTTCTTTAGGCCAGTCCATTGTAAACAAAGATAACTTTAACTATAAACTTTATAACATAAAATAAAACTTTACAATGTAAATATAGTATGTAACTAATTACTGACACGCTAGCATCGATGGGCAACGAATAATGGACAATTGTGAACATATTGAACATTATATAAATAACAGTGTACGTTAATGCCATAGAGAATGTATAGTTTGTTAATAAATAATGAACACACATTTAAAGTAATTATTTAATACATTTATTTTATAAATTGTTTATATTTTAAAATCATACAAGTGTTATGGATTAATTTTACAACGACTTAACTTTTGTATTATTACCCATTGACCAATCTGTAAAAATGTAGAATTAATTTATATTTTACAAATATAACAATTAGGTATTAGGAACCAGTAAAAAGAACTGATTATAAAAATGAATTTACAAGATATACTCACAATAAAAATTAAAATAATAATAGGATAATATATCACCAGAGATGATCTGGAAGAATTCACTAATTCACAAGCTAAACAAAAAAAACAAAAACATTAATTATAAGCTTAATTGTATAATGTGAATACCTTAATAAATGGATCTTTCTTCCTCGTAGATACTGTGTCCAGTTTAATAACAGCTTTTAAGCTTGCTGGACACTCTGCATTTTTGGACAAGCCTTTTTGGTTTGCTAATGCACTAGGCTTCTGAAAAGCACTGTGTTGACCAACAAACTTTTTACTGAAAAATTTTCAAATTATTTTAGTTGGGATTCCTATGACATACATAGTTTATTATTCAGTGAATACAATATAAAATACTTATGAACACTTAATTCGCTGCCCATTTGGAATACTCGAACGAACGTTCCAATGTATACAATTAAGTCTACCTAACTCAGCAACCCATACATTAATATCCTCAATAGATTTTGCGTCACACCTTAAAATAATATTAACATCGTCTTCTTTGACAATTTCATGTTTAAATGATGCTGGATAAATCATATTTTAATTTTTTTGTTAAATAAATCAAAAATATTCAAAATAATATAGTTTCAAAAAAAAACATATAATTTCAAAACATTGAATATTGATAATTGTATAATGTTATCACAATGTAATACGGCCAATGAGAGCGCTCGATTTCTTGTGGGTCTCTAGCAATGTATGGTATGCTTATATGCCACCGGTTACTATTTACCATAGAGTAATAATATTTACACAGAACGTGTGTTCTGTGATGTATACTTTTTTGATAAGTACTGCCGATTAGGTGATAAGGCTAATAATTGATAACGGTCTGAAATGTTGACAACAAGGTCGCGGGAAAAAAATTAAAATTTATGTTTCCAACATTGTTGCTCAACATTCTTTCATCTTTACGGCCTCTGATGTGGAAATACAATTTTGTCGCCAACAAAGTTGAAAACACGAAAGTTGGCTACTTTTTTAGAAAAATTTAAGCAACTTTGTTGCCAACAATGTGGATATTGTGTGTTGCCCACAATGATGCTTTGGTCTGGACGCGCCTTAAGGGTTCGTCACCGCCGCCGCCGCAAGGTATCGCACGGCGCACACTCGGCCGGCCATCTTCCGCCAGTGGCCAGTGACCGTCACAAGCCGCCGCCGCGCAGCCTTCTATTTCTCAACGGCCGTCTCTCCACCGAGTCGTCGTCCGCCGCTTTTGGACGGCGGCGCGTTCGTTTTTATTTCCACCGCGCCGTCTCCGCCGTAGATCGAACGGTGACGTCGTTTTCGCGTCGTGCCGGCCGATTCGTTGTTCCGAAACACTAAAAACACTAATATTACGTTGAATTATTATTTTTTTTTCCCCGTCGTCGTTTGACAGACAGGAAGTCTGTCCTAAACATCGAGTACGCGCCCGACGGCGGCCCTTCTATTTGCCGCCACACTGACGGCCACCGAACGCAGCTGTATCGATCATCGTCTTCAACAGTCGAATTATTGTTTTCACGTCCAATGAGAGCGTCTGTCGTCCACGTAGCACATTTACTGCGTCGTCATGCTTTGTTCACGGGGTGAGTAATTTTTTTTTGCCACTCCTTTTGCTTCGACATGTGATTTACCAGTTAACATCTTGAGTTTTTGAAATTGTTGTATTACAAGGCTCTTTTACCGTACAAATGTATTACGGGACAAATATGGATAAAAAAAAAAAACCCATGTCTCTGAAAATATTTTTGATCTATAAATTGTGTTAATAACGCGTGGCGTGCTCACAAACTCCGATTAAAATATTCGATTTTATACCGTAACCTTAAATTCATTGTTATTTAACATCATGATATTTACGTTATTTTTTTTCGTAGTAATAATGCATTTCGACTCCGACGAGAGGGGAGATCGCCATCGCAACGAAAAATCGACGTTGACATTGTTTTTACAAATTTTCTAGTCTACGAAATCAAATGCCGTCGATTTTTTCGCCCAACTAGAAAATATTGATAGTAATAATCAATTATTGAATTATTATGTATCTGTTATTGAAGGGAAACTTAACGAAACGTAATATTTCCATTTCTACAACATTTCAGAAAACACATTTTTCAATAAACGTGTTAAGTAATAAATGTTAATTATTTTTATGAATTCCATTAAATGTAAAAAACTCCAGGCAATTCATTTTTGAAGGTAAAATCATTTTAAATATTTTATTTTACATGGTTATCCATAATTTTGATTAGGTAGTTGTTTTTTGCTTCAAAACGTATTATTTCCGGAAATATTTCGTTTTGAAAAATGTATTGGAATTAATACGTTTTGAAAAGGTAATCAAACATTTCATTCAATAATATGTATTATTTCCGGAAATAATACGTTTTGAATTTTTTTTTGGAAATAATACATTTTGATGAGCTTCATAAATTTTATTTAATATCAAAAAGTATTTTAACTAAGTACCTACCTAAATTTATTGAAAAAAACATTAAAATTTGTACAAATTTTTATACCTTTTTACAACTTTGTACTTTTACATATTAAAAGTACAAAATAATATTGATTAAATAAATAAATAGGTAGAACTTGATTTTTTTTTATTTGAAATCAAAATAACTGTATTTTTTAGAATTAAATAGAAATAATACAAAAAGTAAAATATAAAAACTTCTTTAACACATTTATCTGTGGTTTAGGATAACATTTTTAAACTAAAACAAAATAATTATCTTGTTAATAACATATTTCAAATTGTTATACACTCAACTAAGTGATATTAAATAAAAATGAAAACAATACTTTAACAAAGTTAAATAAATATTTCACTTACTTGTCATTAAAAATCGTTAAAAATTAATAAAATTTATAAACATAAAAAAAAACTTTAATATTGATAAAACTAGTATACCGTAAAACCGCGTTACATTGCATCAATTTTCTTGTTTTTTCAACTTTGAACATCTATGGTAGATGTAATAATAATGGTAAATTTTTTTAATTTATCTCATTTTAGAGGTATAGATATTGAGATTCAAATACATATTTTAAAATTATATTAGCTTTAAAAAGCAGTCCTGTAAAGAATACTTTTAAAAAGTACTTGAGTAAATACTCAAATACATTTTTTTAAATTATTTAAGATACTACTCAAATACTTTAATTGTATAGTATTTCAAATACTTTTGGTTTTTTAAGTGGGTTTCTAATTATTGTAATATAGAAAAATAGATAGTAGGTTTATAATAATTTGTATTTATTATTTATTAAATAAATGTTTATTACATTTTAAAAACATAATGTATTCAAAATTTTCATCGGTCATACTGCTTCTCTTTTTCGTCATGGTTGCTCCACCCACACTAAATACCCGCTCCACTGAAGCACTGCTTGGCAGCAGAGTATTGAATTTAATGAAAACCTATTTTAATTATGTAAATGTTAATATTAAAAAGTAAATACTAATACTAAAAAGCAATGAATACCTATACAAAAAATATTACAAACAATAAAAAGTCAGTAATTCTTACTTTTTTAATTGTTGGTAAAAGATTTTAACTGTTTAAATCTTTGGTCGGTGATGTTCCCAAATATTGATTCCCAAACATTTCTTTATTTAAAATAGTGTCATAATGACAGTCATCATCAAAGGTTTGAGACCATAACTGAAAAAAATTAGACAGTGCCGTAGACAGGAATTTTATATGGGGGGGGGGGGGTTTATTATAATAATAACATGTTATAGTAAATTAAGAAAAAATAACACATTAGGGTAACGGCACCAGTCATTGGCAGTTTAACGTATTATTATTTTACATTCATCTTATACGATGAATTAACCTTTATTAAATCATGCTAGGATTTGGATTCTGATACCTAATTATGAGGAATGTTCTACTATATTAGTTGTATGTATTTAACATATATCTTTACATCTAAAAGTTACATTTATGTAGTTCTGTTGTAATTTTTATTATTTACCAGTGTATAACTAAAAAAATCCAATCTTTGGCAATATTAAATTCTAGTCTTTGACATAACCCAGTTTTTGGCAATCAAAAAATCCAGTGTTTGGCTTTTGATTTCAAAATGTTTATAATTCATAAATAAACATGGACTTAGGTACTAAAAAAAGTAATTAACATGAAAATTATTAATTATATTGATTAACCATTTTTTTGAAACATAGGTATTAGGGTGGAATCGCCATCTATGGCCACCTTAAGAATTTTTTTCTATTGATATTTAATTTATTCTATCTACGGCCATTGAAAAAATTTAAAATTTAACCATACATACTTCATAAGTTCACTAACACTTGGTTAGAATTTCAAAGTCTTAAGAATATTTTTGAATGAGTAATTTGAATTAATTTTTTTAAATTGCATTTTCCCCTTCTATGGCCAATTAAATCTATCTATGGCCAGTCATTTTCCCCTTCTATGGCCAGCTAAAAATATTTTTATTTTATTTAAACATGAATTATTAATACTTATATAACCGTGATAAATAATACAAGTTAATTTATGAAATTATTAAATGCAAACAAATATGACAAGAACTTTAATTTTCCGAAACCAAATTATATAAATATAAACAAATTAGGTAGTTACCTATGAAAATAAAACAAATAAGTATCTATCCAACCACTTGGTAAATAATAAAAAAAAAACTCTGATCTGGTTATAAATATAAAAATAACATAAACAACTTTTTAACAACATAAAATAAATATTAACACTTAGTAATCTTTATAGTATAATAAAATAACATAATTAAAAAACTTAAAAAAAAAACTATTAACTAAAACATTGAATGTTAACAATTTAAAATTAGGATATTATAATAGGAATATATTGTATTATTGCATATTATAGGAACATAATGTTGTATTCAGTCTCACTTAAATTTTTCGTACACATCAATAACTCCAGGGAAAACAGAAAGATATTGTCTGTTCTTAAAACGTAACTCTGGCAATGGCAATTTGCAAACCAAATCATCTAAATCTACAACAGATATATCACCTTCAACTAATACAAATTCAGTATTTTCTTCATCAGAGGCTTCAACGTATTGTACCTCTACTTCAGTTTTAGAAATTACCTTAATAACTGTTGCCACATATTTATAACAAATTTTCTTTTTTCCTATAGGTTTAAATTTGACCAGTACATAGTCACCAGATTTAAGGTCTTGTTGCAAATTGCTTATTTTTTGAAGTAGGTCTTTACCTCGGTCTTTACAAATTGGCTGTGCTAAAATTTCATCATCACTGGAATCAACTTTAGAATCCCAGCTTATTTTTGACTCTGTGCTTTCTGTGTCTGATTCGACTACTTTAAGTTTCATTTTTTTGGCTTTAATTTCTGCCTTTTCAATTTTTTTTTCAGCTTGTTTTCTTTTTTCCAGTGTTGCTTGTTTTTTTTCTTTCAGGGTTGCCACAGACCTGGAAAACCGGGAAAACCTGGAAAAGTCAGGGAATTATTTCTTAAGTCAGGGAAACAGGGAAAAGTCAGGGAATTATTTTTCAAGCAAGAAAAACCGGGAAAAATTTATGAATTTAACAAACACCGTTATGCGTTTCATATTCTGTTTAATAATTGTGTTTTATGACAAAAATTAAAAAAAAAAAAAACGTACTGAAAAGAACTTGGTATTTTAGATTCGGCTGTATTTACATTAGAAATTTGTGTATACTATTTTGCGTGAATACTTATTACGTATTATCAAATATATTGTGAAGATATTGTAAAGTATAATATCTATGCGTATTATTCACATGCCTGCGAGAGTGCATGACAGTGAAGCCTCTACCTCACTTACTGGCGCTTCGTCGCCTCCCTAAAGATAAGAAATAGCTAATAGCTAAAAATAAGTTGTAAAATAAAGTTGTAAAATAAATTGTTTTAATAAAATATTTAACAATTTTAGTTGATTTTAATATTTTCTGGATTAATTATAAATTTTTTTTTAAAACTGTATTGATTTAACTTATCCGGAAAACCTGGAAAAGTCAGGGAATTTGAAAATTAAAATGTTGTGGCAACCCTGTCTTTTTTTGTTTTTCTCTCTCTAATTTTTCACAAGCTTTTAAATCATGAAACTCAATCCATTTATCAGAAGTAATTACACTTGGAGTATACTCTTTTTTTCGGCTTGATTTTGATTGCTGTTGTTCTGGCCGCATATAAGCATACCATACATTGCTAGAGACCCATAGCCAAAGCGCGAGCTCTGATTGATTGTATTTAACTGGTGATAACAATTCAAATTTGGAACACTGATAAGTGATAATTGATTATGATACTTTGATATTCTACTATTCTAGTCTTAAAATATATTATCTGTTTTCAATTTGTTTTTTTCACTTTTTAGTCTAAACATTAAAATATGTGGATCCAATTAAGACTGTTAATTAAGTTTATATATTTTAAGATTTTGTATGATACCTTACCTATATCTTACCTTTGAGAATACATCCCTGTAAATTATTATCCTAGTAATTGTATAATTAGTTATAAATTATAATTAACTAATATTTAATAACTTATTTATTGGCAAGCTACTTGTTAGTAGACCATTTAGTATTTATTTACACACCAAGATAATTTCTATTAAAAACATTCAGTTAAAATACCCAAGACTACATTACAAAGATATAATATACTGTAAGTAAACAAAATTTGAAAACATATTAAAAATATTAAAAATACTTCCATAAAGTAGTTTTAAATTATCTTGAAATACAAAAATTAATAAAATATAGGTTTCCCAGTCATAATATTAGTGTAGTAAATAATAATAATAATTCAAAAATCGAGGCCAGTTAAAAGTATTATGATAAAAAAAAAAAAAAATTATAAATACAAATAATAATAATAATAATAATACAAACTTCCTTAACATAATTAGAACTACACAAATAATAATTTAGATAATTCAAAATGAAAGTCAGTTAAAACATTTAGTAAATCAAAAACTATAGTAGATATTTTTTATAATGATCCATGGCTCTTAGCATTTGGCTTATTTGAATTTATATTAAGTCCTAAATTTCTTTTACTTTTTTCGGGAGGATTTTCACCTTTTGGAGGTCTTCCTCCTAATAAGCATTTGCTTCCCCTAGTTACACCTACAGCTCTTCTTGTAATTGTAGTGGGCTGTACTTTAATTCTAGCACCATCTCGTTGTCTTGTTGATATACAGTTACCAGCTGTATATAAAAAATGTTCCCATTGGCCTTGACTTTTAAGTTTTTCTTCCAATTTATTAATACCACCTAGTGATGATCCATAAGAAGCATTACAAGAATTTAATAAATTCATCACATTTTCAAATTCACTATTATTATTAGTACTTGTCTCTTGAATATAATTTGTCCCGTGTTGTTCAATGTTATTCTGGCTTTTATCATTTTCTTTATTGTCATTTAATTTATTATAGGTATTATTAACGTTTATTTCTTCATATTTATATTTATCTGATACATTTTCTTCCCTCTGGGTTTCTGTTATAAATGGATCATAAAAAGACTTATCTAAAACTTTATCTCCAAATGCAATTTTAGCTATGTTGTAGCGGTCCATTGGAGTTATTAAAGGAAAATTAACCGATTTTATACTAAAAAACTGATATATAGCATACTGATGTTTACAAAATTTCCCAGTCAAGGCAGAAGGGCATGAACAGATTCCACTTTTGATGTCTACATAATATAACAAACTTTGTTCTTTTTCACTTGGCACTAAAAACTCGTGATCATTTTCTTGAATAATGATTTCTTTATTTAAAAAAGTAACTTTTTTCATCATTTTTTGAAGAGTTAATCTAGTCGATGAAGTTCTACTGTCAGCATATTCCTTTAATCTTCGCTTATAGTAACTTTCTAAAGCTGTACTTGTCAAATCAATCAAAGCTAAAACGTTATAAGCTTTTACTCGTCCTAAGACATGATCTTTGTAAAGTCTTACAGCCACTTCACAATAATTGTTTGTCACATGTCCCCTAGAAGTACCATCCCTATAACACAAACACCAATCTTCTTTATATGACCAATAATTTTCTAAGTATTTTTTCCACTGAGAAAATTCATCGTTTTCAATTCCTTGTCTATACGCACATTCTGCTTCAACGACACTTTCTGCATACAATATGTTTTGAAAGTTTTTCATTAAGGGCTTGCGTTTTTCCTTTGGAATTTGGTGATTAGTATCCCACAACCAACGCCAAACTGCTTGCAAAACGTGAAATGTACAAAGTAGAGTTTTACTTTTAGGCCAAATTTGGTTTATTGCATTTATTTCTGCTGCACTTTGATCAGTAAGAAATATATTGGGATACCCCAGACCACAAAAACTTTCAGGAATAGCTTCGTTTATTAATTTAAACCCCTCGCAATAACATTCATAAGTTTGACCCATTGTTATAATTATTGCCAGAGGTACTGCTCCTGCTGCACTTGGACACATAATAAACGTAATTGAATGATTTAGTGGGTCACATGCACTAGTGCTATCAACAAATATTATTTCTTGAGCCTCTTTCATTTGGTGAGCTCTTCTCATAATTGGAGTTACCACAATTACAGAAAATGGGTTTTCCTTAAATAAAACGGTTGTACCATTTTCACTGTAAACTTTTTGTTTCTCTTTCAGTTTCTGAAAAAAATATTGGTAAAAATCTCATAGTATTACACTATTTATTCTTATAAAGTAATTTTGTACCTATATTCTTTTGCCCAATATATTTAGTTAGAATTATTATACGATTACCTCAATTAACCCTTTGCCAGAACGTGGTCCCAGGTTCAAATTTCTCCAAGTATCATGCCAGTTGCGAATTGTTCTGTAGCATGGATTTATACTACCATTTGCTAAACTTTCTAGCATAAAGTCCTCTTTGAGCTCTAATAACTGTTCGTGATATTTTTGCGCTTCTGCTATACCCATTCCGCTGTCAAAATATTCGTTGAAAATGTCTCTGACATTATTATCTGCTGGAATGAATCTTAGGCTCTCGGCCGATTTAATACTGTGTGTATGGTTATTATTTATTTCAATGGAACAAACTAAACCTCTCTGTAAGATGTATATTAAGTAACTACAAAATATTGATGAAAATATTAAGCACAATAGGCGTAACTTCATAGGTTTTATTATTGGTCTATTGAATATATTATATAAGAATTTATGTTTTTTGTGAGATTTACCAATCCTTTACCAAAATAGTATAAGTTACGCCTATAATCATTTATTTTTTTCTATAAAACATGTATGTATAATTTATATTGCATATAAAATATAACTCACAAATTCAGATAGACAAATATTAATTATTCACAGCATTATATACCAATTATTATCATAAAATATTATTGTTCTTCCCAAAATTTGTTTTTTTTTTTTTAAAAAAAAAATTATATTTTATGTAACTTCTCTATAAACTAAGTACATTAAAATAATCACAATCCAAACATGTAATTCACATTTGTTTCCATAAAACCAAATTCTTCAAACATTATTGTGAACATATTGAACATTATATAAATAACAGTGTACGTTAATGCCATAGAGAATGTATAGTTTGTTAATAAATAATGAACACACATTTAAAGTAATTATTTAATACATTTATTTTATAAATTGTTTATATTTTAAAATCATACAAGTGTTATGGATTAATTTTACAACGACTTAACTTTTGTATTATTACCCATTGACCAATCTGTAAAAATGTAGAATTAATTTATATTTTACAAATATAACAATTAGGTATTAGGAACCAGTAAAAAGAACTGATTATAAAAATGAATTTACAAGATATACTCACAATAAAAATTAAAATAATAATAGGATAATATATCACCAGAGATGATCTGGAAGAATTCACTAATTCACAAGCTAAACAAAAAAAACAAAAACATTAATTATAAGCTTAATTGTATAATGTGAATACCTTAATAAATGGATCTTTCTTCCTCGTAGATACTGTGTCCAGTTTAATAACAGCTTTTAAGCTTGCTGGACACTCTGCATTTTTGGACAAGCCTTTTTGGTTTGCTAATGCACTAGGCTTCTGAAAAGCACTGTGTTGACCAACAAACTTTTTACTGAAAAATTTTCAAATTATTTTAGTTGGGATTCCTATGACATACATAGTTTATTATTCAGTGAATACAATATAAAATACTTATGAACACTTAATTCGCTGCCCATTTGGAATACTCGAACGAACGTTCCAATGTATACAATTAAGTCTACCTAACTCAGCAACCCATACATTAATATCCTCAATAGATTTTGCGTCACACCTTAAAATAATATTAACATCGTCTTCTTTGACAATTTCATGTTTAAATGATGCTGGATAAATCATATTTTAATTTTTTTGTTAAATAAATCAAAAATATTCAAAATAATATAGTTTCAAAAAAAAACATATAATTTCAAAACATTGAATATTGATAATTGTATAATGTTATCACAATGTAATACGGCCAATGAGAGCGCTCGATTTCTTGTGGGTCTCTAGCAATGTATGGTATGCTTATATGCCACCGGTTACTATTTACCATAGAGTAATAATATTTACACAGAACGTGTGTTCTGTGATGTATACTTTTTTGATAAGTACTGCCGATTAGGTGATAAGGCTAATAATTGATAACGGTCTGAAATGTTGACAACAAGGTCGCGGGAAAAAAATTAAAATTTATGTTTCCAACATTGTTGCTCAACATTCTTTCATCTTTACGGCCTCTGATGTGGAAATACAATTTTGTCGCCAACAAAGTTGAAAACACGAAAGTTGGCTACTTTTTTAGAAAAATTTAAGCAACTTTGTTGCCAACAATGTGGATATTGTGTGTTGCCCACAATGATGCTTTGGTCTGGACGCGCCTTAAGGGTTCGTCACCGCCGCCGCCGCAAGGTATCGCACGGCGCACACTCGGCCGGCCATCTTCCGCCAGTGGCCAGTGACCGTCACAAGCCGCCGCCGCGCAGCCTTCTATTTCTCAACGGCCGTCTCTCCACCGAGTCGTCGTCCGCCGCTTTTGGACGGCGGCGCGTTCGTTTTTATTTCCACCGCGCCGTCTCCGCCGTAGATCGAACGGTGACGTCGTTTTCGCGTCGTGCCGGCCGATTCGTTGTTCCGAAACACTAAAAACACTAATATTACGTTGAATTATTATTTTTTTTTCCCCGTCGTCGTTTGACAGACAGGAAGTCTGTCCTAAACATCGAGTACGCGCCCGACGGCGGCCCTTCTATTTGCCGCCACACTGACGGCCACCGAACGCAGCTGTATCGATCATCGTCTTCAACAGTCGAATTATTGTTTTCACGTCCAATGAGAGCGTCTGTCGTCCACGTAGCACATTTACTGCGTCGTCATGCTTTGTTCACGGGGTGAGTAATTTTTTTTTGCCACTCCTTTTGCTTCGACATGTGATTTACCAGTTAACATCTTGAGTTTTTGAAATTGTTGTATTACAAGGCTCTTTTACCGTACAAATGTATTACGGGACAAATATGGATAAAAAAAAAAAACCCATGTCTCTGAAAATATTTTTGATCTATAAATTGTGTTAATAACGCGTGGCGTGCTCACAAACTCCGATTAAAATATTCGATTTTATACCGTAACCTTAAATTCATTGTTATTTAACATCATGATATTTACGTTATTTTTTTTCGTAGTAATAATGCATTTCGACTCCGACGAGAGGGGAGATCGCCATCGCAACGAAAAATCGACGTTGACATTGTTTTTACAAATTTTCTAGTCTACGAAATCAAATGCCGTCGATTTTTTCGCCCAACTAGAAAATATTGATAGTAATAATCAATTATTGAATTATTATGTATCTGTTATTGAAGGGAAACTTAACGAAACGTAATATTTCCATTTCTACAACATTTCAGAAAACACATTTTTCAATAAACGTGTTAAGTAATAAATGTTAATTATTTTTATGAATTCCATTAAATGTAAAAAACTCCAGGCAATTCATTTTTGAAGGTAAAATCATTTTAAATATTTTATTTTACATGGTTATCCATAATTTTGATTAGGTAGTTGTTTTTTGCTTCAAAACGTATTATTTCCGGAAATATTTCGTTTTGAAAAATGTATTGGAATTAATACGTTTTGAAAAGGTAATCAAACATTTCATTCAATAATATGTATTATTTCCGGAAATAATACGTTTTGAATTTTTTTTTGGAAATAATACATTTTGATGAGCTTCATAAATTTTATTTAATATCAAAAAGTATTTTAACTAAGTACCTACCTAAATTTATTGAAAAAAACATTAAAATTTGTACAAATTTTTATACCTTTTTACAACTTTGTACTTTTACATATTAAAAGTACAAAATAATATTGATTAAATAAATAAATAGGTAGAACTTGATTTTTTTTTATTTGAAATCAAAATAACTGTATTTTTTAGAATTAAATAGAAATAATACAAAAAGTAAAATATAAAAACTTCTTTAACACATTTATCTGTGGTTTAGGATAACATTTTTAAACTAAAACAAAATAATTATCTTGTTAATAACATATTTCAAATTGTTATACACTCAACTAAGTGATATTAAATAAAAATGAAAACAATACTTTAACAAAGTTAAATAAATATTTCACTTACTTGTCATTAAAAATCGTTAAAAATTAATAAAATTTATAAACATAAAAAAAAACTTTAATATTGATAAAACTAGTATACCGTAAAACCGCGTTACATTGCATCAATTTTCTTGTTTTTTCAACTTTGAACATCTATGGTAGATGTAATAATAATGGTAAATTTTTTTAATTTATCTCATTTTAGAGGTATAGATATTGAGATTCAAATACATATTTTAAAATTATATTAGCTTTAAAAAGCAGTCCTGTAAAGAATACTTTTAAAAAGTACTTGAGTAAATACTCAAATACATTTTTTTAAATTATTTAAGATACTACTCAAATACTTTAATTGTATAGTATTTCAAATACTTTTGGTTTTTTAAGTGGGTTTCTAATTATTGTAATATAGAAAAATAGATAGTAGGTTTATAATAATTTGTATTTATTATTTATTAAATAAATGTTTATTACATTTTAAAAACATAATGTATTCAAAATTTTCATCGGTCATACTGCTTCTCTTTTTCGTCATGGTTGCTCCACCCACACTAAATACCCGCTCCACTGAAGCACTGCTTGGCAGCAGAGTATTGAATTTAATGAAAACCTATTTTAATTATGTAAATGTTAATATTAAAAAGTAAATACTAATACTAAAAAGCAATGAATACCTATACAAAAAATATTACAAACAATAAAAAGTCAGTAATTCTTACTTTTTTAATTGTTGGTAAAAGATTTTAACTGTTTAAATCTTTGGTCGGTGATGTTCCCAAATATTGATTCCCAAACATTTCTTTATTTAAAATAGTGTCATAATGACAGTCATCATCAAAGGTTTGAGACCATAACTGAAAAAAATTAGACAGTGCCGTAGACAGGAATTTTATATGGGGGGGGGGGGGTTTATTATAATAATAACATGTTATAGTAAATTAAGAAAAAATAACACATTAGGGTAACGGCACCAGTCATTGGCAGTTTAACGTATTATTATTTTACATTCATCTTATACGATGAATTAACCTTTATTAAATCATGCTAGGATTTGGATTCTGATACCTAATTATGAGGAATGTTCTACTATATTAGTTGTATGTATTTAACATATATCTTTACATCTAAAAGTTACATTTATGTAGTTCTGTTGTAATTTTTATTATTTACCAGTGTATAACTAAAAAAATCCAATCTTTGGCAATATTAAATTCTAGTCTTTGACATAACCCAGTTTTTGGCAATCAAAAAATCCAGTGTTTGGCTTTTGATTTCAAAATGTTTATAATTCATAAATAAACATGGACTTAGGTACTAAAAAAAGTAATTAACATGAAAATTATTAATTATATTGATTAACCATTTTTTTGAAACATAGGTATTAGGGTGGAATCGCCATCTATGGCCACCTTAAGAATTTTTTTCTATTGATATTTAATTTATTCTATCTACGGCCATTGAAAAAATTTAAAATTTAACCATACATACTTCATAAGTTCACTAACACTTGGTTAGAATTTCAAAGTCTTAAGAATATTTTTGAATGAGTAATTTGAATTAATTTTTTTAAATTGCATTTTCCCCTTCTATGGCCAATTAAATCTATCTATGGCCAGTCATTTTCCCCTTCTATGGCCAGCTAAAAATATTTTTATTTTATTTAAACATGAATTATTAATACTTATATAACCGTGATAAATAATACAAGTTAATTTATGAAATTATTAAATGCAAACAAATATGACAAGAACTTTAATTTTCCGAAACCAAATTATATAAATATAAACAAATTAGGTAGTTACCTATGAAAATAAAACAAATAAGTATCTATCCAACCACTTGGTAAATAATAAAAAAAAAACTCTGATCTGGTTATAAATATAAAAATAACATAAACAACTTTTTAACAACATAAAATAAATATTAACACTTAGTAATCTTTATAGTATAATAAAATAACATAATTAAAAAACTTAAAAAAAAAACTATTAACTAAAACATTGAATGTTAACAATTTAAAATTAGGATATTATAATAGGAATATATTGTATTATTGCATATTATAGGAACATAATGTTGTATTCAGTCTCACTTAAATTTTTCGTACACATCAATAACTCCAGGGAAAACAGAAAGATATTGTCTGTTCTTAAAACGTAACTCTGGCAATGGCAATTTGCAAACCAAATCATCTAAATCTACAACAGATATATCACCTTCAACTAATACAAATTCAGTATTTTCTTCATCAGAGGCTTCAACGTATTGTACCTCTACTTCAGTTTTAGAAATTACCTTAATAACTGTTGCCACATATTTATAACAAATTTTCTTTTTTCCTATAGGTTTAAATTTGACCAGTACATAGTCACCAGATTTAAGGTCTTGTTGCAAATTGCTTATTTTTTGAAGTAGGTCTTTACCTCGGTCTTTACAAATTGGCTGTGCTAAAATTTCATCATCACTGGAATCAACTTTAGAATCCCAGCTTATTTTTGACTCTGTGCTTTCTGTGTCTGATTCGACTACTTTAAGTTTCATTTTTTTGGCTTTAATTTCTGCCTTTTCAATTTTTTTTTCAGCTTGTTTTCTTTTTTCCAGTGTTGCTTGTTTTTTTTCTTTCAGGGTTGCCACAGACCTGGAAAACCGGGAAAACCTGGAAAAGTCAGGGAATTATTTCTTAAGTCAGGGAAACAGGGAAAAGTCAGGGAATTATTTTTCAAGCAAGAAAAACCGGGAAAAATTTATGAATTTAACAAACACCGTTATGCGTTTCATATTCTGTTTAATAATTGTGTTTTATGACAAAAATTAAAAAAAAAAAAAACGTACTGAAAAGAACTTGGTATTTTAGATTCGGCTGTATTTACATTAGAAATTTGTGTATACTATTTTGCGTGAATACTTATTACGTATTATCAAATATATTGTGAAGATATTGTAAAGTATAATATCTATGCGTATTATTCACATGCCTGCGAGAGTGCATGACAGTGAAGCCTCTACCTCACTTACTGGCGCTTCGTCGCCTCCCTAAAGATAAGAAATAGCTAATAGCTAAAAATAAGTTGTAAAATAAAGTTGTAAAATAAATTGTTTTAATAAAATATTTAACAATTTTAGTTGATTTTAATATTTTCTGGATTAATTATAAATTTTTTTTTAAAACTGTATTGATTTAACTTATCCGGAAAACCTGGAAAAGTCAGGGAATTTGAAAATTAAAATGTTGTGGCAACCCTGTCTTTTTTTGTTTTTCTCTCTCTAATTTTTCACAAGCTTTTAAATCATGAAACTCAATCCATTTATCAGAAGTAATTACACTTGGAGTATACTCTTTTTTTCGGCTTGATTTTGATTGCTGTTGTTCTGGCCGCATATAAGCATACCATACATTGCTAGAGACCCATAGCCAAAGCGCGAGCTCTGATTGATTGTATTTAACTGGTGATAACAATTCAAATTTGGAACACTGATAAGTGATAATTGATTATGATACTTTGATATTCTACTATTCTAGTCTTAAAATATATTATCTGTTTTCAATTTGTTTTTTTCACTTTTTAGTCTAAACATTAAAATATGTGGATCCAATTAAGACTGTTAATTAAGTTTATATATTTTAAGATTTTGTATGATACCTTACCTATATCTTACCTTTGAGAATACATCCCTGTAAATTATTATCCTAGTAATTGTATAATTAGTTATAAATTATAATTAACTAATATTTAATAACTTATTTATTGGCAAGCTACTTGTTAGTAGACCATTTAGTATTTATTTACACACCAAGATAATTTCTATTAAAAACATTCAGTTAAAATACCCAAGACTACATTACAAAGATATAATATACTGTAAGTAAACAAAATTTGAAAACATATTAAAAATATTAAAAATACTTCCATAAAGTAGTTTTAAATTATCTTGAAATACAAAAATTAATAAAATATAGGTTTCCCAGTCATAATATTAGTGTAGTAAATAATAATAATAATTCAAAAATCGAGGCCAGTTAAAAGTATTATGATAAAAAAAAAAAAAAATTATAAATACAAATAATAATAATAATAATAATACAAACTTCCTTAACATAATTAGAACTACACAAATAATAATTTAGATAATTCAAAATGAAAGTCAGTTAAAACATTTAGTAAATCAAAAACTATAGTAGATATTTTTTATAATGATCCATGGCTCTTAGCATTTGGCTTATTTGAATTTATATTAAGTCCTAAATTTCTTTTACTTTTTTCGGGAGGATTTTCACCTTTTGGAGGTCTTCCTCCTAATAAGCATTTGCTTCCCCTAGTTACACCTACAGCTCTTCTTGTAATTGTAGTGGGCTGTACTTTAATTCTAGCACCATCTCGTTGTCTTGTTGATATACAGTTACCAGCTGTATATAAAAAATGTTCCCATTGGCCTTGACTTTTAAGTTTTTCTTCCAATTTATTAATACCACCTAGTGATGATCCATAAGAAGCATTACAAGAATTTAATAAATTCATCACATTTTCAAATTCACTATTATTATTAGTACTTGTCTCTTGAATATAATTTGTCCCGTGTTGTTCAATGTTATTCTGGCTTTTATCATTTTCTTTATTGTCATTTAATTTATTATAGGTATTATTAACGTTTATTTCTTCATATTTATATTTATCTGATACATTTTCTTCCCTCTGGGTTTCTGTTATAAATGGATCATAAAAAGACTTATCTAAAACTTTATCTCCAAATGCAATTTTAGCTATGTTGTAGCGGTCCATTGGAGTTATTAAAGGAAAATTAACCGATTTTATACTAAAAAACTGATATATAGCATACTGATGTTTACAAAATTTCCCAGTCAAGGCAGAAGGGCATGAACAGATTCCACTTTTGATGTCTACATAATATAACAAACTTTGTTCTTTTTCACTTGGCACTAAAAACTCGTGATCATTTTCTTGAATAATGATTTCTTTATTTAAAAAAGTAACTTTTTTCATCATTTTTTGAAGAGTTAATCTAGTCGATGAAGTTCTACTGTCAGCATATTCTCTTAATCTTCGCTTATAGTAACTTTCTAAAGCTGTACTTGTCAAATCAATCAAAGCTAAAACGTTATAAGCTTTTACTCGTCCTAAGACATGATCTTTGTAAAGTCTTACAGCCACTTCACAATAATTGTTTGTCACATGTCCCCTAGAAGTACCATCCCTATAACACAAACACCAATTTTCTTTATATGACCAATAATTTTCTAAGTATTTTTTCCACTGAGAAAATTCATCGTTTTCAATTCCTTGTCTATACGCACATTCTGCTTCAACGACACTTTCTGCGTACAATATGTTTTGAAAGTTTTTCATTAAGGGCTTGCGTTTTTCCTTTGGAATTTGGTGATTAGTATCCCACAACCAACGCCAAACTGCTTGCAAGACGTGAAATGTACAAAGTAGAGTTTTACTTTTAGGCCAAATTTGGTTTATTGCATTTATTTCTGCTGCACTTTGATCAGTAAGAAATATATTGGGATACCCCTGACCACAAAAACTTTCAGGAATAGCTTCGTTTATTAATTTAAACCCCTCGCAATAACATTCATAAGTTTGACCCATTGTTATAATTATTGCCAGAGGTACTGCTCCTGCTGCACTTGGACACATAATAAACGTAATTGAATGATTTAGTGGGTCACATGCACTAGTGCTATCAACAAATATTATTTCTTGAGCCTCTTTCATTTGGTGAGCTCTTCTCATAATTGGAGTTACCACAATTACAGAAAATGGGTTTTCCTTAAATAAAACGGTTGTACCATTTTCACTGTAAACTTTTTGTTTCTCTTTCAGTTTCTGAAAAAAATATTGGTAAAAATCTCATAGTATTACACTATTTATTCTTATAAAGTAATTTTGTACCTACCTATATTCTTTTGCCCAATATATTTAGTTAGAATTATTATACGATTACCTCAATTAACCCTTTGCCAGAACGTGGTCCCAGGTTCAAATTTCTCCAAGAATCATGCCAGTTGCGAATTGTTCTGTAGCATGGATTTATACTACCATTTGCTAAACTTTCTAGCATAAAGTCCTCTTTGAGCTCTAATAACTGTTCATGATATTTTTGCGCTTCTGCTATACCCATTCTGCTGTCAAAATATTCGTTGAAAATGTCTCTGACATTATTATCTGCTGGAATGAATCTTAGGCTCTCGGCCGATTTAATACTGTGTGTATGGTTATTATTTATTTCAATGGAACAAACTAAACCTCTCTGTAAGATGTATATTAAGTAACTACAAAATATTGATGAAAATATTTAGCACAATAGGCGTAACTTCATAGGTTTTATTATTGGTCTATTGAATATATTATATAAGAATTTATGTTTTTTGTGGGATTTACCAATCCTTTTCCAAAATAGTATAAGTTACGCCTATAATATAACTCAATCATTTATTTTTTTCTATAAAACATGTATGTATAATTTATATTGCATATAAAATATAACTCACAAATTCAGATAGACAAATATTAATTATTCACAGCATTATATACCAATTATTATCATAAAATATTATTGTTCTTCCCAAAATTTGTTTTTTTTTTTTTAAAAAAAAAATTATATTTTATGTAACTTCTCTATAAACTAAGTACATTAAAATAATCACAATCCAAACATGTAATTCACATTTGTTTCCATAAAACCAAATTCTTCAAACATTATTGTGAACATATTGAACATTATATAAATAACAGTGTACGTTAATGCCATAGAGAATGTATAGTTTGTTAATAAATAATGAACACACATTTAAAGTAATTATTTAATACATTTATTTTATAAATTGTTTATATTTTAAAATCATACAAGTGTTATGGATTAATTTTACAACGACTTAACTTTTGTATTATTACCCATTGACCAATCTGTAAAAATGTAGAATTAATTTATATTTTACAAATATAACAATTAGGTATTAGGAACCAGTAAAAAGAACTGATTATAAAAATGAATTTACAAGATATACTCACAATAAAAATTAAAATAATAATAGGATAATATATCACCAGAGATGATCTGGAAGAATTCACTAATTCACAAGCTAAACAAAAAAAACAAAAACATTAATTATAAGCTTAATTGTATAATGTGAATACCTTAATAAATGGATCTTTCTTCCTCGTAGATACTGTGTCCAGTTTAATAACAGCTTTTAAGCTTGCTGGACACTCTGCATTTTTGGACAAGCCTTTTTGGTTTGCTAATGCACTAGGCTTCTGAAAAGCACTGTGTTGACCAACAAACTTTTTACTGAAAAATTTTCAAATTATTTTAGTTGGGATTCCTATGACATACATAGTTTATTATTCAGTGAATACAATATAAAATACTTATGAACACTTAATTCGCTGCCCATTTGGAATACTCGAACGAACGTTCCAATGTATACAATTAAGTCTACCTAACTCAGCAACCCATACATTAATATCCTCAATAGATTTTGCGTCACACCTTAAAATAATATTAACATCGTCTTCTTTGACAATTTCATGTTTAAATGATGCTGGATAAATCATATTTTAATTTTTTTGTTAAATAAATCAAAAATATTCAAAATAATATAGTTTCAAAAAAAAACATATAATTTCAAAACATTGAATATTGATAATTGTATAATGTTATCACAATGTAATACGGCCAATGAGAGCGCTCGATTTCTTGTGGGTCTCTAGCAATGTATGGTATGCTTATATGCCACCGGTTACTATTTACCATAGAGTAATAATATTTACACAGAACGTGTGTTCTGTGATGTATACTTTTTTGATAAGTACTGCCGATTAGGTGATAAGGCTAATAATTGATAACGGTCTGAAATGTTGACAACAAGGTCGCGGGAAAAAAATTAAAATTTATGTTTCCAACATTGTTGCTCAACATTCTTTCATCTTTACGGCCTCTGATGTGGAAATACAATTTTGTCGCCAACAAAGTTGAAAACACGAAAGTTGGCTACTTTTTTAGAAAAATTTAAGCAACTTTGTTGCCAACAATGTGGATATTGTGTGTTGCCCACAATGATGCTTTGGTCTGGACGCGCCTTAAGGGTTCGTCACCGCCGCCGCCGCAAGGTATCGCACGGCGCACACTCGGCCGGCCATCTTCCGCCAGTGGCCAGTGACCGTCACAAGCCGCCGCCGCGCAGCCTTCTATTTCTCAACGGCCGTCTCTCCACCGAGTCGTCGTCCGCCGCTTTTGGACGGCGGCGCGTTCGTTTTTATTTCCACCGCGCCGTCTCCGCCGTAGATCGAACGGTGACGTCGTTTTCGCGTCGTGCCGGCCGATTCGTTGTTCCGAAACACTAAAAACACTAATATTACGTTGAATTATTATTTTTTTTTCCCCGTCGTCGTTTGACAGACAGGAAGTCTGTCCTAAACATCGAGTACGCGCCCGACGGCGGCCCTTCTATTTGCCGCCACACTGACGGCCACCGAACGCAGCTGTATCGATCATCGTCTTCAACAGTCGAATTATTGTTTTCACGTCCAATGAGAGCGTCTGTCGTCCACGTAGCACATTTACTGCGTCGTCATGCTTTGTTCACGGGGTGAGTAATTTTTTTTTGCCACTCCTTTTGCTTCGACATGTGATTTACCAGTTAACATCTTGAGTTTTTGAAATTGTTGTATTACAAGGCTCTTTTACCGTACAAATGTATTACGGGACAAATATGGATAAAAAAAAAAAACCCATGTCTCTGAAAATATTTTTGATCTATAAATTGTGTTAATAACGCGTGGCGTGCTCACAAACTCCGATTAAAATATTCGATTTTATACCGTAACCTTAAATTCATTGTTATTTAACATCATGATATTTACGTTATTTTTTTTCGTAGTAATAATGCATTTCGACTCCGACGAGAGGGGAGATCGCCATCGCAACGAAAAATCGACGTTGACATTGTTTTTACAAATTTTCTAGTCTACGAAATCAAATGCCGTCGATTTTTTCGCCCAACTAGAAAATATTGATAGTAATAATCAATTATTGAATTATTATGTATCTGTTATTGAAGGGAAACTTAACGAAACGTAATATTTCCATTTCTACAACATTTCAGAAAACACATTTTTCAATAAACGTGTTAAGTAATAAATGTTAATTATTTTTATGAATTCCATTAAATGTAAAAAACTCCAGGCAATTCATTTTTGAAGGTAAAATCATTTTAAATATTTTATTTTACATGGTTATCCATAATTTTGATTAGGTAGTTGTTTTTTGCTTCAAAACGTATTATTTCCGGAAATATTTCGTTTTGAAAAATGTATTGGAATTAATACGTTTTGAAAAGGTAATCAAACATTTCATTCAATAATATGTATTATTTCCGGAAATAATACGTTTTGAATTTTTTTTTGGAAATAATACATTTTGATGAGCTTCATAAATTTTATTTAATATCAAAAAGTATTTTAACTAAGTACCTACCTAAATTTATTGAAAAAAACATTAAAATTTGTACAAATTTTTATACCTTTTTACAACTTTGTACTTTTACATATTAAAAGTACAAAATAATATTGATTAAATAAATAAATAGGTAGAACTTGATTTTTTTTTATTTGAAATCAAAATAACTGTATTTTTTAGAATTAAATAGAAATAATACAAAAAGTAAAATATAAAAACTTCTTTAACACATTTATCTGTGGTTTAGGATAACATTTTTAAACTAAAACAAAATAATTATCTTGTTAATAACATATTTCAAATTGTTATACACTCAACTAAGTGATATTAAATAAAAATGAAAACAATACTTTAACAAAGTTAAATAAATATTTCACTTACTTGTCATTAAAAATCGTTAAAAATTAATAAAATTTATAAACATAAAAAAAAACTTTAATATTGATAAAACTAGTATACCGTAAAACCGCGTTACATTGCATCAATTTTCTTGTTTTTTCAACTTTGAACATCTATGGTAGATGTAATAATAATGGTAAATTTTTTTAATTTATCTCATTTTAGAGGTATAGATATTGAGATTCAAATACATATTTTAAAATTATATTAGCTTTAAAAAGCAGTCCTGTAAAGAATACTTTTAAAAAGTACTTGAGTAAATACTCAAATACATTTTTTTAAATTATTTAAGATACTACTCAAATACTTTAATTGTATAGTATTTCAAATACTTTTGGTTTTTTAAGTGGGTTTCTAATTATTGTAATATAGAAAAATAGATAGTAGGTTTATAATAATTTGTATTTATTATTTATTAAATAAATGTTTATTACATTTTAAAAACATAATGTATTCAAAATTTTCATCGGTCATACTGCTTCTCTTTTTCGTCATGGTTGCTCCACCCACACTAAATACCCGCTCCACTGAAGCACTGCTTGGCAGCAGAGTATTGAATTTAATGAAAACCTATTTTAATTATGTAAATGTTAATATTAAAAAGTAAATACTAATACTAAAAAGCAATGAATACCTATACAAAAAATATTACAAACAATAAAAAGTCAGTAATTCTTACTTTTTTAATTGTTGGTAAAAGATTTTAACTGTTTAAATCTTTGGTCGGTGATGTTCCCAAATATTGATTCCCAAACATTTCTTTATTTAAAATAGTGTCATAATGACAGTCATCATCAAAGGTTTGAGACCATAACTGAAAAAAATTAGACAGTGCCGTAGACAGGAATTTTATATGGGGGGGGGGGGGTTTATTATAATAATAACATGTTATAGTAAATTAAGAAAAAATAACACATTAGGGTAACGGCACCAGTCATTGGCAGTTTAACGTATTATTATTTTACATTCATCTTATACGATGAATTAACCTTTATTAAATCATGCTAGGATTTGGATTCTGATACCTAATTATGAGGAATGTTCTACTATATTAGTTGTATGTATTTAACATATATCTTTACATCTAAAAGTTACATTTATGTAGTTCTGTTGTAATTTTTATTATTTACCAGTGTATAACTAAAAAAATCCAATCTTTGGCAATATTAAATTCTAGTCTTTGACATAACCCAGTTTTTGGCAATCAAAAAATCCAGTGTTTGGCTTTTGATTTCAAAATGTTTATAATTCATAAATAAACATGGACTTAGGTACTAAAAAAAGTAATTAACATGAAAATTATTAATTATATTGATTAACCATTTTTTTGAAACATAGGTATTAGGGTGGAATCGCCATCTATGGCCACCTTAAGAATTTTTTTCTATTGATATTTAATTTATTCTATCTACGGCCATTGAAAAAATTTAAAATTTAACCATACATACTTCATAAGTTCACTAACACTTGGTTAGAATTTCAAAGTCTTAAGAATATTTTTGAATGAGTAATTTGAATTAATTTTTTTAAATTGCATTTTCCCCTTCTATGGCCAATTAAATCTATCTATGGCCAGTCATTTTCCCCTTCTATGGCCAGCTAAAAATATTTTTATTTTATTTAAACATGAATTATTAATACTTATATAACCGTGATAAATAATACAAGTTAATTTATGAAATTATTAAATGCAAACAAATATGACAAGAACTTTAATTTTCCGAAACCAAATTATATAAATATAAACAAATTAGGTAGTTACCTATGAAAATAAAACAAATAAGTATCTATCCAACCACTTGGTAAATAATAAAAAAAAAACTCTGATCTGGTTATAAATATAAAAATAACATAAACAACTTTTTAACAACATAAAATAAATATTAACACTTAGTAATCTTTATAGTATAATAAAATAACATAATTAAAAAACTTAAAAAAAAAACTATTAACTAAAACATTGAATGTTAACAATTTAAAATTAGGATATTATAATAGGAATATATTGTATTATTGCATATTATAGGAACATAATGTTGTATTCAGTCTCACTTAAATTTTTCGTACACATCAATAACTCCAGGGAAAACAGAAAGATATTGTCTGTTCTTAAAACGTAACTCTGGCAATGGCAATTTGCAAACCAAATCATCTAAATCTACAACAGATATATCACCTTCAACTAATACAAATTCAGTATTTTCTTCATCAGAGGCTTCAACGTATTGTACCTCTACTTCAGTTTTAGAAATTACCTTAATAACTGTTGCCACATATTTATAACAAATTTTCTTTTTTCCTATAGGTTTAAATTTGACCAGTACATAGTCACCAGATTTAAGGTCTTGTTGCAAATTGCTTATTTTTTGAAGTAGGTCTTTACCTCGGTCTTTACAAATTGGCTGTGCTAAAATTTCATCATCACTGGAATCAACTTTAGAATCCCAGCTTATTTTTGACTCTGTGCTTTCTGTGTCTGATTCGACTACTTTAAGTTTCATTTTTTTGGCTTTAATTTCTGCCTTTTCAATTTTTTTTTCAGCTTGTTTTCTTTTTTCCAGTGTTGCTTGTTTTTTTTCTTTCAGGGTTGCCACAGACCTGGAAAACCGGGAAAACCTGGAAAAGTCAGGGAATTATTTCTTAAGTCAGGGAAACAGGGAAAAGTCAGGGAATTATTTTTCAAGCAAGAAAAACCGGGAAAAATTTATGAATTTAACAAACACCGTTATGCGTTTCATATTCTGTTTAATAATTGTGTTTTATGACAAAAATTAAAAAAAAAAAAAACGTACTGAAAAGAACTTGGTATTTTAGATTCGGCTGTATTTACATTAGAAATTTGTGTATACTATTTTGCGTGAATACTTATTACGTATTATCAAATATATTGTGAAGATATTGTAAAGTATAATATCTATGCGTATTATTCACATGCCTGCGAGAGTGCATGACAGTGAAGCCTCTACCTCACTTACTGGCGCTTCGTCGCCTCCCTAAAGATAAGAAATAGCTAATAGCTAAAAATAAGTTGTAAAATAAAGTTGTAAAATAAATTGTTTTAATAAAATATTTAACAATTTTAGTTGATTTTAATATTTTCTGGATTAATTATAAATTTTTTTTTAAAACTGTATTGATTTAACTTATCCGGAAAACCTGGAAAAGTCAGGGAATTTGAAAATTAAAATGTTGTGGCAACCCTGTCTTTTTTTGTTTTTCTCTCTCTAATTTTTCACAAGCTTTTAAATCATGAAACTCAATCCATTTATCAGAAGTAATTACACTTGGAGTATACTCTTTTTTTCGGCTTGATTTTGATTGCTGTTGTTCTGGCCACTTAATAACATCATCAAATACCGTTGCTAATGAACTTTTTACTGGACATGTAAGTATATTTGGTGGCTCTGTTCTAAATGATGGTGTCTCTTCTGCTTGGCTAGTTGATGGTGTCTCTTCTGCTTGGCTGGTTGATGGTGTATCTTCTGCTTGGCTGGTTGATGGTGGCTCTTCTGCTTGGCTGGTTGATGGTATATTTGACCACATTTCTGGGTTTAAAGTGTAATTTCTATGTTCTAATGTTGGTGTTGTTGATACTTGTGAAAACATTGCAGCAGTATTATCACTTTGGCTAGACTCATTTTCTTGTTTGTTTATGTTTTCAAAAATTGAAGACCATAAAGTGTACAGCAATGATGTTTCAACTTTTTCATCCCATTCATACTTTCCTCTGTATGCTCTTTTGAATTCCGTTACAAGATCAACATCAAATTTATTTATGTTATTTTCAATAAATGTTAGGTGTGATTTCATATCATCAATATGTTTTGTAGTTTCGTGTATTGGAATAGTTTTTGAAATGATTTTATTGTAGTCAACACTATCAGCATTAAAAAGATATAAACCAGTTACACGAAAGCCAGACTGAATATTCTTTTCCATTCCAGCATCATTTATTATTTGTGATAAGGCTTGAGGTACATCTGATTTTGTTATTTCTCTGTCATTATCCAGTCGCCACTGTTTTACTATTCTTTTCCATCTACCTTTAAGAGGGCCAAATACAGCAACATCTAGAGGTTGTAGTATATGTGTGGAGTTGGAATATAATGAAATCAGTATTAATCCGTGTTCTCGACAAAATTTACTTAGATGTAAGCTCAAGTGAGATTTATGGCCATCTAAAAAAACAATAACTGGTCTCTGAATATTAGCTTCATTTAGAAATGGTAGGAATATGTTTGTTATGTATTCAAAGAATGTTTCCCCTGTCATCCAACCTGTTTCCGATTTTCCAATGCCCCAACCAGGTGGTGCAGATTTGACAAGAGCTGCTGGAATTCTCTCATATTTAAATATTGTAAGGCAAGGGGCCCATTTACCTAATGCATTTGTACCAAATAAAGTTGTGACATTTTCTTTGTCTGAGTTGGTATGCTCATCATATACATTTTGCCCACGTGCTCCAATAATCAGTTCCCCTTTAGGTGCTAAATTGAAACATGTTTCATCCATATTAAAAATTCGATTTGGATCTTCTAAAATATTAGCATCTTCCCCTAATAATTCATAAATTTATTTATTTATTTATTTTTTTTTTTATTCAGCCAAATAAATTACAATTAAATAATTACAATAAAATTAATTGATAGTAGCTGATACGTATACCAACTGAGCTATGCTCGTATCTGGTATACGGAGTTCAACAATATCACAATTCAAAAATCGTCTAAAGTAAATAGTGTTCCATAAAAATAAACTAAGATACAATTAATAACAATACATGATAAAAGAACTAGAAACAAAAATTAATTAACAATGCGTATTATTGGTACATCTTAAAATATTATACGATATTATGTTTAGACATATTGACTTTTTATAATTTTATTGATACTCACATCGTCATCTAGATCACTAACTATTTTATTTATGGCCATTTTTATTTGATTTTTACTTATTATATTCCTTATATCATTGGTATTATTGGAATGACTTTCACATAAATTTTTTATTAGACTCTTTACTTCATTATTGAAATTATTGAAAATAGTTATACCCATGTGATTAGGAGAATTTCTGGAACTAGTTAATATAGTGAATGATGGTTTAATGTATTTTCCTGTTCTTCTGTCTATTATTTCTGTAGTATTGAGAGTATGGTTCAGTATGGATTTAACTAAGATTTGCCTAATGTATAATTTATGGACAGATAATATATTAGTTAGTTTGAATAATTCCTCTGATGGATATTTTAAACACTCAGAAAAAAGTGTCATAAGAAGAATGAAAAACGACTATAAAATTAAAGAAAAAAAGGCATGATTTAGAGCTTATGATAATGCACTTTTAAAATAATTTAATTTACAGATTTAATTCAATGAAAACATAAGTTTTTAATAATAACACAATTATCATTATTTTAATACATGTTTTACTTGTTATAAGAAAATAATACCTTTGAAATAAAAACAATCACATCATCTAATTAAAAATGTGATACTCAAGTTAATTATGTGAATGTCATAATTTGAATAACATTTTTTCTCAAAATAAAGATACATAGTTCTTGAAACAAAGCCGACCTTATTATTAAATAAAAAATATTAAATTTAAACTAATACTTCAATATTCATTATTTCAATATAATTTTGCATAATACAAGAATGTTTTGCCTTTAAATGTAAGGAATCATATCATTAAATTAAAAAGTTCCAAAGACACGGCTGACTGACTGGTTTTAGATCAAAATACCTCGTGTAAAAGTTGAAGAGGAGAGTTGAATGTGTTAACGTATAGGACTAGATTTCTGATATTTTAATTTATTATACCAATTATTCACAAGTCAAAAAAGTGAAAACAAAAAACAAAAAATACAAAACGATTTTATGGATTTTGAAAATATCGAAAATCGAGTCCTCTAATTTAATATAAAACATCCATAACAACCCCTTCAAAAACATATAAATATAATATACATAATTTATTGTATTTAAAATATAAGAATTTATACAAATTAAAACTTATCTCATAAAATAATTAGTGTATTAGATACCTATAGGCTATAATACAACACAACTATACAAATTAGTAATAATTACTTTAAAAGTAACAAATACAATTGAATTTATAAAGGTGATTTATTTCAATACAATTATACATTCGATTATTTGAATTATATTATTATTAATAAGTAGGTATGTTATAAAATAAAATATATTTATATAATATATAGGCTCGTATATAGGTAAGTGAAGAAAAAAGTAAGATAAACAAAATACATACATATTGACTTCCGAAAAAATTATATAAATGTTGTGAATGGTATTTGACAATTATTATATAATATTATAATATAATATAATATAATAATACATAATATTAGGTATATAAATACGTACTAAGAACTTTCAATAAATTAATTTTTAGAACTTACAGGATTATAACTTAAATTAATGTTTTCTATAGCTGATTTTTTTGCTTTCCTATTTAAATAAAATTTTGCTATAAAATATATTAAAAATACTATTATTACGACAACTAAATATTTGTTCGTGTATATAAATTCATACGTTTTATTTACAGTAAGTGAATTTAGTAGCATATCTTGTTGGTCTAATTGGATATTTATTTTATTGAACGCTTCTTTATTAAATTTAATATTTTTTATTTCATCGAAGTGAATGGGTTTGGGATAGGGCTGATTTGAAAAATTGAAAACATTACAGCATGAATCGTTCATAAGAGATAAGTCTACTGGAACTGAGAAATATGTTTGGTTTAATTTTTGTTCAGTTTGTAGTACACCTTTCGAGGTATAAGCAATACACCCAGACTTCAAGTATAACTTTCCAGAACTTTTAACTTTAATTTTTTGCGTGAAAGACTGTTTATTACAAATTATAGTTATTGTAGTGGGTTTATCACATACAAAAAACCAATGATTTTTGAAAAATGAGGGATACCACATTTCTGTTTTGAATTCAGAGATATAAGTATCACATTGAGGTGGTTTAGTTACAGCATTTTTTAGTAATACTGTTACACATGTGGGGTCCGTGTCACAATTATGTATAATTTCATTAAATCCACAAACAAATATTTTCGCCACTACTTTACAGTTATTTAAATCTGGCCAAATAAAATATTTGGTCATTATTTTGTCCATTAACAAATACATAGAATTTTTAGTCATATGGAGAAATTGACCATGTTCATTAATTGGAATGTAAATCGGTAATATGTAATAAACGTTAAAATTTTCTATAAGGCACAGTGGAAATTTTAAAGAAAAAATAAATCTGTCATTTACTGTGTGCATTTCAATACTTAATATTTTAAATATTTCTTGAATATTATCCTCATCAAATTTAACAGGGATTTTCAAATCGTCCGGGAGAATAGTCTCTATATTTTTTATTTTCGATAGCAATTGGTCGGGTGTTATTATAAACGCATCTACTATATTATTCTGAACGTTAGAAATTACTCTTTGCAACCTACTTATAAATATGTCCAATTCAAATATAGTGTGTTCTATAAGACTTATCGAACTCAGAATAATAATTTTTCTGTCTTCGTTAGATATCTCAATAATCATTTCGTTCAATTTGGTCTCGCCTTCTTTCATATTTGCATCAAATAATTTCTTATTTTCATTAAATGATGTAACCGAATCGTTGAAATTAATTATTGTGCTTTTTAATATAGATATCTGATCATGAACAATACGCATAACATCTTTCTGATCGTTTTCTAATTTATTGATCGAACTATCATATTTTCGTACATCGTCAGCATCAGCTATTCCATACATCCATTTTAATACCGTACCCCCAAACTCAATAGATCGCTTCACCTTTTTGTTCCGTCTACCCATTTGTACAATTAAACCTATCTCGTTTTCCAATTTATTCGCATGTTTTTTTCAACTGATACAAAGTTATAGAAATTTCTTTGAACGCAATTAGTTCAATTGATTTTAACATTTGCCTAATATTTCGAAGACTACTATTTAAAAAGTTTAAATCCATATACGTATTTATTGTCCAACTACTTCCGCAAGCTCTACCATTACCTATGTGTTCGTACTGCAAACCCGGGCTATCACTGGTTGATGTCAATTCAAACAAGTCTTCATCATTACCAAACGTCGTGGTCGTCATTTGTATGGAAAATAATAACAGCAGTATTTGATAAATGATCTTCTCAACGTCCATATTAACTTCTTTTTTACTTTTTATCTTTACAAAATAAATGTAAATCGTAAGTTATTGTACACGTAAAATATTAAAATGTGTAACTCGAATACTTAAAATGTTTGTACAACAATTAAACGTACGGTAGAAACTAGATTTTCTAGCCTACATAATATTGTTATATACAAATAGGTATACAATTGGGCTGACAGTGGCTTTAATTAAAAGATGGTTTGTGTATAAGAGTGAATAATGAATATTTAAAATATTACGACAGCAATGCGGCATAATATACGACGTGTATGCGTTGTATATTATTTTACACGATCCATCATAGACGGAGGTCGAGAAAATAATAAACATCGCTCCCGAATGAGCACAATCGTCGGCCGACAGCCGACAATGTGTAGTGGGCGTGGTTTAAACGTCGCGTGCTTGCGGATCACGAAAACACCTAACAGCGCATTCTCTTGGTCGTTACTCGGTTTCGTTTGCCCGTGTGGCGTCCTCTTAAGCTCCTCATTTTATTTTTGATATTATGTATAAGCTCTGACCATTTTAGGTTAAAGTCCATTGTCACTCCTAAATATTTAAATGATAATAACATTTCCATTGGTTTGCAACTACAATTTGTAGTACTAGTTCCACATTTATGTATTGTAAATTTATATCCAACAGGTAACTGTGAACGTATAGAAACTATAGGCATGCAAACCGATTTGTTTATGTTGAGTGATAACAGATTTTTTTCCATCCAGTCATAGATATGTCGTAAATCGATTTCGACAGTATGTTTCAAATTATACCAATTATCTTCTTAATTAACTAGTGCTATGTCATCGGCGAACATAAATAATTGACCTTTTAATAAAGAGGCTGGGATACAGTTTATATATATTAAGAACAATATAGGGCCTAAAGATGTACTTTGAGTGACTCCATAATCTTTAACATAACAATGATCACTATCATAGAACAAAGATATTATATAGAATGCCAACTCGCCCCGTTTTTTGATACTAGCGCGACACTAGCGCAGCGATTGGACCTCTTTTGCAACTAAAATCGATAGTGCATATAATCGATATTATTATCGATTACTATCAATATCGATACTAAATGTTTATTAAATTTTCATTTTTCTTTAATCAAATTCAAAATATAAAAAAAATCACCATAAAACCAATTAGTAAAATAATCAATTTATTTTTACAGTCAATTTACATTACAAAATTTCATAAAAATAAATAGTCACAGCCTGTGACTCACAGGAACATATTATATATAAATAAATAATAAAACAAAAAAACAATAAAAACTATATACATACATATTGTAGACATAGTAATTATTTTTGACATTATGTCGAGATTACACAAAATAAAAAGTCATAGGAACATATTATATATGAATACAATATAAAATGTAAAATTATAAAAAAATTTTCGGTTTTTTTTTTTTATATATTATCTTTTTCTTTGTTTCAAGTAATATTGATGAGCTGACACTTTAACTGTATCACTTTTACACATATTATTTCTATCTAAGCCAATTAAGATACAATTTATATTTTTGACATATGTAAATAGAAAAAAATTTTTAAATTTACTATAGACTAAATTTTTTAAGTCATGTTTTGAACACTCTATTTTAAAATCTACATTAATTTCAAAAAGTAAAATTAAATGTTTACCTATATTTTCTTGATTGATATTTGGTAAAATATTTTTCGTTACATAAAACATCTGGTTAATAATATTTTTGAATCCATCTGAAGGATAGAGTAGTGATTTATTGGTATGATCCATAACTCGAACTGGATCATTGTTTTTTACTTGACCAACCAACTCATTATTACAGAGTCTACAAAAATCTGTGTCTTTCAGTACTGAGCGAGCCAAATAACCACATACATACCCTATCGTCATATCAGTAAGAAAAGATGCATCTAATGTTATTGGTGCATCAATCATAGATATTGTTATTAAATTATCATTAACATCATCTTCACTAAGAAGGCTATCAGAACCACTTTCAATAAATTGTTTTAAGTTATACAATGCACTTTCACTATCATCATGCTCACAATTTCCAGCTGATTTTATAGACATAAAGTTATTTATCAGTAACGTTTTAAAAGAACAAATAAATTGGTAACAATTAGGATTAATATTTCTTACACCATGGCTACGTATACTACCAAATAAACACTCTAATGGATCTTGGTTTACATGTCTAGGTAAAAAATATCTTAAATTAGATTTTCTCAACTGTTGCCAAAGATAAATAAAAGATTTTAGAGAAAATATCCAATTCTTAACGGAAGGTGGTATCATGGTTTTACCATTGGTTTTGTTGATAAATTTCATGGATTCAAATACTTTGATGGCATACTTCCAATGATCAACATGTGGGGATCCATCTCTTACAGCACCTCTTAAAGGCTTTCCCAACTCAGAATTAATTGTTCTTGAATTCACCGAGTCAAATGTCTTGTCCATAAAAAGACAAAACTTGGCTGTCCCAACAGCATTGGCCAGTACATTGTGTTTTGGAGCTAAAAAGTTTATCATATTATTAGTAACCTAATTATGTTTGTAGAATAAATTGATATACATACCACTATCG
Organism: Therioaphis trifolii; assembly: GCA_027580255.1. Taxonomy (NCBI): domain Eukaryota; kingdom Metazoa; phylum Arthropoda; class Insecta; order Hemiptera; family Aphididae; genus Therioaphis; species Therioaphis trifolii. Next base: position 38,710,496 of record CM050408.1, on the reverse strand, counting down.
GACACCAGTTTCATTATTGATGCAACTTTGTGACTAAACACCTGTGCAGAATTTGAAACTTTCATTTTACTTCTTTCGATATTAATGTGATTGTCATTCAACTTGACCAGAGTTCTGAGTTCGAATTCTTCGTTTTGTTTGTCGTGCTCATATAAAGCCACAATGTGGTCCCATGATGCTGTGTATGTAGTACCATCCAATGTAAATATAACATCCTTTGTAAATAAATTATTTCTTATCCCTTTAAGTAGGTGAGGTGGGTCATAAATTGGGATTATTTCTTTGCCAAGAACGTGATTAAAATTTTTTTTTTAGTATCTCTTTTGCTATGTAAATAATTGTTAATGTCAATTAGAGCGTCTTCTGTACCTAATTTTTTTCTGAACGATTCTTGCTACTTTAAGTTCATCAGGTACAGTGCCATTAGTCATGCTACAGTTAATTATGTGTACAATAGGTAAAATAACATTGTCTCCTATTTGTTTAAAAAATAGTGCTGTATATCCATCTACTCCAGGAGCCGAGTTGTTATTCAGAGTATTTAATATATTTTTTACTTCATAACTGCCTATGGGTTTAAACTTGAAGTTAGAGCTTATGTTTGGTTTATTGTTAGTATTTGCTACAGATTTAGATTGTATATTATTTGTACTATTGGGAAAATTTTTATCAACTAGTCTATTTCCCGTAGTAGCGAAATAAGAATTAACTATGTTTAGGAAGTCTTTAGGCGAGGATGTCGGATACACGTCCTATGTTATTTCATTAATTGGAAGCCCAGTAGATTTAATTTTCCTCCCCGATAGTTCATTAATGACTTTCCAGATTTCTCTTCCGTCAACTTTACATAGGTATTGCTATTTTATTGATGTAATATTGTTCTTTGGCCTTACGAATGAGTATTGTTAATTTATTTCTATAAGCTTTGTAATAGTTAATCAATTTATGATTTGAATTATCCTTTTTAATTTTCATATTAAGCTTATCTCTATTATTTATTGATGTAATAAGACCATTAGTAATCCAATAAAGTATATATATGATATACTTATATGTATTTGATACAATAAATGAGTTTTTATGATAATAGATTTTGGATCGTCAGACGAAGAGATAGCTGTTAGGAGGTCTTTGAGCAGGTTTAGTATTTTTTCTTGATTTGGGTTGTTTTGAGGGGGAGGTAATGTGTGAGCGTTTGAGACTGCTTTGGCGTAGTTGAGTGTTGAGTGGGATGGAGGATTTGTTTGTCTTGAGGTTTGAGGGGGTTGAGTGGTGTTGTTTGTGGCTGCGGGTTTGCTTATAGGGGTAGATGTTTCTAGGACGTGCTGGTAGTAGGGACATCCACGGTAGTTGGCCGTGTGGTGTTCTCCACAGTTTACGCAGTTGGGGGCTTCTTCAGGGGTTTTTTGACAATCTTTTGTCGAGTGGTTGTTGCCGCATTTGACGCAGCGAGGTGGAAAGCCGCAGTTTTGGGAGCCGTGCCCGAATCTTTGGCAATTGTGACATTGTGACGGTCCGGATTTTTTGAAAGTTTCAACTGTGATCGACATGTAGAACATAGATGTTAGTTCGAAGATTTCAGTAGCGATCAGATCTTTTTTGAGTATAGCGAGGCATATGGGGATTGGCCTAGTATTTGCTCCGAAGCGTTTAATTTGTTTGACATCAAAACCGCGGTTTATAAGATCTGATTTGATTTCTTCCTCACTTATGTCAGTAGGAATGCCTTTAAGGACTACTTTAAGTGAGCGATCTTCAGGTAGGTTGTGGGTATAGAAGGGAATTTGTTGAGTGTGAAGAGTGCGTTGGATAGTTCTGAATATGGTAGCATCTTGGGTTTTTAGTAGGACATTTCCGTCGGAAGATAGTTTAGCTGAGGTGTTTGATTGAGTAATAGTTTCGTTGTCATATATTGTTGAAGCGATTTTTCTCCAGTCGGCTGATTTCAGGATTATGGGCGGTGGTGTTTGATTTGATGGAGTTGGAGTGGATAATTTTTCCTGATTGGAGGCAGGGGTGCTGGATTTGGAGTGGGTTGAGTTAGATCTGGAGATTGAAGGGGTTGGACTGTTGTCGGAGTTTGTCGTCGTTAATCGGTCGGACGGCAGCCGGTATATAACTCGTGTGCCGTACCGACTAGTAAACGGTCGTGTGTGCCGCCGTGATATTGTGTTTCCCGTCCGTGCGGATTTGTGTCTTATTGATTGAGTTTTTTGGTTATAGCCCTGGGGAGGGTCTCGTTCTGTTCGTTGTGATCTTCCCTATCCATGGTCGTATTTTCCCGGTCGTTGCTTTAGTTTAAGGTACTTATCTTTTGTGAAAACTATCTCTGACTGCTGTTGTGTCTTGTAAGGCGTGTTCTGATTGGTAGTCCTAAGAAGGACTGTTTTCGGTGGGTCCCGTTACAATTCCCCCCCCCCCCGGATTAGTGACCGGATGGCGCAGTGATCGGGCGCTAATTTGTTAATGCTTGAGTTCGTCTGATGGACGCCCTGTATACGGCCTGTCGTAATTTATTTCGAGACAAATACCATAGTGACTATCATATCCATCGTCATTTGAACTTCTTCCGCTTCCTCACACATATTTCCAGATTCTTCGTCGGTATCGCTATTATTATCAATTCGCATGCTCTTGATCTTGCTCATAATGCTAGAGTCGTCAATAGACGTCTCTCGCTCAAAGGTGGCATTTTTAGATACCACACTCTCCTTTGCTCTAACCTCATCGCGTTTAGGTTTCAAAATGCCTTTTTCTCTTTGCTGTATCCGCTCCTCTCTTCTTTTCCTTCGCTCATCATATTCCACGTCCATCTCTTCCTTAGTTAGCAAACATACATAGCTTGGTAGCGCTGAACTGTCCTCTAACATCGCATCGTGCCTAATACCAATTGACTTGGTGGATGTATATATATTCGCCTTCACGTTATCAAAAAGCGCCACTTTTGCCATTCGAGGTTTTGAGACCTCAAACGAAACCCCTCTCGCCCTTTTAGCACTATAAACCTTAATCAAGTCGCTCGACATTCTAAAAATCAAATCCTTGTCCATGAACAGAAGGGTAATTTCGTCATGCTTCTTAATCACTAAATCGATGTCATTTCGCTTTTCGATCCTGGTTGCCAAATTGAAGTTTATCTCTTCTATCTTGACGTTTATCAATTTAATTCCCGTAATTCCTTTAAACGGAGACCCGCTGCATTCATCACATACATACAGAATGTCGACTGAAACTCGGACCGCCATCTTGAAAAAAATAAATTAAAATGGAATTGAACCAAAGAAATTTTCTATTGGATCTTGATTAAAATTTCTTAAAAATACATACTTGAAACCATCATTAAGAAGACGTTTACAAATAAGTTGCACACCTTGAATAGTTCTTATCCAATTTTGTATTGTTGGAATTGGTTTTTTTGATTCATATTTCATACTATTTAGAATTTTAAGCGCTTCATTCCAAAATTCCCAATGAATAGACGTCAGTGTCACCGAGCCACGAAGTTCTTTTCCAGGTGTTGATTTGATAACATTTCCATTGACACTGTCAAAAAGCTTGTCAATAAATAAGCATAACTGTCCAGTATTCTCAGCTTCAGCATAAATAGCACTGTCTCCTAGAAAATTAATTAAACAATTTAATAACAAGATAACTAATGAACTCCAGAGTAAAAAACTCACCAATAAAGTTGGATTTGTTAGTCATTTTTGCCATTCTTTTCATTATTGCTCCAACACGCTGACTAAAAACTGTAGCAGCAAGAGACACTTTCATCTTTTTCATTTTTTCTGGATAAACATGTGCATCAGTGATTTTAGGAATTAGACGGTCCCCTTCCAAACTTTGTTCTTTATCCATTTCGTAAAATTGTATGATATGTTTCCAGGAAGCTTTTTTTTGTTCACTTTCATAAGTGAAATGTAGATCTTTTGTTATAAGGTTATTTCTTAGACCCTTTAACAAATGAGGAACATCAAAAATAGGAATGATTTCAAAACCACCAATTTCAAATGCGTTAATATTTTCCCCTGCTTTTGAGTTATTCAGTTTAGTTTCTTCTATCAACCGATTGATAGCAGCAACATTTGAAGGTGCTTGATCACTAACAGTTGAAATTACATTAAGGCCAGTAGACTGAACAGCTTCGATAACATTTTTAATTATTATTGATAAATTAAAACTATTCATATTACTGTTGGTGAGGTAATACGCAATAGGTTGTTTGAATTTTTTCCTGAGTCCTCTTACCATAAACACAAGTGCTTTATCCGCAAACTGGGGTGATTGATTATTATGGCCGAGGTCTTCAAATCCAACTATCTTTCCATTAGATTCTTTGAATTGTAATGACGCAGAAATTGAAACTTCATCAAAAATTATACTGCAATAACAATTTAGTTTATTTTTCAATTTTTTAACAGACTTTTTTAAATGCTCAAAAATCCGAGCATTGATTCCAGCTTCAAAAGGAATTTTTTTCAACATTTCCAAAATTGATTTTCTAGATGGTAGAGCAAAGATTTTTGACAGAGTTCTGTAAGCTTTACCACTCTGTTTGAAAAGAGACAATGCAAATACCTTATCATCTACAGTAAAACGTCTTCCTCGTGGTTTAAGACTTTGCATTCGAATTTGAGATTCGATAAAATTTTGAGTGAATGATTTAGTCCATTTAATGATTTAGTGTTCGTATTCATAAATGTATTTGCCATTTTTATGCGATAGGTATTTAGCATTAGAATATTTTTTATTCACAACTAAATTTTTATGTTTGTATATTCTTACTGCATTATAAAGAAGTGCTTTCCGAGGTGTTAACTGTGATCTTCTTTTCATGTTTATCTGTTTCAATACCCCATCAATATTTTTTCTTTTGCCAAATAACTGTTTTGCCTGTATACCGCAATTTGCACTTGAGCCTGAAAACAAAATAATACTATGAATAAAAATCAATATATAAGGTACATAAAATTAATGTTTAATACATACAAATTTAAATATAACAGTACTGAGAGCCACAAATTCCAATTTCGTGGTAAAACATGATAAGTGTTTAATTATTTGAGTATTTTTTTTTTTAATGAAATTGTAATTTTAATTTTAATTAGTTTTCGAGGTAAAGTCTTAGCAGAACAAGATGTTTTCTATATTTATAATCATAATGTGACATTACATGATATATACCAATATTAAATTTATATTGATTTAAGCATATTTTAAATAATTTGTTAAGTTATAAGTAAAAGGTTAATATGTTTACTACTTAAATATATATTAACAAAACTTGTAAAATATATAAATAAATAAAATAACGATCAAAAACTTAGAAGGTAGACATTTTTTCAAATAAAATGCAGATAATATGTTTTGAAAATGATGAACACAAAGAGGAATTTTTCAAATTAATTATTTATTGGTTTGGTCTCGATAGCATTTTCCTAAGTGGGACACTTTGGCGAAGCTACATATGACAAGGAGACATTGTCTACCCAGTATTATTTAAACTGATTAAATTTACAAATACCTATTATTGATTAAATGAATTTTGTATTAAGATTGACTATTGCAGTATACTAATACAATCCTTTTATCAACTGAATATTCATTCTATGCATTTTAAAGGAAGACCTTAAAATTTTGATTAATAAAAGACGATACCATGATAAAGTAATTAAAAATTAGGAAATAAGCATTAATTTATTTTTTATTTGAACAGTGAAAATTGTATAGTAATATTACGCAATACGTTAGTAATGTTTTTTGATTTTTCAATACTTAACTAAAAAAAGTAATAACATTTGTCTACCCAAATTAAGAACCAAGCTTCGCCACTAGTGAGACAGTAAACATATACTTTTTAGTATACTAATTATCATAAAAAATTACCTTGATCGTTATTCCGAGCTAAAGACACTTCAGGTTCATCAAGAGGAATATTGTGCATAGATGTACACCCACTTGCATAGACAAACTGTTCAATTATTCCTAAAAATGAATTATTAATAATTAACAAAAATACAATAACATTTATAAATTAAATTTAAACTATATTTTACTATTATAGTTTAATTACGATAAGAAATCTGCATGCATTAAAGAATATTTCAAATACCATGCAAGTAAGTAATATATTAACATAATGCAAAAGTTATAAAACTACTTCAATCATCTAATTGGTTAAAAATACTAAACTATTAAACATGCGATTTGTATATAACTATCAATAACATTATTTGGTTATGAATACCATTAATAAATATGTGGGCATTGACATGAACAAAGTTTGATTATTTTTCTTGTGTTTGATTAAAACCAAACTTTCTTAAATAACTAATATTAATAATCCAGTTAAAACCGGAATTAAATATTGGTTATTTTGAAGATCATATATACACAACATACAATGATTTATTAAAGACTAAGCTTTAAAAATCAACACATCAACAAACAATGCCTATACTTAAACAGTATAAGAAATAAATATTACAAATGTTCACAAATAAAAAATTATGTAAGAAATAATTATTTATTTACGTGGCAAATTTAATGTAGGCACTGAATTGACAATCAATTTCTTGAATCCAGGACTTTTACAGGTGTCATCAAAATGTTTGTCGCACATAATAAAAGAGTTATAAACCAAATCAATTGATTTGTTTATCAATCTGTTATTTCCGGACCTTTTAACCCAAATATCAAACGAAATTTGATTTTTAGGAAACCGATGACGAAGGGTTTTTTTGTCGGAGTAATTGGTATCACAACCAATAACCACACAATTGTTGGAAGGCATATTTATTATTATTTTGAAAAAAACTACTAATAAATATGCAATCAACCACAAAGTAAGGTACCTCACAGACAAAAAGGTTCGAATCAAAGGACAAAAAAGGCAGAGAACGCACAAAACACGGTAAACTTGCTACACGGATGTAACAACTAACAAGTGACGTCTTTTTCTATGAAACAAACATTCCAAACACAAAATGACAGTAAAATCATGTGACTAACAGTGTTGCTAACTTGCTGTATGCAGGGAATTTTATGAATTCTAATTATGTTGGTATGCCGCGTGTCTCAAACGTTGTATCAGATCTGCGGTATAGAGTTGCACCCCCCAGGGGCACGAGCGTCTCGGGAGCAAACTTGCGCAACCAATCAGAAACGTTCATATTTGTTATCAGTATTGATGGAAATCTTATTTATTATCAGTTAAATGAAATTGTATATAATATTAATATATTATTATTTTATTTTTTTTTATTTTTTTTTTTTTTATTAGCTTTCAGTATAAATTATTATTATTATACAATATACATTAATAACTAATAAGACATTAAGACGTAGAATACACATTACACAAAGTAGTATAACATCACATAAAATCAGTTATTATACATTATAATTTATTATAATGAAGTATTGTACATCATTAAGTAGACTGTAGATTGTAGAATATTTCTAAGTACAAACATTAATAATTAAGCGTTACAAAATATGGAAATTAATTGTTAAAAAATATTATGTTTTAACTTTTAAGTATAATATAATGATGGACTTATGGAAGTGTTTATAAAAGTTTTAACTAATTAACTAATATAATATGTTTATATGGTTATTATCATTTAATAAATCCCTGACTTGTTTCTTAATTGTATCACTATACAGTACTATACTAATAACAGTAAATGTACATATTGTATTATATAAAGAAAAGATTTCAAATATTTTGTGAACCTTAACATTACTATGTATTAACAGTAAAAAAAAATTTAATCATAAAAAAAAAAATTAATATAAACCTATCTTCTTTTGTGATTTGTAATCATAAAACAAAACGTCAATATCACAGTAGGTACTGCATTATGTATTTTATTTCTTAACATGTTTCTTGGTACGTAAGGCTAAAGTTACTAAGTTACTGGTAAGTATGATCGTAGGAAGTATGTATGTTCTGTACTTCTCTGAATACCAACCCTGCTTTCAGAGATTTTTTTTCATTAATTTCTATTCTTCCACTGAGTGATTCTACTCTTTTCTTTTTGGTCACAAATCGTTTTTGTCTATCTATATTCTTATTTGCAGGTTCTTTATTTCCTTCTTCCATTTCAATAACCTTTCGTTTCCCTTTTAATATTTGCAAGAAAGAATTGCTAACTTTATTCATTTCAGTAATTTCTTGCTCGGTTATTTCACTTTTAGTGGTAATAATGGATGACAAAATTCCTATTCCTGTTTCTAATCGGCTTTTTATTTTAAATAACTGTTCATATCCTTTGTCTGTATTATTTTTTATTATTGCTTCTTCTATTAGGTTCATTTCGGCAGCAGGAAGAGGAATTTCTGTTGTTTGACACAAATTATTTTGAGAGTTTGATGACACAGAAGAAAGAATAGCACAGGCATGAATATGTTTACATATGTTTAATTTAATGATATGATCACTACATTCGCAAGTGTAGTTATGAATGCAAATATTGCACTTCCGACAAACCAAACGACAGTCTTCAGTGTTGCAAGTATCAGTAACGTGAATCACTTCATAAACCGTGTTTGTTTCACTAGCAGCAGATATTTCCCATCGTTTATTATTAATTACTTTAATAGATTCAGGATTTATTTGAACTCCATTATTATGACTGTTAATTATATTTTCATCTTTAGCGGTATATTTATTTTTTACAAATTTTATGAATCTTTCAAAAATCTTGTTTTGAGTGAATTTCAAAATCGCATTTATACAGGTATCTAAACGTTTATTTTTTTTACCATGTAAATAATAGTATTTTAAGCACTTATGTACTGATTCTAAATACATATTTGTGTTAATACCACAGTTTCTTCGGTGACAGTATGCCCATTGTTTGACTCTATTTAAGTAATATCTATGGAAATATTCACCAAATTGTATAGTATCATCGTCATTCATTATTTCAGCCATAAATCCATTCAGAAGTTCTGTAAAAATAATTTCATTTGGCTCTTGATGAATCACTCTTAATGATTTATATACTAAACATTTTTTTTCAGGAGACCCTCTTATTTTTGACTGAATATTTCTTCTCCAAGATTGATCCACGTGCCAGGTACACAATAGTCTATGCTTCACAGGTAACATTATCTGTTCCCAAGCATTGTAGTAAGATGGGTCATCATCGCTCATAAAAATCTGAGTACTAATGATTCCAATTTTACTCTTAAGCTTCTGAAAAAAGATTTTCCATGTCTCTGCATCAGTGTTTTTTGATATACAATACGCACATGGAAACCCATTTCCAAATTCATCAACAACCACAATTGTTGTTAATTGTAAACCGTATTCATTAGTACAATGTGTACTATCAATACAAATTTTTGAATTTGATGATGATCCAAAGTGTTTAAACATTTGGAGTTGAAAATTTGTAGAAATTACCAATATAAAATTTTCTTTTTCCAAGTTGTAATGTACAACAGGATTTTCTTCATCTGGCAATTCAATCATCCTATTAATCCACATATTAACACTGATATAGTCAGACGAGTGCTGACGACCTTCATACAATTGAAAATCTCTTTTAATATTCCACAGATCCTTCTTTGTAATTAGAGTTTGAACTTTGAGCACATCATGCACATTATCCCTTATGTCATCTAGTATTTTTTCCAATGTAACTCCTTCAGATATTTTACCTAAAAAACTAAATTAATAAAAAATTATACAAAATACTGAAATAGTGAAGCATGTACCTATTATAATTTTTTAATCTCTTTCGTAGTATAGTTTGGAATTTGAAATTGACTGTCATTTAGATTATGTAAGCCTACCCAAGCTTCTGTTAAAATAATTATTTCAAAAATAATTGTTTGACTATCCAAAATATATATTATATTATATAAATATTCAATATTAAAAATTGCGTCAGATTTTTTTTCGTATGGTGTAGTTTAGTAGTGTGAGAGAAGTGCTGAATTAACATGTTCTGTTGATTGTGTTTATGTATACTTAACCTACTTAATGTTATATTATTATATGATCTAATTAAGATTTGAAAGTAAGCTATAAATATTTTTATAGTTTTTGCCCAATTAAACTCGAAATTATTAAAATTAGAATTACTAGCTAATAATTTCATGATAAATCCATTTAAAATTGAAAGATAATAAGAACTTGTAAGTCATTCAAGTTAAATTTATTTACTGCAAATAACAATTGCATGCAATATTATCTTTATATTATAATCATAAGTATTACAATTACTTACCTACAAAATAAAATAATTTATATTATGCAAATTACATATACATACAAATAATACATAATAATGAATTATTATATTCCTTTAAGAGAAATAAAATATATTTAATTCATTAAAATTAATACATATTTTATTTTAATGTATTGAAATAAAAGGAAGTTATTACACAGAATAGATGAAATTCATCTATTCTGTGGTTATTATAGTGAACTATATCATTAGACAAAAAACATATGTTATATTACAAAGTAAACACAAAATATTTTATTGCAATATTGAACAAAAATACCTAATAATTAAGAAAATACACAACATAATAAAACAACACAATTTTTATGAGTTAAATACAGCATATAAAATTACACATATTATAAAATACTACCTAATAATTAGATATATCATAAATAATATTTCATATCAACATTTACAATTATAAACAGTACAAAGTAGAATTACCCGCAATCATAGATCTTTCTTCTGGTGTTAAATTACATCTTCCAAGATTTACATTATGACCAAAATGAGTACTACAGAACTCAACGCTGATAGTTCCATCTTCGTTTGTTACTACAATCTGTAAAAATCAAAGAATATTGAGTAATTAACAGTGACTGAAAAATCACAAATACAATTTTTTAATCATAAATATGTACATGCTTCAGAATCATTATGAACTTTAAACATTTTACCATTGACGATGGGCATGTAGAACCAATTTTATTTGTTCCTTGGCTCTTTATTTTCCGGATACCGGTAGATCTACTTTGAAAATTACCAGATCGATGACAATCCAGAGACATTATTTTTTTATTCTGGCAATTAGTTTTACTAACGCTTAATGCATAAAAACATAAATCTTCATCTTCCCGTTTGGATTTCCATTCCTTAAAATCTAAAAGTACATATTTTATAAACACAATAACATTATAAATGTGAGCGTATCTTGGGGAAACAATAATTTAGTTATTACCAAGGGGTGGCCATTTGATTTCATAAGTGCGGCGGATACGGTGTTTCTTCAGTGTGACCACCCAAAGTATTCAAAATTATTGAGTTATATATTTTACGGTAATATCGTATCATATAATCACAAAATAATACAATTTATGTGATATGTCACAAAGTAATATGAATTTTAATAATATGATATTATTTATTCTGAGAATATATAATATATTATTAATGGTATACCTAAAAATAATAATACAATTAAATCAGGTAATCACTAATCATCGGATGCCGACCACGGACCACCAATACACTCAGGAGTTAACACTGGTCTAAACTAAACTAAACTCTAAATTGCTCATAAATCCTAGGAAAAATATGGAAAATAATTAAATAAAATACAAATAAACTAATGAAATAGAACCAAATAATTAAAAAAAAAAAAGTAAGTAACTATTTATTTATTTATTTAATCCAATAACATATTAAACATGAATACATTAAAAAATAATAATAATTAGTAAACAAATACATATATTGTATAACATTAACATAGTAACCTAATAATAATAATAATATAAATATAAATAAATACAAAATTATAATTATATAATAAAAAAATATTATTATACTATTTTACTTAAAATAGTTGAACTATTGGCCTCTGAAAATTGTCATTTTATTATACCAGTTACGTAAAGATATATTTTCGGTACTTTTTTTAAGTGTATAATTAATTTTTAAATCAAAATATTTTGAAATTATTGCTTTAGTTAAAAAAACTATGTGATTGGATAGAACATAAAATTAATAACTCGCTGATTTAAATAACGGAGGAAAACAGGTGCTAATTTATTCCGGACTATAAATATTATTGAAAAACAACGCCATCTAGTGGTCATAACAATTGTAAACGGGGTTTAATGGCGTCGTGTTTTGACGCATATCGGTGTACGTACTATCATACATAATGCCGTCTCTATAGTTTTATTACTCTATGGTTATTACACTTACCTTGAAACGTTGCAAATCTTTTTTGTTCTTTATGTAACTGAACGCTATGATCTACCTCTATATGCAACTTTAATAGTTTTTTGTTAGTAAATAACTTACTACAACATACATCGGGACATTTTATACAAATAACATTTTTTTGAGAACCGCATGTTATTAAATGTCGCTTCAATGTTCTTTCATAACTGAAAAATTTGTTACACCGCGAACATTGTAGCTGTTCCATTTTTTGTGTTTTACTACTTAGTACTTTGAGTATTCAGGTATTCTACATATTTTCTACTTTAGTACTATTTCTGTTTTCTAATAGTATTTCTGATAAGTGATAACAAATATGAACGTTTCTGATTGGTTGCGCAAGTTTGCTCCCGAGACGCTCGTCCAGGGGCCTGCAGGTGTACTCGTATTGAATATAATCCAATTACAATTTTATTTCGTCATGGAAGAGAAAAAGAAAAATTGTTAATTTACAATTCGATACGAGTATATTTCTTTCGATCCAAGTAAAGTATCGAAACACTGTATCGAGTACCAAAAAGTACTCATATCGAAAGAAAGTATCGATACTGTACTCATATCGATAGTATCGCAACATCCCTATTTGTATCGATATGAGTAAAATATCGAATACAAAGTATCGATACAAAAATTACTCGTATCGAAAGAAATGTATCGATATTTACTCATATCGATAGAATCGCAACGTCCCTACCGGTGATCCGCGTCCGCACCCGCCGGCCGTCGGACAGTGTGAAGAATTTGATGTCCAGATCCCGAATCGCCGACGGCATCTTGCCCTTGGGCACCAGTCGGCCCCGACGGTTCCTCCTGCACGCACAAACACGGTTATTATATAGTTATTATCATATTCGTGAACACAGTGCTGTACATTATGCATTTCGACGTCCGACACGATAACGTTGATCATCGTCGGATAAATAATAATAGGTATAAACCACGTAAATCAATAAAAACGACGACGAAATCTTTGATCGCACGACAAATCACGTGATCTGGGATCTACAACGACGGGTAGTGTACCGGTTAGTGGGTGAGTCAAATGTTTTCGAGGTACACCTAACGCCAACTTATTGGCAATGGCTAATTTCTCGTTGGCATTTAAAATTGTGTGGGGTAACTCTCTTCTATCACACTCATTTCCCAGGTGTGTTTTTGATATATCACTGAACATAAACCGCTAAAATTGAATTCCCTCAATGTCAGAAATGTGGGGCAAATACCATTCAATTTTTTTGAACCAATCAGTTTTGGGATTATTTTTGGCATGGTTTTTAATCGTTTTTCACCTGAACGATGACATACATATTTTGTGACAGTACATTTTTTGGTTTTCCACCATACGGCTGTAGAAAGTTGAAAGTATGATTTTTGTTCCACATCTATTTTCCATCTTTCAAATTCTTTAATGTTTTGAAACTGTAATTGTTCATATTGGAACATAATACCATTGATTTTATAATATACAGATAAGCCGAGCTGTAGGAATATTAGGAAACCGTATTTTTAGTTCTATTTAATTCCGACAGACATCGCTGTTGTATTGATATTTGATTTGAAACTAGTAACAAGTTATTTGCTAGGTATATAATCTGAAAATTCCGGGAATACCCGCACGAGTAACGATAGTCACCGATTACGAAATACGATCTAATAATATTATATTATATTCATATAGATAAGTATGTACTAATATACTATACAATATAAATAAACAACACTGAATTTTTTCCATCATAAAAGAAAATATAATTGACCACATAACTTTTAATAAGAATATAGAAACATATAAAAAAAGTAATATAGCAAACAATTTTCTGATTATATAATATTATACAGATTATAATGAATGAATACGACAAAAAAAAAAAAAAATCAAACATATTCGTTATATGTTTTATATTATGGAAGTATGAGCTCTTAGAACGATATTAATTGAAATTGCCACGCTTCTAATATAGGTAAATGAATAAGTAATAAATCAATTTAAAGTTAAAGTTAATATACATGGTAAACAAGACGTATTTTGTTATCCTTATACAAAGAAAGTTTATAATTTATATATGAGTAAGGATTTTCAATTTAGCCAACTTAGATTGTCCTGTTACTAAAAAATCTTTACATTTCTTAAACATTTTGCATGTTAATAACTTCTCTAAAATGAATGTTCTATGTTCTACACATTCTTCTTTTTCATAGAGCCAATTTTTTATTTTATCTCGTTTTTTAATCCACGTCATGATTATAAATTTAATTTTTTTTTTATGCCGAGCTCTGGCGAATTTATCTTCAAAAATATCAAGCACGCAATGTACAATTTCCATAAGTTCTTTTGATGCAGATTTAAGCCCGTTTGTTGAAATATTTTCAATATTTGAGTAATTTTTATTAATTATTAATAATTGCTCTTTGCTGTTTATATCTGTTTCTGTTAATAATTGTATTTTACAAGAATTGCAATTAAACTTTTTTAAACTAATATGTGCTAAATATCAGCCAAAATAAACTACAGAGCAATCCTCTATTGATACTTCGTGATTTTCTTTTTCTTTTGATTTATCCAAATTGTATGAATCGTTCGATGAAAAAGAAGATTCAGGGTTAAATGATGTTTCGTCTGTACATGTATGCGTATTACTAGACATTTGGTTACCAGCGACAATTGATTCTTCCACTTCTTCTTTTTCTTCAACTTCTAGAATTTGTTCACAGTTAGTTCCCTTTGAAGTGCAAACCAGTGAGTAAATGGCAGTGCTTCGAAATGATGTTCTTATTACTCGTGCTGTAGGGTTTTTATTGTAGCCTCCTTTCTGACGAAAAATGGAAAATAGATTTTCAATAACATTTTGATTTAGACGATTAGTTAATAAAAAACCAATATTATCTTTTTTTTCATCTTCAAAAAATTGTAATATTCCATTTATCGTCTGAGTAAATCCATTAAAACAAGGGGGCCGAGTAATTTTTCCGTTCTTGGAAAATTTGTACAAATTAACAAAATATGAAGATGCATTAACTAAAAACTGTTTTATGCAATTGGTATCGGACAACGCACAATTGTAAATATTTGTATTGTAAAAAGATCTGCTATTCAGGCAATCAAAAAGAGTATTCATAAATTCCACGAAATTAGCTGTATCTAAAGCCGTATCACTAATTAGTTCATTCGTGGAAATACAAGTACGAATAGTTGATGCCATTGTATTGCTAAAAACTTGAACAGCGAACTTAACTCTTATTTTTTGAAATGAGTTCGGAAATATATGTGCATCTGTAATTTTTAATAGAGCCCTACTTTTTTTGTTTTTTTTATCTATACTATATGTTTCTTTTATATTCGAATAACAAATTGTTTTATCACCTTTTTTAAAGCTACAGCCAATTAGATTGTTCCTCATACTTTTTAAAAGATGTGGTACATCAAATAGAGCATATATTTTTTTATCATTTATAAAAAAGTATGGTTTATCCTCTGTTATATTTAATGCTTTAAATGAACTTTGATTATTCGTTCCTTGATCACATACAATCATTTTAGGATATAAACCTGTTTCAAATAAAGTCTGAATAACATGTATGATTAAGTCTTTCAGCATGCCATGTTTAACTGCAGAACGCGCCAAATAATATGCCACAGGTATTTTCCATGGTGCATAAATACCTCTTGCCATGAAGACTAACGCAGTGTTTGCCACATTATTTGTTCCACCGAGATGTCCGAAATCCTCAAACCCTTCAATAAAATCACAATGTATTGAATATTCTAAACACTAATGGATATTTCATCGAAACAAATAATACATTTTTTTCTTTTTCGGGTTTAAATTCAAATTTTTTCCTTAGATGACTTAAAAAAATCTTACTAAACCCGGGTAGAAATTTAGATTGGCTAATCCAACGCCGAATGGTTGAAGTGCCTGGTAGGTTAACATTTTGTAATTTAAAAAAATTATAAGCAGCAGGAGATTTGTAAAATAATGTTAAAGATAATTGTTTTTCCTCCAGTGACCATGGTCTACGGTTTTTTCGAAGTTGCATTGTTACTATTGATTTTGAATTGATTGACGGAAAATTAAATGAATTAATTATGTTATAGATACCAGTACGGTTTTTAAACATTTTTAAATTTGTTTTCAATTTAGTTATACGAGATCTTTTATTTTTTAATAAATTAGATTGTATTTGTAATTTCTGTTTTAATTTTATTTTTCTTGGAGTATCGTCATCAAAAAAATTATTTTTCAAACTGAGACTGGGGCTGGACATATTTATTATATCTTGTATTTTATCTTGTTGTTTAGGTGTAACTGGACTTGAAAATATCAACTCTTTACTGTGATACGTTGCATGATCATAACAACGTTTTTTTGGAGTTGAGTGTAACACAACAGTAGGACTTGGTATCGATTTTCGTTTTTCAGAGTATCCTAGTTAAAAAATTATAATTATTTAAAACTTACAATATAGTAAGTATGTAATATGTAAATTTTCAGTTCAAAACTAACCGAAATAGTTTGAACAAATAAAATACCTGCATTAAATTTACATTGCTAGTATATACATACCTAATGGGTTTTTTTCGACAATAAATATTTACAAATTGCAAAACTCGAAAATACCGCAAGTTAATTTCTTGTTTTTTAATTAAAATTAGGAACCCTATCAATTTTTATCAGGTATCTCAAGGAGATTACAAGTTATTAACAAATATTTTCAACCATATGATAACCTATAAGTTTCTTGATATAATTTATAAAAAAAAATCAATTTTCTTAACATCTACAGCTTATCTATGGCAACTGAAACATGCGATTGCCAAAAACTGGGTGAGTGCCAATGACTGGTGCCGTTACCCTATTTATATTTTCATATCTTTATTTCAGTGTCTTATAAGTTATAAGTTATAATATCAGATCTATTTTTCTTTGTTTTTTTGCTAGTTCGTCCAGTACTTCTGGCGTTATTTCGATGTTTCGATAGTAGCTTAAGAGCACCAATCCATTTAAACGATCCTATTTAGAGTAGTGTTTAATTAATAAAATGAAAATAAATATATATTATTATAACATACTTCTTTCATGCTATTTCTAAGATAGGTCTTTACTCTTTTCAAACTGGAAAAAGTTCTTTCAAGCGTGGCAGTAGACACTGGCAGTGTGCACAAAATTTTTAACAGTGTAAATATATTTGGGAAAATGATAGGATCACAATGCTTAATAGCATCTAATGCATTTGATGTAATCACTTCATCACTACCAACTGCTACACACTTGCCCTTTTGTTTCCAAATTTGTAGCTCACAGATTGCTGTAGTCAAATCAATTTGTGGTAGATAAAAAGAAACCCGAGTCTCAAAATCTGTATGATCCGAATTAGTGTCATCAAACAAACACTGAAAACCTGAAATATTGTTTTGATTGTTTAGAATTAAAATATATAAGAAGTTAATCATTGATATAGTTTTCGATACTTATACCTTTGAAAATATTTTGGTGAGCCAAGAATCTTTCATTTAATTGATATATAAAAGATTCTATGAAAGGGATACACATAGAGACCCGATAATAATCTTCAGGATCATAACTTGATATTATATAGTTAGAACGGTGTTTTTGACGGTTTGCTAACCGTTTGACTGATATTTCAAAGTCTAACATCTCAGCCAATCTCTATTTAAAAATATAATTATAGTTAAAAAAATAAACATTAAAATTGAATTTAAGGCATTCATTACTTGAGCTTCTTTGAACATTTTTTTAAATTCATGATCTACATTTTCCCTTAAATTGTCAAGAACCTTGATACTGATATTGGCCAAACTGATCATTTCTCTCAAATCTATGTTTTTTTTTTGCAGCTGTTTACATAGTGGCAAACCAAATTAAAATAAAACCTATTCAACAAAAATAAAATTCAAACTAATATAATTTAATTGTGATTATTAAGTAGAATTTAATATATAGGTAAGGATAAAAATTAATACTTTTATAACTTGAAGAGCCACAAGAAATTCCGAATCAATTGCATTTAATAACATGCTTGCATCAGTACTTGTACCACTACCATCATTCCATTCAGATATGTTATTTAGTGCAGTAACAACACAAGGGAATAACTCAATAAAATCAATGATGGCATCATATCTTTGTACACACCTTGTCATACACAGACGTTTTAAAGATTTTACATTAGGTTGCCAATCACCATTATTGATAACTTCTAAAAGTTCGTGATTTCGTTTGGGGTAATTAAAAAAAAACAATAATATTTTTCAACAATTCCGAGGAAATTCCTAATCGATGGAATATTACATGCATATGACACTGCTAAGTTGAGCGAGTGTGCAGCACAATGGACGTATAAAGCTTTAGGATGCTTAGAGCGTATAACTGTTTGAGCTCCTTTAAAACGACCAGCCATATTTGCTGCACCATCGTACCCTTGGCCAAATAAAAAATCACAATCTACCTCACATGAATTTAACCCTAAAAGTTAAATCATACTATATTATTTTATTTATTTATTTTAATTATAAGTATAGAACTATTCATATAAATATATAATATGTAGGTAGAACTTACCATTGAGAATTGCTGATGCCAAATCATTTCCAGTTAAGCTACTAATTTCATAAAATTTTAAAAAATCCTCATTTATTTCAATATTAGAACCAGTGCCACTTAATTAGCGTACACATATTGTCAATTGTTCTGATACCGACACATCTGTGGTTTCATCAGCCATCACCGAAAAGCATTGAGACTTATTAACTTTATCAACCAGTTTTTTTTGTTAAAATATCTCCACAAATGTTATTTATCTCGTTTTGAATTTGGGGACTTAAATACTTATTTCTTGTATCTGACTCAAGGTGTGACTTTAATGACTCAATATCTTTTGTCTTATATTTTAAAATAGCCCGAAAATTACCTTCATTATGAGTTGATCCTAAAAAATAAAAATAAAGTAACACGCTACACAGTAATTATAATTTTATTTTGATAGGTAACTTACTTTTAAAATTAATTGGACCAAAATCATTAATACCTCTTAAGGGAATTTCTTGGTATCCACATAGTAAGATACATTCTATAATTGGAATCAGTCTTTCTCTATTTTGTTTTATTATTTTTACTCTAAATATTAAATATTTATGAAAAGCCAAAATTAAAAAACTTTGGTAATACAATATTATACATTACTATTTCTAATTATCTAACCTGTCGTCATCTAAGGCATTAATTATTGATGGTTTTTTGTTGCTATAGATGTTCAAAAACCCTTCTGCTTTTGCAACAGACAGTTTATGATAGTCATAATTTGAATGGTCATTAAACACCTATAACATTTTAAAATGATATATTTAGAAAATAAAATTAATTAATTTAATGATTGCACCCTAACTTCTTTAGCTTTTTTCCAATTTTTGAAAGCTGTTAGAGTAAGAGCTCCTAATTTTTGTTGGCCAACATCACCAGTTGTAGCAAATACCATGCAAAACTTGCAAAAAGCACCTGCTTGTAACTCCGAATAAACCAACCACTTATAAGTAGTAAACCATTTAAACTGAAATTTAAGTTTTCTTTTTTTATTTTGCTCTGTTATTGGAAATGCATACGTGGTAGGAGGAATCCATGTATTTCCTAAGAGACTGGATAAAAATCGGTTGTAGAAGGATGGCCAAAACCATTTCAATATTTATCATAGATATATCATTATCTTTCATGGAAAATTAGGAAAAGTAGGTAATTAAATATTATTATATTGTTTAAACGAATTAAAATTATAATCAAAACATAGCTTTATATTAACAATTAAATTCTTTAACAAAATATCAAAACATAACTTTTTATAACTAGTAAATTCTTTAAAAAAATATAAAAACATAACTTTTTATAACTATTAAATTCTTTAACAAAATATCAAAATAACTTTTTATAACTAGTAAAACAAAAAATATAAATATTAAATACATGGTAAAATACTGAGTATAATAGTCTTGTAATACTCAGTCATATGTTTATAGACAGTCTCAAATTATAAAATAAAATACTGAACAAAATTAAAATATATACCTTGATATATACCTAACATATTATTATAAGAAACAAATTTTAAACATAATATAAAAGCTATTTTTCTTTAACATCAATGATTTTTGAAAATTCATGTATGTATTTCCTATGAGACTGGATAAAAATCGGTTGTGGAAGGATGGCCAAAACCATTTCAATATTTATCATAGATATATCATTATCTTTCATGGAAAATGGTGCACCTATTTCATTTTCTTTGCGTAGGCCTTGTACCTGGAATATTGTTTCTGGAATATTCTCGCCGAGATTTTCACCTAGATTCTCACTCTGTGAACTTCGAGGTAAATTTATTATTTGGTTTACACAACAAACATAGATAAATATGTTTTTATTCTGGTTTTTATAATGATTGCTCCCAACAAATCGAACCAACAAAAAATCACCAACTTTAATTTCATTTAAATTAGGAATTGTTGATTGATCTTCTGTGCCTTGTTCTGTGCCATTAACCGAGCCATTACCCTTATTATTATCCGTATCTTGTATATTATTACCGCATATTTTATTTCTGATTTAAAATTTCCATCAGATATATTCGAGGACATATTGTTAATCTTTTACGTATCATATTTCTTCGCATATGTCTTAGTCCATTCTTGAACATTTTTTTCAATTAATTTTCTTTCTTCCACTAAATTAGTATTGAAAATTTCTACTTTAGCTGCTGCTTTTTGTTTTTCAGCCGGTGTTTTATTTTTAATCGGCCCAGGTTTATTCACGATTTTATTTACATTTGATCTAATTTTGTTGTTTTGTGTTTCTACTAACTGATTTTTGTAAAACTCTATAATCAAACTTAACTGTTTTTTATGGCCATCAAGAAATTTAAACTTTGATATTTTATTTTTAAATATCCCATAGTAAGCCTCAGGGAGACGGAGTGGCCGAGTGGAACCAGGCATCACTGCTGTCGCACACTGTCGCCGGTTCAAACCTCGGTCACGGCCGCCATCTCCCCTGTGCAGAAGGCAACGGGAAACCACTGCACAGTACAAACCCTTCCCTAGTAACACCTTCTTCTAGGTGCAAACCAACCCTCGGGTTATTGACCCTAAGAAGAAGAAGCCTCATAATCACTCTCATCTATTAATTCTGGTAATATAGTTTTGGCAAACTCTTCCGTATTAGCAATATCAGTTTCATCTATCTTAGCAATTATACAAGCACTATCAAAACCATTTGCAATAAAAAACATTTTTTTAAACTAGGTTGAAGTTAAAAACCAAGATTTTCTTCAGCGTCTTCAAATGGATCTTTAATAATTGTAGCTAATTCTTCCATGACAATACTTATATTCTATACAACAAATTCATTATAAAAATATTCACATGAGCAGTCAATCATATTGGTAAATGTGTAAAATCTAAGATCTAGTTATAAAATATAAGTAGGTAGGTAGTTAGTACATTTTACAGGATTGGAATTAGAGTAGTATAAAATGGTTAATACAGGTTTATACCTTGTTTAATATGTCATCGAGTATATCATACAAATTATAAAATATCTCGTAAAATATCTAAAATATAAATATATTACAATATTTTTATATTTCAATAGATACCTGGGTGGTTAAGTATCAACAAGGGTATCAAATATGTCTATATGTTTATTTTTTTTTATAGTAATATCTAGTTGAGTATCTAGTGCTTGGATTTTTTAGCAAAATTAATTCTTAAAAAAAGCATTAAGTAGCTCAAATAAGTAAAAAAAACATTTATCAAATTTAATTCTAAAAAAATAAATGTAAATTAAATATTAAAAAAGGAATTTACGACCTTATTTTTTTACTTAAGTATTTGAACGTGCTATAAGAATAGTTATTATAAATTATAATTAATTTTTGTTAAGTGTTGTTTAAACAATGCTCGAAATACTCGTCGAAATATGTATATGGCTATGCCATTTTAGTCTATAGCGAGGTCTATAGTCAAAAATACTCGCAAAAATATTATCAAGGAATTATCTTTTCGAGAATTTTTCTATCACACTTCAATTAAAAGAAGCATATGGTACAAAATCCGAGATAATATCCATCAACTGGACTCTAGTAATAATATAAAGAGTAAAATATTAATAAGATACTGTGAGGTACCTAGGTATTATAAATCCTCGTATAAACATGATTAGGTAAACTAATAAAATATCATAAAATATGTTCAATTATGTATCATTATTATTATTTTAAACTTTTCTATTCAACTAAATCGTCATTCAATTAAATACTCGATTAAATAAAATAACAATAATAATAACTTAAGCTTAAAAAAATACACCTAATCTAATATATTGTAAAAACAATAGCATATTTAATTTTTTGCTAGTCAAGCGGTTTCTTTGCTGATTCATCGTTAAGCCTGCTTTAGAGAAAAGTCTTTCACTTGGTACAGAAGTGGCTACTGTGCTTAAATATTTTAATGCTACTTTGGACAGATTTGGGTAAACTGTGGACATATCATTCCATAGTAATAACGGGTTGTCTGTCAACCTACTTACAGCACTTTTCAAGAATAAATTTAGTTCAGATGGATAACCAATTTCTTCTCTTGTAGCTCGCCCTCGACTACGGCTACTTTGTTGAATAATTTTTTCGTGATTATTCCAAAGACTATATCCTTTATTTTCTGAAAATTAATAATATATTTTAATAAATAAATTACCTACATGACAGATAATATTTTTAACTACTCACGAAATGAATCAGAAGAATCAGATGAACTTTCAGATGATACTTGATACAACTTGATTTCTTCAGATATTTTGGTTAACATTTTAGATAATGAGACTGAATTTTTAAAATACATTCTTTTGAATCTGGGATCCAATATTGTAGCAATTGCTAAAAATGAAACGTTTTCTATTTGTCCTAGTCGTTTTGAACACTCAAATTTTAATGCATTTTTTAGTTGAGTGCTAAGAATTTGAGTTGATGTAGCCTCATCAATTTTTGTTTGTAATATAATATGCACAAGTGGTATAACCATACTACTTGAAACATATTTTTCACCACATAATTCTTTTGTGGTTGCTTCCAATGGCCTTAAAACAGCAATTATTTCAGTCATTTCTTCAATATCCTTAGCACAAACTATTGTAGGAGCTGAGATATTACGATTTACAATATCATTTATGAATGGACGTAGAGCAATAAATCGTTCAAGCATATAAAATGTGCTATTCCATCTAGTAGGAACTTCTTGAATAAGTTTACTATTGGAAACTTTTCTCAATTCATCACTGGCTACTACTGAGTGTTTAAACCATGTTATTATTGATTTAACTTTAATAATAAGTAAACTTAAATCAGTGACACTGGAGATAGCATTTTGAGCTACCAAGTTTAGTGTGTGAGCGAAGCATGGAATGTGACGTTTGTTATTGGGATTTCCAAACAGCAAATCAACAGCTTTAGTTATATTCGTAGCTCCATCAGTAACAATTGCAGTTATGTTTTCTAAAGAAATGTCCCATTGTTTACATACTTCGTTTAATGTATCAGCAATGTACTGAGATGTGTGTCTTTCTTGGAGATCTATCACACCTAATAATCCAGAAGCCAACTTGTTATTTTTTTCAAAATGTACAGTACCTAACTCCAAGGTAACTTTTAGTGTGAATATCGGTCTATATATCTATTGTTAGTGATATGTATTTTACTTTATTGAGCTCATTTTAAACAAATCTTTAAATGATTCATATTTTCCTTCTAAACGTCTGGATATATCCCTTCTAGAAGGAATTTTAAAATTTGGTGAAGTAACATTTATTAAATTGATAAATCCTTTATTTTCTACAATTGATAACGGCTGATTATCTTTTGCAATCATGTATAATATTGCATTTATTAACTTTTCACTTTTAAAACCTCCATGTTGATAAGACACAATTTGTGAAAATGACTCACTTATAGTTTTTTGACGTTTTAATGCTGTCGCTGTGTCTATAATGGAAGATGGAACTTCATTAGTAGATGTTATATTAGAACTATGAGATGTAGAAGCTGTAAATGACATATTTGATGTTGAAGCTGTCGATAATATGGACAATGTTTGAGACGGATCATCAACATCTGAAGTTTCCAACTCTTGCCTCGGTGTAGCCGTTGACTTGGCTTTTGAAACCATAACACTACTATGTTTACTAGTAAGATGTCCACTTAGATTACTTGTGTTGCCTGAAAATAAAATTACAGTTACCCATTACTAACAAGTAAGTTAAAACAATCACAATACATAATTTATTGTATGATATAATTATTTAATATGAGTTTGTACTTGGTATTAAAAAGCTGTTAAAAAATGTATAATAAATATATATTGTGAAAAAATATTTTAATTTAATTGTAAGGGAATCAAAATTTTGTAAAAAAACAAATATTTGTTTATTATAATTTTTTCCTTAACTATCTTTATAGTTTAAAATATTAGTAAACAAGAAAATTACTTATCACTTGTTTTTAATGTTTTCTGGCATAATTGACAAGTGGCTGTACCATTATTATTTTTCGTAAAATGTTTCCATACTATACTGCGCCCCATCGTTTCGTTGACCGTGACCGTCACGTAAGTGGTTAAATCACGATTGTTGATTACAACGAATTAACAAAACAACTATCAAGTTTAAAAGTATCAGTTGAGACTTAAGTCGCAGTTAATAAATATTTCGCATGACAAATCACAATAATAAACAATTAACAAACCACACGGACGAATATCGAGTATCAACGGACGGCGATTGACAAATAACAAATGACAAAATTAATTAAAAATTAAAATATCTAACATACTATAGTCTATAATTGATAATTGATTTTGGTTTTTAACCGTTGACCGTTGTCTGTACTCCGTATTCCCTTGTAAAATATTATGATAATAAGATAATAAGCAGTGTGAACACTGGTCTGGTTTTCTGTTAATCAGTGATTATCAATAGAAAAATAATCATAAGAAAAAAAAGGTAATTTTATATAATAAAAAAAAACATCGATACATCGACCAAAAACATCGATGTTTTCAAAACATTGATGTTTTTTGCCCATCCCTAGCTTAAAGCAGCTATGATACGAAATTTATCATTCAATAAATCATCAAACCTTTAATGCCTGAAATAGTAAAATGTAATTATAATTACAATTTTTTTAAATATATATGAATTATAGATACTATCTATAGTATCAATGTATCATTATGTTTTAATTATAATATTTTTAATTGTTTACTATCTGATATGGCAGTAATAAGAGGTTGAACACATTTCAGTAAAGTATGACTTTGAATCATTTGTTGATATTTGGAAGTTAATTGTACAATAGTTGCTACCAAATACCCAAAGAACATGTTATTTTCACCTTGCAATATATCCAAACTAATTAATAAAGGTTCCATAACTATCTGGTAATTAGTCAAAAAATCAATATCATTACGATTGAATCTAGATTAAACAAAACAATAATTAGTTAATGAAATTCCTATGATGTCTTTTTTATAACTACCATAATTATAAAGAAAAAGTAACATTTACCTCACTATGACCAGTTCATCCATTAATAGCCTGAATTTTGATTCATTCAGCTTTAATAATTTGTTAAGACATACTACAGCATCAAAGAGAGAATTCCAACGAGTGGCGTTGGGTGTTTTTAATTATCTACCACAACATTTTTTTATGGCATCAGCTGACTTGGTTGAACGTCCTTGGGTGTTCCAAAGAGCATAACACTTGGAAAATGTACATCTAGATTGCTTTTTATAACTTCCATCCAACAAAGCTTTTTTTAAATCCTAAATATAATATACAAGTAGGTATAAATGTATAATGTACAACATAAATTATAATAAATAAAAATAACGATTATTAAGTACTGTGGTTGAAATTAAATTCAATGTATGAGCTGAACATCTATGATGTCTAGGTAAAGAGTAAGGTAAACTTTTATCTTCTCTGTCTATACCATTCACCAACATGTTTAAATCTATTGCTTCTACTTGATTGGTTTCATCGTCGTCATTATTTTCAAGAATACATTGGTTTTCATTACTATCCGTATCATCAAATAAATTACCATATACTCTAAAATTTTATAAAATCTATATTAATCTGTTTAATTAAGATAATTACATTTAAGAACATTTTTTAAACTTACTTAAAGCTCTTAACAAAATTAGACCCATTGTCAGTAGTACATTTACAGTAGTAACGACATTTCAACCTCTTCTTGAGAAATTTCAGTTGGTGCTGTTAAGTATCAAGGAAAATGCGCTGAACTTCACCAGACCGTCTTCTGTTCAACAAAATGAGCTGTGCTAAGATACTTTCTTGCAAGGTTTTATAGCAATCAACATTATTAGGATTGTTTTTAAGTTCATTTATAGATTCATGTTGAAAATTAATCAAATGATTTCTAAAAATTTGGATATCAGATGTTTCATACGTTTCAACACATACGAAAATATTTATAAATAAAATGTAGAATTTTATTAAACATACAAGTATTTATAATATTATGTATTATATATGTGTATGCTCGGTACTTCAGCGTTCAGGTTAGGTTACGAAGTTCAAGTCAAGTTACGATACATTCCTATTATATGAGATCCACCCCATAATCCATACATCTTATAAGTTATAACTGTTGATCAATGGTTATAAATAGCCATATTATCTTTTGAATTCATCAACAAGTAATAATGTAATAATTCATTTTTAGTCGGCATAAGATTATTTGATTTAACTGTAAGAAGTCATTAGCTGATGTGCCTATCTATTGATATATTTTTTAGATGTCTTTTAAGTGACTTTAGTTGACTCGAAAAAACTATAGAACTTATCCAATGCGTATTTAATATCATAAATCGTATACCTACGCAGAATACCTGTTATAAATATAAAAAAACATTTTAATTAATATTTTAAATCGAGAACACGTAGTCGATAAATCTAATAAGGGTTTTACTCAGTTAGCAAGTTATACTTAGTGGACTTTAAATACATATATTTTAGTACTAATTATTTAGTTGATTTATACATGAAACTTGAGTGTTACCAATATGATTAGTTTATATAAAATAAAAAATCAGCTATTATAAATAATGTTAAAGCTGCCTTTCATAACGCACATGGATGGTACTTTTGTATTCTTACCGGCTCGATTAGTATAATATTAAGTTCATGTATTATTATGTAAGTAGTAATAGCATTATCATCAAATTAATTAAACACGTAGTAGTAGATATCGTACCAATCGCTTCTTGTGTTGGTCGTTAGTCTTTATCGTTACTTTTTACTCATTATGGCCAGTAGGTATAGAGAAGTATAATAAATAGATTATAGAATATAAAGAAGTATATTTTGATGGATCAATTTAAGTCACTAGAATTATTACTTGAACATACAAATCCGATGTTGCCGTTGCTGGATCTCACATAATGCACGTTAAATGATATGACTACACACACGCGTAGTTTGGTGAATGCTCATAATTAACTAGTGGTGTATGTATACACACGCCAAAATCCTATAATTGTGGTCCAATCAAATCCGGCAAATTTTCTACCAAAATGTCATTATTACAGCTCAAAGGTGCGATATTTAACGAAAACGATATTTGATCCGGGGGGTCGGATCAAGCATCGCAAAATGATCTCGTAACGCTGCTCCATTTCTATACGTTGGATCCCATTTTGTATCAAGGGTATACTCACACACACACACACACACACACACACACACACACACACACACACACACACACACACACACACAAACGCACCGTTCCTTGTAGTGAAACACGATTTTAACGATAAACAAATAAATGTATGTAAATCATACACATTTCAAAATGTATAACCGTATGGGTAATAAAAAAATATCGTTTTGAAGGTCGAATAAAAATAAGTACCAATTTAAAAAGCACAAATTTGCGCCCCTTCATAATTTGGCGTAGGCACAGTTCGCCGTACCCTTGCTACGCCACTGTATACTTCCAATAGTTTTTACATAGATTTATGCTTATTGATGACTAAGAAAATAAAAAAAATGAAAATTTATTAATTTGATACACGTGTTTGTTATTGTTATAATATTTACAAACTAAATGCGTATGGTACACATCACTAAACGAATTGCGGATATTAGTTGAATATTTGAATGATAGACTATTTTTCTTATTTCTTTTTCCTTACACCATATTCCGAGAGCCCCTGGCATGGTGTGTAGCCTGTAAGCTCGTATGAATTTATTCCTTGTTCCTTTTACTTTATTCTGAGAGCCCCTGGCATGGCGTGTAGCCTCTAAGCTCGTATGAATAAATGATGAATTTAAATTATTTTTGGAACTTATGAAACATTATAGTGATTTTGCTTATAAATAAGAGTGTAAATATAAAGAAAAATATTTGAGACATCAGAGTATGTCGGTATACTTATAAGAACGTGTATTTGCATAACGTTACATAAAATGTGTACTCAATAAATATCATATAAATATAAAAAAAACATATACAAACACTGAAATCTAATTAATAAAGTAAATATCTTCAAACACGATAAAAAAAAAAAAAAAAACATGTTAATATGATTTGATATGTTAATTGATCTGGTCCATGCATGGATTCAAAATATATAATAGGCAATCTATATATTAATTATTGGAAAATATAACTTGGATTTAAAACACTAATTCTTAATTCTAATGTAATTCATAACCAACCAACAATGGAATAAGAAAACAGACCATTGCTTGAAAAATTATTACTTCATTTAATGTTTAATATAATATTTAAAATATATATTTTATTTGATTTTGCAATCAATTATTGGGAAAGCAACTGACCTAAGCAACTAACCTTATTCGTAAGGATTATTTAAAGGTAAGGAATCAATCAAAAAATAGTTCAATATGAATGCAAATGTAATATATAAATTAATTGATTGAAAATGACTGTTGTATTGTTATTTCTTTCAGCTCTAGAATTAATATTACTCTAAATATTATACTAAAAGTGTTAAGGAATACATATCATATTGTTGTTGAATATTAGTAGAGGCTTATTTGCAGTTGTTTATTAAGTAACCACTATCATCGTACGAGGGGGACCCAAAAAAAACGGGAATTTTGTTATAAGTCCTTTATTTTTGAATATTTTTACATCAAATTTTTATCACCTTCAAAGTAATTACCATCGACTGTAATGCACTTCTGTAATCGTTTTTTCCATTGTTCAAAACAGTTTGTAAATTCATCTACTGGAATCGCCTTTAGTTCATGCAGCGAATTTTGTTTTACCTCCTCTACAGTCGTAAAACGTTGTCCTTTCATGTCCCTTTTGAGTCGGGGGAACAAAAAAAAGTCGCTGGGGGCGAGATCAGGTGAATAGGGGGAATGATCAATCGGTGTCATGCCATTTTTCGTCAGAAACTGCTTCACAGACAAGGCAGTGTGGGCATGTGCGTTGTCATGATGAAAGAACCAATCTCCCGAGAGCCAAAGGTTCGTCCTTTTTTTGGACGAGGGGGTGAGAGCTCTTCCACTGGCTAGATTGTTGCTTTGCTTCGGGGTCATATCCATAGCACCATGTTTCATCACCAGTTATAACTTTGGAAAAAAATTCTTGGTCCGCTTGCAGCTGATTTTGCAGCTCCAAACAGGCCTGAACTCGACGCTCCCTTTGCTCATCTCTGAGAAGGCGTGGAACCAGTTTGGCTGCAATCCTTCTCATGTTCAAATTCTCCGATAAAATTCTTTGAATTGAACTCCAAGACAACCCAGATAAACTTACTAATTCATCAATGGTTCGGCGACGGTCTTCAAGAATTAGAGTGTGAATTTTTTTAACATTTTCTTCAATTCTTGATGTGGAGGAGCGTCCAGATCGAGGCTGGTCTTCAATTGACATTTTCCCACTTCTAAAACGTTGGAACCACTCGTAGACACGAGTTTTACTTAAAGCAGTATCTCCATAAGCTGTTTTAAGCATTGCAAGAGTTTCCGCGGGCGTCTTCTCCAATAAAAAACAAAATTTCACGGCCATGCGTTGTTCTCGGCAGTCAGCCATTTCACGTTTTCGCCGAAATGAAAAAATGTCTTTCACAAAAAAAATTCTCACAGACGAACCGTTCCACTCACAGCGACAGCTCGGCGCATAGATAAGTATAATATGATAGATAGGCAACTCCCAGGTTATAAAAGGGGACCGTATTTCAGCGCTCCCGGTGGTTGTACAACAACACTAAAACATCACAACAATCGATAGTCAATAACATCGATAATTTTCAACTTTTACTATCGATATTTTTCTTTTATTAAATTATATTTAATAATAATTGTTGATTATGTATGGCATGAAAAATAAGTTAATATAAAACTTAGAAATAAATAAAAATAAATTATTTTATAATACGAGAATATTTTATGATATATTATAAGCAATACAAATAATTTATGAAAAATACATGAATAAAATTAATAAATAATTAAAATAATAAATAATTTTTTGTTAAAAAAAATTGATATAATACAATATTAATGCAAATAGTTAACACCAATTTTGAATATATTCAATTTTATATATATTTTATATAAATAATAATATATTAACAAATATTAAATATATGAAAATGATACAAAAAAAATGGTTATAAGAAGCAAACAATTCAAATACATTTACAAAATATACAAAATAAATTAAATAATACAGAAAACGTCATACTTGATTGAACTTGCCACGAGAAATAGTCTTTTTTTTGTGTTTGGAATACCATTCATTTGCAAATATTTTAATAGGATCTTTTTCACTGGATTGTATCTGTCGTTTTCCCCTTAATATCTGATTTACTTGTACACACCAGTGGTTTATAAACAATTTTACAATAACACTAACTATTCTTTGTTGGAATATTTGGTCATGGTTTGAACAATGTATTGAAGTTATATCAAATTTGTTAATGATTCCATCAGTTAATTTTTTTTTTTTTTATGCACGGACGATGACATTCTATTGACAAGCGTTCAGTAATATAAATAATAATATTATGAATCAATGAACGAAACTGTAGAGACGGATATTTTAAAGATGACCTTAATTGCTGATATTCTCTTGCTACAATTAATCCTAAATCATCATCAGATGATTGACTGGTACAAACTTTATATAAACATTCTTGACAGCCTTTGAATACATCCTTGTTAAGTTTTTTTGCTAAATAACCAGCAATATAAGAACGAGTTAAATTTGATAATTTTTCAGTTTTATCATTTAATGTTCGAATTTCATTTTGAGGTACGTTAACAGCTGATATAATAGGTTTGTAAATAGCTTGGATAACATATTATAACACTTGGGGCTTTTTTTATACAAAGTAAGGCTTAAAATTTTTTCGTCTGAAGTAAACCGATGTCCTTTGGATTTTTTTTTGTTTCCCTTAACTGTAAAGAGGTGAATAGCGATGCAGCAGCAGTAAGTTTATCTGAGAACTTTTCATTAATATAAAAATCACTACAGTCCTCAGCATAGCGTAATCTTGTCTTGAAATTCTGTTTATTATTATTCAAATGACGACACTTCCGTAATAAATTATTGGCAATAGAATAAAACTTTTTACACTTTGGTGTCAACATTAAACGTCTGTTAATACCAATATTATTCAATAAACCTGTCATACAAATACAATACACACAATTCAATTTTAAACTTTTAAATAAACGTAATATATATAATTTTTACTTAAAAATGTTTGCACAACAACAAACATGTAAAAGTTTAAAATAAGTTATTTCAATAAGCAATTGCTGTATAATTGGAAACTATCAATACATTAATTAGAAAGCTATTTACCAGAACTATTTTTATTTTTTTCTGATATTTTTGACTTATTCAAAGCATTAGAATAAAAGCCATCAACATTACAAGCAGCATTTATAATAGTATTTGAGTTCACTAGATAATACATAAAGCAATATTAAAATTACCATATATAAGCAATAGGAAGCAAAGATTAATTATAAACAAAAATAAATCACTTTACCTGTTAATTCTTCATTTATTTTTGCTTAGTTTTCTATATGTTAAGGTTATATTAAGTATAGCACATAATATAATGCTATAAAATCCGGGCCCAGTTAATAAATAACATAATAATACATTAATACATTGACATAATAAGGTCTAGAACTGTGTCAGAAAAATTTAATACAAAATTCAGGCAGAATAATTTGGTTAATATAATTGGGTTTTTTTTTATTTTATGTACATTTAATTGGTTATACATTGCAAAATAGGTAGGAACAAATGCACTTTACCACGCCCCTCACGAATTTCGATTTTTTTTTTTTTTTAATTTTTTTGCGGAAACCATTATTTTGGAAGTTATACGCATGCGCGCCACACTACTTCCGCGCGTATAATTATATGCGGAGCGTGTATAATAATTATTATACTTGCTCTACGTATACTATAATTACATTTACATTTTTTTTTTACGAGAACGATTTTAAAATTCAAATTACATTTTTTTTTTAATTATTGTTTATTGTACTTATACACAACATATATTAATAAACAATATAATCAGTTTCTTCATCATCATCTGTATTGTTGTTATCAGCACTTGAAACTTGTTCAACCTCTACATGTTGGACATTCACGTTGTATAAATTTCCAGCCAATTTAAAAAACTATCAACGCATCATTTCGATTTTGAATTTGTTTCAAAAACATGTGTTTGGCGAGATATCCTGCTATAAAATCTTTCTTTCAATGGTATTGTGGTAATGAAAATTTGGCATGTCTCCAGAGACCTTCAATGGTGTTAGTATGCTGATGAGTTACGGGATCTTTAAAATTAATGCTTAATTTTCACGTGCAATTAGTTTTTTCACGTGGTATTATACAATTAAACGAAACTCGAAAGTACGGAAATGGAATTATGAAAAGAAATTCGTTATTTGTATTAACAGTATAGATTTGTTATCTATTGAGATATTTTGTAAATATTGCCCTGTTAGCATATGGCCGCACGACTTCAACATGCCTATTATATTTATAATATGCAGTCTGCTACAGGGCGTACTCAGGAATTTCCAATGGGGGGGGTTGAACATTTTGTTTTTTATCACAGAAAATAAATTTCAAAAATGAAAAATGTTTATTTAAAGAACAAAATTAAGTTTTCTTGGTTTTTTAGCCAATTCATTTATACCCTCGTCGGCGGTAAGTGACACTTCTTTGTGTACTGCCAACATCGTCAAACCATTCAGAAGAGTCTGAAAGAAGAAATATTTTAAATTATAACAAGCTGTCCTTTAATCTTAAAATAAATATTGGAAGAAATACCTCTGTCATTGTGCTACGCTGATAACTTTTTAACCTTTTTAAACATGAGAATGTACGCTCTGGTGTTGTTGTCGATACTGGTAGAGTACATAAGATAAGCAGCAAACGATGAATATTTGGAAATAACTCCTGCTTGCACAGCCTCAATGCTTCCAAACTATTTTTTGGATCTTCTTCATTTTTTTTTAATATAGCACGCCACAAATGTAGTTCTGATAAAACAGTTTGTTCATTAGTATCAAGATAAAACTGTATGATTTCTCCAAAATCATCAGAATATGAACCAGTAAACAAACTATAAAATCCTATAAAACGAATATTAATTAAATTGTATGTTAAAAAATTAAAATTAAATAACTCACCTTTAAATATATTTTTATGACACAAAAATCGCTCATTTAGTTGTTGAACAAACGAGTCAATGTACGGTATAGCTATCGTTACACGATAATATTCTTCAGGATTGGCACGATTTATACTATATATAATAATAATAATAACTATTTTACATACGGTATAAGATAATGTCCGTGTGTCAGTGTATGTATACCGTCTTCTTGTATAAATCTTTTATCATCTTTACAGTTGTATGTAAGTTTTTTCGACCGTATAGTGTGTATAGTATGCTTGAAAGAACGAATTGAGACGTTTTGTCTGTATTTTTGAAGAGTGTTGTCTCCAAACAGACATCTCTTGTGATCTTCGAGATTCATATGGTTTTTCACAACATGTTTTCTAATACCTTTGGCCTTGATATT
Source organism: Therioaphis trifolii (assembly GCA_027580255.1). Classification (NCBI taxonomy): domain Eukaryota; kingdom Metazoa; phylum Arthropoda; class Insecta; order Hemiptera; family Aphididae; genus Therioaphis; species Therioaphis trifolii. The sequence continues at coordinate 38,676,100 of CM050408.1, read as the reverse complement.
TTCTTTACCGTCAACGGCAAACGCATATGATTTTGCTCTCAAAGCAACAAACTCTGTAATGGGCTGCCCTTCTGTTTCATCAGAAAAAAATCCGGGAACTTTTTTTCTCTTGGATATGAAACAAGGATGACCATTAGGTAGGTTTGAAGTGTCCATACGGTCTAATAAGCCTGGTTTATTCAGCAAGTCGTTATAAAAGTCATCGGTTATAATATTGTATACAAGGGAATCTAAATATAAATAAAAATATGTTAAAATAAATAAATTTAAATTTAAATTTAAATTAGAAATATTCACCTGTATCAGTATACATGAGTGTAATATCCTCTCCATAATGTTTCTTCATGAAGTTGTAATGATAGTCATACATAAGCGTCTTGGATACATCGAGTACAGAAAATCCTGAGGACATTATAATAAATTAAATGAAAATAATATTTCCTATTTGAATGTTTACCTATGTATATGGGTTTGTCAAACTTTATAATATTATTTTCCAATGATACAGCAACAACATTATCATTATAGATAGTAGTATGCTTGAATGTGGGCTTATTTATTAATTTTTCAAATCTTCTCTCACTACAAACAAGCTCCATTTTCATCCTCTTTCTCACCGATTCCATAGTCTTGCCTGAATAATATTTAAAGAATAATAATATTAATAGTAAGTAATAATTTTTAATGTTAATAACAAACCAAACACAGCGTTATTCATGAGCTTATAAAAATCTTTCTCAAAGTCGTTGCTAGCTTTCTTTCTCATCCCGGTATTCATCGAAATATACTCTTTTAACCACATTGATTGATTAAATTGTAGTACTCTATGCACCTTGTAATATTAACAATATGATTAATTGACAACATAACAAGATTCAAAGAACGAGGTATTTACTTTTTCAACAATTAATCCATTTTCGATCGCCTGTTGTAAATTTCCATAATGAATAATGTAATTCGTCTTGTGTTCCAAAGTAGCCATCAATTTTTTTGTATTAGAGCCTGGTGGTTTAGTGTTTTCAGGAAGAAAAGGTAGATCACTGTGTTTATCATGTAGATTGTCAGGATACGCAATGTCTACCTCATAAATCCGTCCAATTGGTGAAGTTTTATTTAAACACTCGAGCCCTCTAATTGTCGGTTTGACCCATTTGAAACCACCATATGGCATACATTGGGACATGGCCCATCCATATAAATTGTTACCTTTATTTAAAAATAATAGCGCAACTTGATAACAGAAACACATTTGACTAAAATTGATATAAGTTTATACTCACAGTCATGATAAATAATCCATGACGGGGGTTTGCTCTCATCGTAGTCGGGTGATGTTTTGTTATTCACCTTAGCATACCTCATGCTCGCTTGAGTAAGTCCACCATGTATACCTATAAAATTATTACATATTTTTATTTACTTTTTTTTTTTCATAATTTTAAAAAACTTTTACCTTTTTCAAACATTAGAAGCATATCGTAATCGGTAATTAGATTCAGTTTAACTCCAGTATTCTTTAGCATGCAGTCAAAAGATATACCTGGACTTGTAAAATAGAAAGCTGGATCTATAGAGTATACCGATAAGCAAATGTCTCTAAAATTTTCATAAATGTCGACCAGAAGCATGACGTCTACCTTCAAGTACAGATCGCTATACTCTCCCAAAGTCTTGCATTTGAAATGGTTCCATACATTTTTAGCATGTTCGTACTCTTCTTCTGTTACATCTTTTTCTTTCAATGAACTGTAAAAATGTTCTTTACGTGGTAGTTGGGTCTCCTCTAATTTATCCCAACTGTCTGTATACTCGTATGGGTATACGCCCTTACGCGTTACGAGTGGTAAATCTAAGGTGTTAAATTCTTTAGATGTTTCGCGGAATTTATAAAAGTTTGCCGATATCAGATTTTTTGCCAGTGTAGATAGCTTAGAAGGCATAAATCTAATAGTATCAATAAACCTAATAGTGAATCTGTTTGATATAAATTTCGAAAAAGAAATAAATTTCTCTTCACTATTAGGAATAACATGAATTGATTTCGAATCGTAACCTAACTCGGTTACGATAAAATGTGCGTCGTAGTTGGTTAAATTATGAAAGTAGCATGGCACGAAATTTGGTGATTGTAATTTTAAATTACAGCTATTACATAAAGACTGTCTAAACTGTCCAGTTAGGTGACAGTGGTCAGCTACTTTATGATTATGTAAAGAAAACTTGTTTTTGCATAAATTACAGGTGATACACTCTGCATGTGTTTTTCCTTCATCACTAGTCATAACTATAGGTTTATTCGTCTTAAGCATTTCCTCAATCTTGCGGGCTAAATCCGATACCGTCTCTACAAAGTGTCGTGCAACCTCCTCTCGAGTCAGTGAACCACGATATATAATTGCTGCCGTGGGGATACCGTATTGGGTGAGTAGTTGGAGGGGTATGTCGTCTGCTGCTTTCACATATAAGCCATAACTCATAGGTTTATGCTTCTGAAAGGCCGATGTTGATTTTCCTTTACTTTCATCACATTTAACAAGTAAAGCCTCGAAATCTACATAAATTACTATGGGGTGTCTCTGAGTGTTGGCCCAGTTTTTGAATTCGAGGGTATTCTCCCCCTCCAAAGGCATAATTGCTCGGATAGGTTTATTCTCCCCACAGATTAATTTATGCTCTTCGAGTGCTACCTGTCCATGTGATTTTGTTATTCTAGGCCTATCGTCGAAAGATGTGAAGCAGCTCTTACATATCCAAATCGATTCTTTGTGGCTGGTTATTTGGCTTCTCACGAGGCTGTTAAAATTCGAAATATAAATGTAATGATTATTCTCGCCATTAGAGAGTAAAAGAAGATCGAAATGAACCTTCTTTTCATTTTTTACAACTTTAAGTGGAAACAATATATTATAATTTACATTATTTCTCTTCCGTTGCTTCAAACCATAAACGTTGACCGAAACATTACAATTATTTTTTTCGAATATGCCTTTAACTTCACTGAGTGGTGTTGGGAATGATAAACCAGTGAAATTATACTTTTGCTCGTGTTTAGTATAGTTTTCACCTACTCGGTGTTTATTATCACCCGTCACATGCCTCGCTAAAACCGACCACTTAAAACACTGTTGATCATTATTTTGCGGATTTATTGTAGATTTTTTATTTATAATGTCAACCGGTGTTTCGATGTATGAGGATCCACCAAGCGGTGTATACTTGTATACAGATACCGATATACCATCGATTTTCTGTAAAGTAAAACCACTTCCTCGTTCCATATATTTGTCTTCTTCGGCTATTAATGTTGAATAGTCATCAGACACCGACTGAGCTATGTCTGTATCAGCAAAAATCACTTTAGCCGAAGTTTTAAAATCTCTATTTTGTGTCGACGAATCTATTAGAGGTTTGTTGTAAGATGCCTCTAATTTCAGGTTATATTTAATGGGCTCAACGCTTGAATGCCGCCGTAAAATTTCAATCAGATTAATTTTCACTGACTCGAGGAAAGATGGATAGTCATTAAAATTCACCGTCGGGGTTACCTATGAACAGTGTCCTGTTTTCCATGTAGGACCTAAGGATCCTGACTAGGTACTTTGGGACACCTCTTGCTCGCAGTGCTGTGTCAACACGATCCCAGGGGGCCGTGTTGAATGCGTTTCGTACATCCAGAGTCACTAGGATGCATAACTCCTGATGTTGTGGGGCAGCGTTACCAGCCCACTTGGCCATTTCTAGGACCTTGTTGATGGCATCCTCGGTGGAACGACCTTTCCTGAAGCCAAATTGGTTCGGACTAAGCCCTCCAGTGGCATCGAGATGCGAGTACAACCTCTGAAGCAGAATTCTCTCCAGGAGTTTACCGGCCGTGTCCAGCATGCACAGCGGCCTGAAACTCGAGGGGGGATTGACCGGTTTATCGGGGCCCTTATGCAGAAGCACCAGCCTCGCCCTTTTCCATCTCTTAGGAAAGACTCCTTCCCTGATGCATCTATTATACATCTGTACGAGAAGGCCAGGAGACTTACTGGCTATCACGGACAGTACTTCATTTGGGATGCCGTCCAAGCCCGAGGCTTTGCCTCTTGGTAGTCTTGCGGCGGCCGTATCAAACTCTTCCCTAGTTATTTCAGGGAGCTCCTCTTCCTCATCGTCATTGGCCGCGGAGGCCAGTTCGATGTTTCCCCAATTGACTACCGGCATGGTTGGAAAAAGAGAGTCCGATATTTCAAGCTCTCTCCCCCTTGCAGCTATTCCAGGTGGTTGTCTGTTGAGTCGTTTGGTGACAATCCTGTAAGGCACGCCCCACGGGTCATTGTCAACGGCCGCACAGAGTTCCGCCCAGCTGCGCTCCTGTGAGGACCTTATGGCGGTGCGGAGTAACTTCCTGGCCTGCCTAAAGGCCTCCCGCTCGTTGTCGCTGTCAGCTGGTCCTCTTCTTTTCACCGCCCTGGTATAGGCCCGCTTCAGTCTGATGCACTCCGCCCTGCGGTTGGCGATGTCGTCATTCCACCAGTGAGCCGGCTTCCGCCTGTGGCTGTCAGGTAGCCTCCTGGGCATGCTGGCATCGCAGGCGGTAGTCAGGTGTTCGTTTAGAAGATCGGCTGCCTCTTCCACGGTGCTGGCGGCTGTCAGGTCAGGCTGACTCTCATCGAGTTTGCTCACCAGGGCGTCCAGATCTAGTTTTTTGTATGCCCACCTCACATGTTCTTCTCGCCTTTGTTGATACCGCTGGGGGGACCTGAGCGAATACGTGAGGTAGTTGTGATCACTAGCCGTGTATTCGTCCAGGACCCTCCATTGTGCCACTTCATAGGGCCCATGTCCAGAGAAGGTGACGTCTATGACCGAGGTCGACGCGCCCCTCTGGAATGTGGGTTTTGTCCCTACGTTGCATGCCCATAGGTCGAGGCTGGCTATGAGGGACTTGAGGGCTTCTCCTTTGGCATCATCCGCGGCCGAGCCCCAGTTTGTTGACTTGGCATTGAAGTCGCCGGCGATGAGGATGGTCTCGTTGGGCCTGTGGTCCTGGCGGATGGAGCCCTCCAGACCGTCGAGGAAGGCCGAGAAAGAGGCTAGTCTGGCAGCTTGTGTTGGTCCGCTCGGAGTCCAATGGCAGCTGTATGCCCTGAGGCCAGGGATGCGGATCCAGGCGAAGCCTGTCCCGGCCCCGGATTCCTCTGCTATGACGCCGGCATGTCTGGTGAGCGCTATGGAGCACGTGTTGTCAGTGCTTGCCACGCAGCTCGGGTGTTGGTTGGGGACCCGGTTGTGTTCGCTAAGTATTAATATGCCCGCGCCTGTTATACTTACCTTGCTGTTCAGGAGCTGTTGCGCGTCCCAGCACCGGTTGAGGTTGACCTGTATGACGTTAATCATTTTGAGGCCTTGTTCTTAATCCTTTTAATTTCCTCCCGCCTGGCGGCGCAAGCTCCTGAGCCAGGTCGGTGAGGTGTTCTCTCGTACCCCATGCTGTCACATACCACGCAGAGGTCTTCCCCCGCGGTGCAATCCTTTTCATTGTGCCCAGTTTTGGCACATCTCCTGCAAGCCTCGGCGAGGTTTCGGCCTTTACAATCCCAGGCCTTGTGTCCAAAACCGTGGCATCTGAAGCAACGGTCTGGTTCAGGCAGACGCGGCCTCATTTTACAGAGCATCCACCCCATCCTCACCTCTTTGATTTTCTTAGCCACCGAGTGGGGAACCGAGAGTGTGGCCACCTGGTGCCCCGACCTGACGGCCCAAAGCCCCGTGATGGTGACCCCGTTGATGTCCGCCTCCGTGAACTCACTGTCCTCTTTAACCTGTTTTCTGACCGCGGCCAGAACCTCGTCTTTCCCAGTGCACGCATCAATTCCAACCACCTCGACATTGACGCTGGTGGACAGTTTCGTAATCGTAACTCCCGGTAGCTTCTCCGCTAGGCCATTCCTCATAGCGACCGCTGCTGGTTCGGCGCTTTTGCCGCCCGCGAGCTCGACCAGTAAGTCACCCGATCTGGTCTTCCTCATGTCCTTAATTTGGGCACCAATGGCGTCCAAATTAATCCCCGATTTCTTAACCATGCCAACGGTGCCCGCGTAGGTGTTACCAGCAGCCACTTTAACTAAGATGGCCGCTGGTTTGGGTTTCACCGGTCTAGGCGCCCGCTGGGTGGTAGGCGCGGCGTCGGAAGCTGAGGCGGCGGTCTTGCTTTTGTTACCTTTTCTTCCAGCTACCAGGTTCCATGGTTCCTTCACCGCTCCGGAGGTACCGGGCTGCTCATCGGTTGTGGTCTGTCTCCCTATTGGTTGACTGACCTTGTCGATTTTGTTGGCTCCTGCGGTTCCCTCCTTGTTGTTTCTCTTAGTCTTCCCCGCTTTCGAGTTATGCCTTGCATCTACCTCCATATCCTCTTCGTTGCTGGGTCCGTCCAGTGTTTGCAGTCCATTCATCTGACGTTGGATCATCTCGGTCAACCTATTAATAGTCTCCTGTTGTTTGTTCAGAGTGGCCATTATCTGCGAGATAACCCCCGCCATCTCTGTCTGAGGTGTCATTGTCGCCGGATCGACTCTGGCTGCGTCGCCGCCCGTTGTCGTTTCATGTCTGGTGGCCCTGTCCTTCTCCTCAATGAGCGTCACCAATTGCTCCGTGATGTCCATCAGGTGTCCGAACGCTGCTCCTGTCGGATCCTTACTGTGCTCGGTTCTAAGCTGTTTAATCTGCCCCAGTAATTCATCGCGTTTTTTTTCGAACCTCTTCGTGTCGTATGTAATGGCTCCAGTTACCTCGTTTGTTGTTTCCGTGTCCGCCTTCCGTTTCTTCCTGTCTTTGCCCGGCCTGTCGTCAGATTCATCGGAGATGTATCTGAGCTTACCATAGATATCCTTCACAACAAGCCGGTCATCTTCCACTAACACCTGTCCTGGAGGAATTTTGTCAAATTCCTCCGCAGTGAGTCGCGTCCCATTAAATACCATGACGGCGTCTGCCGTCATTTTTCCGTTAGAACCGTCCGTTCACTCGTATAGCGTGCTACGATTGCCGTGTTGGCGTGCGAAGGAGGTTTTCACGGAGTACCGTTGAACCCGTGGGTTGACCGATAATTTTCGGTATAGTCACCGCCGTAAATTAAATTTTTGAGTACCAAAAATTCAATTGTTCCCAACTTCGAAATCACGCACGTCAGCGGCTTCGTCCCGTCACCACCAAGGCGTGTAGCCTTTGACCGAGGTCGTAGGTACACGGGATCCTTGCTTGCCCGCCACCCAACTCGTTACGTGTGCGACGTTACCCCTCCCCGCCGACCACCACCGATATCACCCGACTCGTAACCAATACATAATGCCCATGGGAAAACGCGACAACATACTTTATCAGAGGGAACAGCAGTTATCACTATTGTAATCATCACGTTATCATACACACACCATAATTATCGTACACACCATAATTATCGTACACAGCATATTATCGTACTCGGACATAACTTATGATGTTATAAATCTGACTTATATTTTATCAACGCATGCGTATATTATACTTACAGTCTTGATAAATTATCCAAGAGTCTGGTTTATTCGCATCGTATTCAGGTGTTTTCCGATTATTCGCCTTACCATAACGCATGCTCGCTTGTGTAAGACCCCCGCGTATACCTAAAGCAAAATTGATAATTTATTAATAATTGTAATGTTTTATTTTTATTTTATTTTTAAAAATCCTTACCTTTTTCACACATCAACAACATGTCATAATCGGCCAAAAGTTGAAGTTTTATGGAGGTGAATTTCAAGCATGCATCGAAGCTTAATCCAGGAGCCGTGTAATAAAAAGCCGCATCAAGGCTATACGTTGTCAGACAAATATCTCTAAAGTTTTCGAATATATCCGCCAGCAGTAATACATATATTTTCAAATATAGATCGCTATATTCTCCCAGCGTGTTGCAGTTGAAATGGTTCCATACTGTGACTGCGTGTTCGTATTCCTTTTCTTTAATATTTTCCTCGGTTAGCGTGCTGTAGAATGACTCTTTTGGTGGTAGTGATGCTTCATTCATATTCCTCCAACTATCTGTATATTCGTACGGGTACACCCCCTTCCGTGTCGCTAGAGCCATATCATCACGGGAAAAATGTTTTGAAGTTTCTCTAAACTTGTCTAATCCAGGTGTCATTAAATTTTTCGAGAGAGAGGATAACTTTGAAGCCATGAATCTAAAAGTGTCTATAAATCGAAGGGTAAATTTGTTTGAAATATATTTACTAAATGAGATAAATTTCTCTTCGCTGTTAGGAATCATTGTTGTACTGCGTTCATCATATCCCAGCTCTACGGTAATGAAGTGCGCGTCATAATTACTTAAATTGTGTAGGAAACAAGGTACAAAATTTGGTGTTTGTAATGTTAGGTTACATCTGTTGCAAATAGTTTGACAATACTGACCGGACAAGTGACAGTGGTATCGTACTTTTCCGTTTAAGATTGTATACTCTTTTTTACACAAATCGCACGCTGTACTCCTATTATACTCGTTTTGTTGTTCCTCAATCATTATTATTGTCTTTTTAGTCTTTAAAAGGTTTTCAATTTTTCTGGATAAATCTACAACTGTCTCAACAAAATGTTTAGCCACCTCCGTATGCGTCTCTGAACCTCGATGAATAATTAATGATGTAGGTATGCCATGTTTTTCAAGCAGTTCGCTAGGTACATTTTCCGCCGCTTTCACATATACACCGTAGCTCATAGGTTCATGCCTATGTATTACTGTCGTTCTTTTTCCCTTCTTCTCATCCGTCTTCACCAACAATGCTTCGAAATCCGCGTAAATTACTATGGGATGACGTTGTGTCTTACCCCAAGCTTCAAACTCTAAAATACTCCCCTCTGCTGGCATCACTGGTAATATTGGTTTGTGTTCACCGCATATCTTCTTATGCTGATCCAAAGCCTCCTGCCCACTCAACTTATATTTATGACGCCTGTTATCAAAACTAGTAAAACAACGTTTAGGAAATAGAAGTTTTTCCGTGTGTGATGTTATCTGTTTACGAATAAGTCTTGAAAAATTCGAAATGTAGGTATAATGCGAGTTGTCGTCATCCGTTATCAACAATAGGTCGAAATGGATCGGTTTCTCTTCATCGACTACACCTAACGGATAGACCTCATAGGTTGGATATTTTCTAGGAGGCTGAAACTTTTTTTCTAATCCGTAGACACGTTAAGATTATTTTTTTCGAATTTAGGGATATCTGAGAGTGGAGTGGGGAAGGTGAGATCCTCAAAATTGTATTTTTCCTCGTGTCGTCTGTAATATCACCGACCCTATATCTTGGCTGTTCCGTCACGTGTCTCGCTAGAATCGCCCACTTAAAACATTTTTGATCCACATTCTGCGGGTTGATGGTGCCTCGCTTATAAGACGGTAATTGTATATATGACGACCCGCCCATCGGTATATATTTATATACCCCCACCAACAGCCCGTCTATGGACTCCATAGTAAATCCACTACCACGGGATTTATACTCTTCTGCCTCGGTCATTAGCTTCATATACGCCCTCTCCAATAACTCGACAATATTACAATCAATAAAAATTTCAGTCGCTGAGGTCTTAAACGCCCGATTCTCTGAGGAGTTTGCAACATGCGGACGGCTGTATGTTGCTTCGAGTTTTAGGTTGAATTTGATGGGGTGTTTCTGCACGGAGGTCTTTAATAAATTTTTAAGATCAGGCATTAGAAATCGAAGGAACTCATGATAGGTTTGAAAGTTGTCTAAATTGTTGGCATAGTACCAAACTATCTTGCGGTGTGCAACCGACGAAATTTCAACAAACCCAGGTGACTTTACCATTTCCATCCTAGCAGCTGATACGGTGTTGGCGGTCGAAACACGTTTACCGTTAGCTCCCGTAGTTGTATAAGAATCTTTAAAAAAAAAAAAAAAAAAAAAAAACCTAATATCAATATCTAATAAAATAAATTTAATGGAGAATCTATTAAAAATCTAATCAACCCGTGAATGAAAAAATAAAATCTAGGCAACTTATATAATAATATCTTATAAAATCTATTTATCCTGCACTAAATAAAAATAATTTAATGACTTGCAATTTAAAAATCTAAAGATATATTGGTACATAGTAAAAAATGTAACGTCTTCATGTAAATAATTCGTGATGTGTAATTCAATGGCTTGTATTTTAAAAAATTAATAATAAATCTAAGTGATTGATAAAGTGTTGTATGGTAATTTGGTGTATGTATTTTAAAAATCTAATGATTGAATAGTAAAATTATACTTGTACGTTAAAATCAGCGGGTCTATTAAAAATCTAATCAATTCCGATAAATAATATAAACTAACCTGTATCCTCATATTCATCCATCGCAATAATACACATTTCGTCCTCTGATATAGAATTTGAACAGCCAGCCGGGACATTCGAAACAACAATTTGAGACGCGATTTGTATCTGCGGAGTTGTAGGTGGCGCGAACTGGATCACGCTTGTTCGTGCTGGTTGTTCGATGATCGGGGCAGCGGGCAATGGTCTCAAATGAGCCGGAACGTTTACGATACCTTAGGATAAATAAAAGATTAATATTGTATAAGATAGAAATTAATATTATTATTATACATACCATGAGCGTTCTTCTGATGTTTGTTGAGTCCGGTTTTATACGAAAATGTCGATGGGCAGACAGTACATAGGAAACGTACACCCGCATGATTTTTTTGGTGAGCGACCAAATTGCGTTTCACGGCGAAAACCGACGGACACTGATTGCATTGAAACATGTTTAAAATGTTTTTAAAATTAAAAATATATAAAGTGTTTAAACACTTTGAAAAATGAACACTTAAAGAAATCGAAAATACTGTTGTGAATTGTGAAAAACACGGAGAAAACGAAGGCAAAGCGCGAGCAACGGTGTGGGTGTCTAGAACAGACTGACTCTGTCTTGGCGGACAACAGAGCAAGTGCCTGGAAATCTGAGCATTTTTAGAGAGGGTTGCATATCAAAATATTAAATGGCCATTTGTTATGATAAATGTATACATCATTGTAGATTCCCAACTATTTTGAGAACTCTTGAATTGGACGATAATTCTGGGAATTGTCTCTGTGCGTGTTGTCAACAGACCGGACGAAACAGGTCGCTCTACTAACAATAGGTGATGTTTACCATGTGGCGGCGTCTTGCATATGTGATGAAAACAAAGGTTTAACCGTTATATCACTCGCTTTATGAAGCCGTATAAAAATAGTTACTAATATATTGAGAAATATGCTGTATATATTATTATTTCATATATATTATTATTTCATATATAATATTATTTTCGTATAATATTTTATCAACACCTGCTCATGTGACTCATGATTTAAGGTTTAAATATGTACAAAGGACTATAAGAGTTTTTATAAAAGTCTCACTATGGAACGTGTTGACGACAAGCATTTTGGGATTAAAATATACAAAGGGTTTACAACATAATACTCGATTAACAAAAGGTATGGTCTGTCGAGACACGCATGTCGTAGCATGTATGTACTTAAGGAATGTTGTTTTTCTCTGTATGTTACATAATATAAATTGTTCAAGACTTTGTAAGTATAATATACGCATGCGTTGATAAAATATAAGTCAGATTTATAACATCATAAGTTATGTCCGAGTACGATAATATGCTGTGTACGATAATTATGGTGTGTACGATAATTATGGTGTGTGTATGATAACGTGATGATTACAATAGTGATAACTGCTGTTCCCTCTGATAAAGTATGTTGTCGCGTTTTCCCATGGGCATTATGTATTGGTTACGAGTCGGGTGGTATCGGTGGTGGTCGGTGGGGAGGGGTAACATCGCACACGTAACGCGTTGGGTGGTGGGCGAGCAAGGATTAGCATGGACGGGGAGTGGGGTGAAATATACGTCACACACGTGACGAGTTGGGCGGCGGGCGAGCAAGGATCAGCAAGGATCAGCTGGATCAGCAAGGATCAGGGGAGGGGGTTTCAGAACATACCTTTTAATCCAACTATTATGTGTATTATCAAACCCGAGCCACTTGACAAATACTTGCTTGTCTTTCTTATGTATTATTTTTTCGATTAAATATTCGTTTGGAAAACTAGTTTTGAATATTTCTTCAGAATAAAAACAACCTGCAATAGGCTTACCCATATAATCCTGTAATTGATAAGTAACGGGTAATGTTTTATTTATTTTGATAATCTCAAATATTTCCGTAGACCAGTTTGGTAGATAACCTTTTGTAAACACACCTTTTTGTGTACTAATACGGACGTTATCACCAACTTTGAATTTAATTTTTACGTTATTAATCTCACATTGTTTTATTGTAACCGATGAAGGATTTAAATCTGCTTGTATTGGTGACATTCCTATAGTTCTATGTCGTGAATTATTGTATTCGTCAAGCAGCATTGGTAAAATTGAAATCCACTCGTGCGAGCCGCGTGCTGTGAACTCTCTAAACATTTTTTCTTTTAATGTACGATTAAATCGTTCGACTATACAGGCTTTCATGATGCTAAACGTAGAATATTTGTGAATATTATATTTCGTCATCAACAACTTATATTAAATAGAGCCTCGATTGATGTCAATGCTATAAAACAGTATAAAAATAACGAAGTTGTTGCAGACGCACCTAAACTAAAAGACGTTAAAATAAACATAACGAAAATATTATGGAGAATTCCTATAATAAAAGTGAGCGATAGAGAAAAAATTCGATTGTTGAAAGTAGTCAATAATCAGAAACCACTAACATGCGCTTTTCGATCGTGGGAACTTTGTGAATATCCGTTTTTACCTCAAAACACTTCGTATTCGTGGAAAGTAAAGACTTCTAACAAATTAGAAAAACCTAGATATGTCATAATCGGCTTTCAGACCGATAGGAAAAATAGTTCGAGTAAAGCAATGTCTTATTTCGACCATTGTAAAATTAAAAACATAAAGGTTTATTTAAACTCTGAAGTATTCCCCTTTGAAGATTTTCAAAGCGACTTCACCAAGAATAAGATGTCGACATTATACCGTGCGTATGCCGAGTTCCAAAAGTCTTACTACGGCCATGACGATGTCACGCCCCTATTGAACCGATCAGATTTCAAAAATAACTCACCAATCATAGTTGTTGACATGAGCAGGCAAAACGACAATGTGAAAATGTCGACTGTGGACCTCAGAATTGAACTTGAAGCCGACGAAGCATTTCCAGCTTCCACCTCAGCATATTGTTTAATATTACACGACCAAATAATAACTTATAATTCATTTAATGGAGAAGTAAGAACTTTGTAAATATTTATTGTAAACCTTAATATTAATAAATAAAAATACTTTTTTTTTTTTATATATCACGCTTGTTTTTTTATTTCACATAAATTATATCCTACAAATATTAGAATAGTCTACGCTTTACATTGCGTACTGGTGTCGGGTGTTCAGTGAATGTTGATTGAGATCGTTTGTGTGATGGCGCAGGATGTTCGATGTAAGGTGGTGGTGAGTAAAATAGATTGAAGAAATCCGGTCCGTCGTTTACGTCGCATGACTGCGGAATCTCTTTGGTTGACTGTGGGCCGTCATTTTCGTTTATTGCCGGTGGTCCGTCATTTTCTTCTATCGTTTGTAATAATAAGTAAAATTATTAATATGTTTTATTAAAAAAAAAAAAAAAAAAAAATGTTTATATAAATTACCTCTGATTGTCTAAGTGAATCGTATGTATGTGGATCGTCATGCACGGTTGATATAGTGGGTATCGGTGAATAGCTTGGCGATGTCGGTGAATCTATTTCATCATTCTGTAACTATAAAAATTATATTAAATATTTTTTCTACATGTAATAATATATTTATGCATTACCTTATTTAACACAGATTCTGCTAGCTGCTTAGTTGAACACATTTGTATTTGAACTGAAAGGTTTGGAAAAGATTTGATATCTCGGTCGTCTTGCATGTTTTTAACGAATGTTGACATTTCGTCCAAATTTATCGGCGGTGAATCCATCTGTACGCATTTATCGTGTAGGTATACCACAAACTCCTCGGTCTGACATTGAATTAATGGCACGCTGTAAACTTCTTTTCGTATTATAGTTTCTATAATACTCCGCTCCAGATATTGAAGTCGAATAAGATCCGCTCGATTCAGTAGTACTCTACATCCGTCTCGGGTTTTATATTCAATAACTAGAACGTTTGACCCGCTATATACTATGCTTGTTAGTTTCGTCATATCGTCCTCAAAAAATATTACGCGTCTATACTTTTGTGGTGTGTCTAGTATAAAGGACAAGATATGCCCCATATACGAGAATATTTTTTTTAAAAAGTCCGGTGTAATATGAACGTATCTCGATAAAGTTAATATATTTACAACGACCTGGTATTTTTCATCTGGTAGAATACCAATATGTACAAACTTACGGGCCGCAAAGTCGAGTGTGTAGCTTATAGCTTCAACGAGTTCAGCCGGGGGCGAAGGCGGCACATAAGTAAAGGTCTTCTTGTATAACGCTGCGTTGGCTTCGATTGAACCGGCCATATTAAATCACTTGTTTTTAAAATAATAAACGTTGAAAAATTATAAAGACTTGTAAAAATATTTAAAGACTCAGAGTATTGCAGAGTAGAATCGTAAAGGTATGGATGTCTAGAACAGACTGACTCTGTCTCGGTGAACGACAGAGTAACTGCCTGTCGATTTGAGACAGTATTAGGTGGGAGAAAAGATTTTAGGTAGGGATGAATTCCTCATTGACAAAGGATGAGAACACCTGCTCATGTGACTCATGATTTAAGGTTTAAATATGTACAACGGACTATAAGAGTTTTTATAAAAGTCTCACTATGGAACGTGTTGACGACAAGCATTTTGGGATTAAAATATACAAAGGGTTTACGTCACACACGTGACGAGTTGGGCGGTGGGCGAGCAAGGATCAGCAAGGACGGGAAGGGGGGTCAAATATACGTCACACACGTGACGAGTTGGGCGGCGGGCGAGCAAGGATCAGCATGGATCAGCAAGGATCAGCAAGGATCAGGGGAGGGGATTTCAGAACATACCTTTTTATCCTACTATTTATAATTAATTAACTTGAATTATTTGTGACTGTGCATAACTTAAAATCATTTTTTATGAACATACATTGATTTTTTATTTTTCTTATAAGATATAATACCGATTCAATCACCGGCACAGCTTGAAATAGGCCCTGGTATATTTGTACCAGACGTTCTAGCCGGGCCATCTATCACAAGTGGAGAAAACTTATCGCACGCCGCTTCTGAGATCAATACTGAATTATGGGACGGCGATGAGAAAATGATGCTTGAAGCCTTTAACAATATCGAGTCATTAGGATTATTTAATGAATGTAAGAGTTTTTTTATTTTGTAAGTTTTTTTTTTTTCGTACTCAAATTTAAAAAAAAAATTTTCTTCAACAATATTATTATAAAATTAAATATATTTATTGTTAGACTTAAACTCTTATAGGTACATAAAATCGAATTATAGGGTTGAGCAGTTGTAATGATAAAGTATCCGACGTATTCAACCATGAAAATTCAAAGAATACGTCTCATAATAAGCGTTCTCGTATGACTACAATTACATCACCGGGGTTCGTAGTAATAAAGTCGGCGTTTAACGGTCTGTGCAAATTTTATTTTAAAAAAAACAACAGTAACATTAAAGATTGTAAAGAGTTTTTAGTCGTTTCAAAAAATGAAATATTTAAATTACTTACAAATTGTGTACACAAGTCACCTATTAAATATAGTATCAAATTAGAAGCTACTTATAAAATACCAAATACCGATATCACAGACAATAGGGCATTTAAAACTCAATCACGGACTTTATATCAGGCATGTAATTTAAATGTCATGTTAGAAGAAGATTTTTTGAAAATTGTACAAGAAAAAGAAGACATGGCACTTAAAGGTAGCGGCTTTTCATTTCATAGTTTAGACGGAATAATAATAAATGTAAATTCATTCTCGCCGCTGGGAGGAGCATCCTATATACCATTACCCGCTGATATTCAAATGAAAAAAAAGGAAACTGTTAATGTACAAAATACGGATGAAAAGTGTTTTAAATATAGTATTTTAGCGAAATTTATCAATCCTAAACATGGTAGTAGAATCGTAATAAGTGATTATGATGCAGTGGAAGACAGGTATAATTTTTCAAATTTGACTTTTCCTGTTGTGTTGGACGATGTTTTTATTTTTAGTTGTGTAAAGTTTTGTTTCTTTCCGATTGGAAAATATTGTTACATTCTTTTTAGAATGATAACATATACATCTTTACTGTTGTTTGGCCACCTTTTTTCAGCAACTGTTGTGTCATTGACGCAAACCCAATTGGAGGTTCCTTGTCTCAGATATGCTATGTAATGGCCAGAGCTCGTGTCTTGTCCAATATGTAATATTGCGGCTTGAGTTTTATATTGTGCTCCAGCAATTTCTAAAATAGCAGATGGTACACCACTAAGTTTTAGATCTGTTATCTTGTTGGAAACAAATTGTTCATTTACAAATGTTGTAGTAAATAGTTTTAGCTGAATAACTAAATACTCATTTGAAACTATTATCTGGTGTTTACTTTCATAGTTTCCAATTTGATCACAATTATTGCACCTGTAGTCACATATTCTATTCCATACATTTTGATCAGTTGACAATAATGTTTGCAAAGTTTGTGATCTCTGTGGTGGAATATCTAAATTTAGGATCAAACTTGTAGGTGTATTACTGGTTGTTGTATGATAACAATAATTGCAACGAGTGCTATATAATTCTTGAAATCCAAATAATGAATCAAATGTAAGTCTACTACGGTTCATAAGTGCTTCTAAAAATTGTACACAATCTTGTTGCACTGGCAGAGTATAATATATTGTCTCGTTGTCCAAATATTGTCTGATTGTTCGGGTATCACATGAGACACTGTTACTTGTGTATTCGTGTAGACATTGTTGAAGTGATGGTCCCAGTTGATTATTGCGAATTTCATTTGCAAGAGATTCACAATGAAAAAGAACCTGTATGACAGAATTAGCATAACATGATACACCATCAATATTAGTAAAGCCACAAATACCACTTGATGTAATGCCAACTTGATTCTTAATACTTGATATTTTCATTTCTTTTTGATTTTTCAATGGAGTTACATTATCGTTTCTTGTGTCTAATAATGTATTTGACCTATCATTGAAATTTTCTGGAACTTTGAGAGTATCACTATCAACCTGTATGAATTCAATATCATCTATGATATTGTTATTATTCAGTATTTCAGTGGATTTAGTTTTAGTTTCTGGTATCAAGATAGTATCACTATCAACCTGTATGAATACAATATCGTCCATGTTATTGTTATTCAGGACCATTGGTGATTCAATTGATTTTTGTAAAGGACTTCCATCAATTAAGGCAACGTTTGGTTTAATCAAATTGTTTATGACATTTTCTTGTACAATTTGATCATCAACAGTCTCTGAATATTTTTTTATTTCCTTGCAAGTATTTATGTCCATAAGCAGAATAGGTTTGTGATCACTTATGAGCGACTCGTATACCAAAGCTGCAATATCAATATTTGTAATGGCATTGTCAATGGTTGTTCCGTAATCTGTAGTAATATCGTCCACCAATACTTTGAAATTAAATTGTTTTAATATTTGAACTAGTTGTTTTGGCGGTTTGTTGAAGTTTATATTGAAATCACCAATGAAAACCACATTGGTTTTGGTTGAAGCTACCGTTTCAATGAAATTACAAAGCTTCTGTACCGGAAAATTTGGCGATGAATATATCCCAATGTAGGTAACATTTTCAATGATTAGTTCAATTGCTTCTAGGTGTGTGTTTTTCTTTTTATCTTGAAGCAATGTTGAATTGGTGGTTATTTCTTTATAACAAATGGATTCTTCAACAAAACAAATTGAACCACTTTTACCGTTTGCATGTATACTATCTATTCTACAGCATTCAATGTGGTTCTTAATGGTGTATGTGTCAGTTGGTTTTGAACCGGTTTCTTGGAAAAACATTATTTGAGATTGTAAAAGTATGATGTCCGCATTAATGTGAGCTTCATATTTTTTTAAAGACCTTATATTATGTGACATACAGGCAAGTGGTACGCTGCGTGTCATAATTCTTGAAAACCGTGAAATAAGAGCAGAACTCGGTTTCCTAAGTCTGCACATCTCATGTTCTACTTTTGCTGAAGGTTTTGGTGGCTTTGCAGGAAAGTAGTCTATACGCAAACCTTGTGCTGAAGTTGCTCGACTACATCCAACATATAACATATTGCATTTCAAGTATTTTTTGGGTATATGAAATGCTACGGATTGATATGTGGCACCTTGACTTTTGTGTACCGTTAATGCCAAAGCTTCGACTAAAGGCAGTTGCATTCTAGTAACTTTGTGATGCTCTGCATTACCGAGTTGAAATTCTAATTTTATGATTTCAATTGGTGTCCACTTGCACATATCATCTGTGTGTTCACCTTCGGGTTTAAGTTTGTCTTTAATCTTCTGTCTAGTTAGTGACCCAACATCTGGCTCATCAAACTTGATCCAAACTCTTTTTGCAACTTCTTTACCTCCTTCTTTACGCCCTTTGTTTATTTGCATGAGTTCTCCAATTGCACCGTTCACTATGCCGTCTTCAGTTGAAATGTTTGCTATCACCATGTACTTGGCCGTTTCTTTTAATATTAATCTTAAAGGTAAGCCCATAGTCTTTTGTCGTGGCAGTTTCTTGGCAGATTCAATATCTGGTCGTTTCGCAGACGTATCAATAGCTTCAGATATGAAACTAACTTGATTTATAGAGTTAAGCACTCTTGTGTTCATTTCGTCTACTTCATTATTAGTAGCCCAAAGATGCATTACTTGTGGTTGAAAAGTAATGTCTAGCTGCGTAATAAGGTTTTGGAAATATTTTACATCAGCTTCCTCCAACTGTCCTCTGGCCAACTTTGTTAACATAATTGCAAATTGTTTATCATCTTTTTGGCGCATTATTTCAGTCAACTCATAAAACTTGAATGTTTCCCAAATATATTTAATTGATAACATTTCTACTGCACTTGGAAATTTAGACAATATTTCTTCAAAACTATCGTATAATGGTGTTGCTAATACCGGTGCCAATTGAAAGAAATCACCAAATACTATAATATTTATGTCACCAAATGGTTTATTTATTCTTAATATAGACCTCAACCGCTGATCAATGTATCCATGAGTTTTTATGCCTACCATAGAAATTTCAGCAATAATCAAAAGCTTAACATTGGCAAATTGACACCGTAGTGTATTTGAAATATCTGAACTCAACTTTGGTAGCAGTCCGACAAATTGATTCAATGGCAGTTTGAATGCTGATAGGCCAGTCAAATTAGGTTTGAATTCGGAATTAATTAGTGGAAAGCTGGAAATCGTTTTAATTGCTTAAGTATAAGTCTAGTATTAGGGGAACATGTTTTTCCCCCCCCTCCGAGGTCGGCGTTGGCCGCCATCTTGAAAAAACAGCTCTAAAATCGGAGTTTTTTTAGTTTTTCGATAATTATTCAAAAACTATGAGTTTTATGAAAAAATGTCATCGGGTCTAAAATATAGAACGCTAAATTCTCTACAAAATAAAGTCCAAAAATAATAAGATCGGTCTAGTACGAAGGTTCATAAGTGACGTTAAAAAAGTACGTTTTTTTAAGTTTTTAAAAAAAAATAGAGTTTTTGTTTAGTTTTTTTAATTTTTTTTGAAATCCATCAATTTTACGACAAAAATTCACAACTTACAATTTTTAGAAATTGTAATTTTACGTCGAACAGTGTTATATTCATTAATTTTGAGTAAGTATCAAGGTCAATAATAGACTTTGAAATTTGACTCTCAAATCACCGGTTACAAATGTAGGCGTTGCAATACGTATTACGTTTGTAACAAATTCGTATGTAATTTATCGTGAAAAAAACCAATCAATATTTACTCTTTTATACCTTCTTATAAATATAGTTAAAATATTATGAGTATAGTTACTAAGAAAATAATTTTATGCAATTAAATAATCGTAATATGTCATAGGTATATTAACTTGTTTTACACAAAAAATCTAAAGATATTGTAATTATTTAATTTGAATTTACATATGTATATACAAGTGTTGTATTTTTTAAATAATTTATTTTTTATGTTATGGCCCATGTTTTCCTTTTTGACTGCTGTCTCTGATCTTCTTCTTTCTAGAACAAAATAATTTAAATATAAAATATAGTTACATTTTTTGAATTATACAGAAATAAAAATATATGATAATTTATACACACTGCATTAGTTTGTTTTCAATATTTTTGATGTTGAAGGCCCATTAATATCTTCTTGGTCCCTTTTTTCTATCTGGTCTTCCTTATCATCATTTTCGTCTTGTTGCCCTTCTAATTGATCTTCGTTATTGTCGTTTTCTTCATATTCTCCATCTGTTTCACAGTATTTTTCAATCATTTTTTCTAAATGTTCATCAATTTCGAAATGGTCTTCTTGATCGTCTTTTAAACAGTTAGTGCACGATTGTCCCCGACAGTTAAAACAAATATTTGAACAAGTCAATCCTAGTTTTCGGCAACTACACGATCCTCTGCATCCTTTCGCACATTTACACGAAACTTTTTTCAATACTGATTGTGGAGCCGGATCTTTGTTCGTGGTAATTGGAACAAGACCGTATTTTGTATTTTTCCAACCCCAATCTAGGGGATTTTTTTCATTTCCAATCCACATTTGAATTTGGTGATATGTACGTAAAGAATGCTGACGAGCAGCTGCTTGAGTAGGAGGTAAAGAAGCAAGATCGAAACTCTTTTTCATTAATGATTTTGCGAAAATCTGATATCGTAATTTATCCAATGACGACATTTCGACACACTTATGTGCATACAGCGTAGTAATAAAAAGTTGACCAGCATCATCAACATCATTTGCATTAGCGTTGTTATCTAAGAAAATGGAAACAATATTTTGCAATTCTTTTTTTTCATCTAACAATTTCACAAATTGTATTTTTCCTTTTCTAAAAAATGCCGAAGTTGTGTCACATCCACTGAAAGCATGGAGAAATAATATGTTATCTTTAACATGTTTTGAATATTTTAAGTTGTTAGCACTATAACACAAATGGTCCAATTTTCCTTTTCCTGGTTTCAAAAAATAAATGTTTGTACAAGATGAAGGCGATAGAGCTGTCAGTAGAACCAAAAGATCAGTGTCTTCGCCAACCATAACAACACGCTCTGCACTATTTGCGATCTCAATAGCACTACGAACAATTAAAGTATCAGCATCTTCGATAGCTTGCTTCACAATAAAATTTTCATTTTCAAGCTTTTCCCGTAAAAAAAATATAAGACGTTTTTTGTTGGCATCATTGGAAAGGAATCGCTCTTGAGACATAGTTACACACATTGTCTCGTCAAAAATTACATTTGCAGCTTCATGACGAATTGCTCTTCGGTAGCGTTCTGCTGATTTGGTACTTTTAGTTGCATCATCTGGATATCCATCAAAAACAATAGTGACACTATTTTTGTAATATTGTTTCACATAATTGACGTACTTATTTAAAATTGAAGAAAAAGTTTCTCTTATTTGCCAAACAACTCTATGTAAAAGAAAACCCCCATCTATTACGTAAACAGCGTTTTCAAAATTATAGTCAGTTACAGGATTAAACAAATCATAAAAAATTGATTTCTTAGTCTTCCGCATTCCTTTTTCATCGAATAGTGAGAGAGGATAGGGAGCCAGTTCAAATTCAAAATATTCCTTAAATTCTTCATCCGATTTTTTCATGTATGAAATTCGTCGAAAAATAACATCAGGACTAACAGGAATCTCTTCATCGTAAATTTTTACTTTTGAAGTAAAACCTCGTAGAGGCATCACTCGATTTTTTCGCTGAAACTTGACTTGTCCAAAATTACTTCCAATAACATTTGACATTGATTCAATGCCTATTTCATATGCTAGATGGCAATTTATCCATTTATCTCCTATCACTCCAGTACTTATGGACATCACATTTTCTGACTTGGTAAAAGGATCATGAGATTTAAACCAATCTAAAAACTTGTTTACATCAATGGTGTCTCTAGATATCCGTGACGTTCTAGCATCAACATGCTGTTCAGTTGTAGCAAATGAAACGCCACAAAATGTTTCTATTTGCTGTGAAATGTCTATCATAGTAGTCATTGAGTTAATCCATTTGGTCATAGTACCCTCAGTTATACCTCTTCCGTGACTTAATCCACCATTGCTTTTCATAGACCTCATGAGAGTCTGCTCGATCGTCATGTCTGACCATATTCCAGACCAAAACTTGTCAGATCGTCTAATTGTGAAATATCCTTTTGTTACGAAACGTTCATAATCTAGATTTGACAATTTAGACTTTAATTCTTGCATATCTTGTAAATAAAGATGACATGATTTCGCATACAAAAAATGACCACTTGCATGAAAATAAGGCAACATGTCTTGTATACATTGTAAATGCAAATTCCAATTTCCACTTCGTTCCGCTTGAATAAACTGTTTCACCAACGTAATCATATGGAAATATTGAATCCAAAGTTTTGCTGTTGCACCATTTGTCTCAAGTTCAAGTAGTTTCTTAGAAAAAATATTCAATATATTACTGATTTTGGAAGACGCTTCAATGTTATCAATAAAATATGTGATTCCGACGTCACTTAGAATATCAATCATTTCCAAGTGCTCTTTTTCAGAAAAATTAATTTTAGATAAGACGATTTTGGCTAAAGCTAGATGTGCTAAAATATGGGCTCTTAAAGCTCTTGAATACGCATGGCCAGTCATAATTTTTTCAGTTGAAGCTACAGCATAAGCAACACTGAACAAATCTTGTAATCCACATCCGTCCATAATATAGCCAATAGCACCCATAAAAGACATTAATAGATGAAAACCACCAAGCCTAACTATAATTGAGCTAACTTCCGAATCAGTTGAACATGATGCTACTATATCTCGAGCTTTTATGTATAAAGGTTGATCGAAGGTTACAAAACAACAACTTTGATTCAATGACTTACATTTTTCAACTGCAGTAAGAAGTACCGAATATATTGTATCATATTTGGAGGGTGGTGAATTTAAAAATGGAAGACACAATATTCGTGATCTCGAGTACGTTTTATTTAAGTTGACCTTTTCCATGAAACCGTTCCAACCTGGAATATCGATTAAATGTTTCCACTTACCATAAATCCATAAGAAATCGCTAGGTAAGAGTTTTACTTCATTTGTTATTTTTTTGCGATAAACATCATTGATTTTAATGTTTGATAGTCCTTCTTTAACTGTTCGTTGAAAAGTATGCAGTTGAATGCGATCGACTTCTTCAATAGTTTGAGCAGCGAGGGTCGTATCTAATTTTTTAATGTTGGTTTCATATGACACTGAGGTGAAAGGAGTTATACATTGGATGCCTCCCATTGCGTGAAATGTATTTAATCCGTCTATGGTATCAATATTTACGTCTGCGTTGTCAAAAACAAATTGACAAAATGAATTTCGCATCACAACTTTTGGTGGATTTTTTAAGCAGGACAACTCAAATAGTCTGATACTATTGTAAGAACTGCAAAAACCAAGGGTGGATATAACGTCTAAGAGTTCTTTTGATCCATATTTTTTGTATATTAATGTTCCAAGACCAATTTGTATTGGAGAAAGAAAAGATCTTGGCCTAGTCGCAGCAATTATGGAGTGTGCAATTGAAAGGGTAGTGGTTTTGCATTTGTCTTCATCAGTACATTTTTTTTTTTTAATAATTGAATTCAAAAGCATTTGAAGTGAATTCGGAACATCATTTTCGACGTTGTCAAGAAAAGTTTCTGGTGTAGGATAATTGCGTATATCGTAAATCATCGATCTGATATCCTCTCGGATTATATCAGCAGCTGCTTTAACAATACGGAGACGTTCTTCTTCTACATTTTGTTTTTTTGAATTGTACCAATTATCTGTTAAAATTGTGTAGCCAGTATTACGAAAACAAATTACTGGCTGTCTATTTATTCCAGTAGCTATCACAATTTCCTGGCCATATTTATCAATAAGTCTTTTTTTTAGAATTTTTTCGGTTGGTATATAACCTTTGTAGTCATTGAGAATTTCCCGTAATGAAAATTGACATTGATCTTCATTGTTTTCAATATAATTACACACAAAATCAAAGGCAGCTGTTACTTCAACATTTTCTGGTCGACCTTTAGAGGTTTGCTGAGTGGAAATACGTTTAAAAAATTGTTTACCACAAGCACCGTGATATCTACCTTCAGCTGCAACAAGATCGGACACATTACCAACACGGAGAATAACATCACTGCCCCATTTATCATTTCTGTTCCTTGCAGTTTCCAAAAGACTGTCCTTGAAAACTAGTGTTTCAACACAATGAACCCGATCACGTTTTTGGACAGGTTTTTTAATTTCTTTTTTTAAAAACTCGTCAGATGCATCCCCCTCGCATAACAAACATTTGTGTTTAAAATCGAAAACTGGAATATCTGACCTTCGAGTATTTTTGGTAGTGGTCAATGATGTAGCGATATTGCTTTCTTTGACATACGATTTACGGCAGTTGCAATGAACAGTAACACACCAACGTCCTTCCAAAAAAATGTGTTTTCCATCTTTGCGTCGTTTGCTGCTATCTATAAGTGTCTTCAATCCACGCTCTTTGATAAGTACACTTTCTTTGTTACATAAAAAATCATCACAAATAAAACACTTCAAATCGACCATTTTATTACACTAGTGAAAATAAAATACGATCACAGTGGAATAAGAACAAGAACAAGAATGCACAAACGAACACAACGCACTTATTACAACGAAGACGAAGAACGCGCGCGAAAACGTACGTACCGGCTCGGAAGTATACGTAAAACTGAATACTGAAATCGGAATTCGGATGGCATTTGTGTGTACGCTACAGACTATGTACCAGCTGCTGTAGGCTGTAGTTCAGTATGATAACGGTATTAAAGGACCAGTCACCAACAGAAGGCGACCGAAGGTCGAATATAATACAATGGATATAAAGCCAGCTGCATTCCGGACGGCTTCATAGCATGTTTATTGTATACGAGACTCTACACCCCACACACACACACACACATACGCTCGCACGTCTTCAAAACTAGCATCAGTAGTTAGTACAAACAAAATACAATAAATATTGTGTACATTTGAAAAATAAATGTTTAGTATAAAATGTTACACGTTACTACTATACATAAAATATGGCATATTACGATTATTTAATTGCATAATATTATTTTCTTAGTAACTATACTCATAATATTTTAACTATATTTATAAGAAGGTATAAAAGAGTAAATATTGATTGGTTTTTTTCACGATAAATTACATACGAATTTGTTACAAACGTAATACGTATTGCAACGCCTACATTTGTAACCGGTGATTTGAGAGTCAAATTTCAAAGTCTATTATTGACCTTGATACTTACTCAAAATTAATGAATATAACACTGTTCGACGTAAAATTACAATTTCTAAAAATTGTAAGTTGTGAATTTTTGTCGTAAAATTGATGGATTTCAAAAAAAATTAAAAAAACTAAAAAAAAATCAATTTTTTTTTAAAAACTTAAAAAAACGTACTTTTTTAACGTCACTTATGAACCTTCGTACTAGACCGATCTTATTATTTTTGGACTTTATTTTGTAGAGAATTTAGCGTTCTATATTTTAGACCCGATGACATTTTTTCATAAAACTCATAGTTTTTGAATAATTATCGAAAAACTAAAAAAACTCCGATTTTAGAGCTGTTTTTTCAAGATGGCGGCCAACGCCGACCTCGGAGGGGGGGGAAAACATGTTCCCCTAATACTAGACTTATACTTAAGCAATTAAAACGATTTCCAGCTTTCCACCAATTAATTCCGAATTGGGTCATTTTTTGTTCTAATTTGACTGGCCTATGAATGAAGTGTTACACCTTTTATTCCATATGCAGCTTTACCTGTTGGTGCTGTCAGTAACACAGGGGGCAGTGACAAATCATCTACATGCGGTCTGAGATTTGCTATCCGAATTACAGACTGTGCTAATGCTCGTATAAGCATTGACTTTCCAGCTCCCGCTGGTCCAGTGACAAATGCCTTTATTGGAGGGTGACCTTTACCCCACAATTGACTCCTTATGACATGAGTTGTATGATATAAGAGCTGGCGTTGACCGTCGTTTAGACATCCAATTAAATCTTTGAACTGTTCATTGTCTATGAGGTGCACTATTATCTTTCCACCATCTTTAGGAGCATCAACATCTGATGTATTTGAAATTTCCACATAATCTCCAACATCGTTTATCAGTACATCGTCTGGTACCCAATCTTCATCTTCTTCTTGAACCTGATTATTGTTATGACCTTGTTCCCCTTCTACTTGGATTTCGTCATCTAATTCGGTTTCTTCTACTTTATTGAACTGTTGGTACAACTTTTTTATTTGAACAATGTTTGTTTCATACACTTGTTTACAGTTAATATCTAACAAATCGATTTTTTCATCGCGCCATGGTAAAAATAACATAATATTTTCTCTGTAAAAGTCTTGTTCATTTTTATCCACATTAAACCTAACATAACGTATGATTTTTCTAATTTTACGTTTATGTTTATACTTGTATGGTTTTCCGATTAGAGTGGAATCAATCGGATAAGTGGTTTCAGGTTCATTATCAGTGTCCAAATCAGAACTGTCGTTAGCAGGTTTTTTTTTACCACGAACTTCATAATTGGAGGCAAATTCAGCTAATGTCACATCTTCAAGACTGTATGGTCTACATGAATAGTATTCAGTTAGACCATCAAAAAAAATGTCATCAGATTTTGAATCCATTTCTCCTCTAACTGCCATTGGTTTCAACATTCGAGTTCTTTTATCAGGATGTGTTTATAAATATATACCCAGTTGATGTATTACATTGCTTCATGCCTAAGCATGTGTACACTGCTTCCTGTGCAGAAATTTCCTGACTCCCAGAAAACGTTGAAGCTATCTTCTTCAATTGTTCTTTGACCGATAAATCAGTAGAAGATTTAAGATTCTCAACAATGTCCCTCATTAATTTTGATATTCCTCGTTGACTTTTTCCAATATACTCGATTACATATCTAACACAAGAATAAACGTCCAATATAAACTGTATATCCATGTTAGATTGCCATAATGGAAATAATTCTTCGTTGAATCCAGATATCATACGCTGTTTTATTGTTCGTTTTAGAAAAACTGTTGGCCGTAACAGTTCGAATAATGGATTTATATTCGTTAACGTCTTTTATTGACAATTTTTGTAAAATATCTTCTAATGATGGATCTGAAGTTGAGTCACTGTCCTTGAAGTCCCTGAGGTATTGCAGAAGTTTTTCATACTGTTGTGTACGAATTTTTCTCGTGATTGGATTACTATTATCTTCTGTAAGCGGGGTCAATATACAAGTTTCATTCATTGGTGGATATGGTATGTTGAAGCGACACTTTTTCATTTGTTTGTCTTTGTCAGTCCTGTAACAAGTGTGTGTATGGTTATGAGTATTTTTATGTAAATACTGATGTGCAGGACTGCTATCGTCTACAATACACGTAATGTATTTGTCAATTAATGCTACACAAGCACCAAATGTTTCCGGTTTGGCTGGGTCGAATACAGGAGCATTGTCTAACCACAACAGCATATGAACATGTGGACTCCCTCTATGTTGGTATTCGACACGATAAAAGAAATGTTTCACATTATGTTCTTTGAAAATTACATTTTTGGATTTGATCAATTTGAAAAGTGCTCTAAACCTATGATCAAAATAAGTAGCACAAACAACTGGGTCTTGTCGAATTAAATCTGATTTTTGTGCATAACTTAGGACAGTATCATCAGACAATGTTTTGGAATAACGTAGTTTATACAAAATCTTCAACAAATCAGTCCAAGTTGATTCACTGGGACTAAATGTTAAGAATAATGTCGGTTGACCTTCTTGACGCACCATGGCAAAAACATTTTTTCTCATAGCTGCCAAATATGAAGGTGAATTTTGTACGTTGTGTAACATTCGGTATCCTTGATCGTTATCTATCATTGCATTTAAAACTGCTGGATTTGCTACTTCATTTGCAGTTGTGTTTCCTTTTTTGTTTTTACGTAAAACAATTTGCACATTGCTAGCAATTAATTTTTGAACTAAAACTTTGCATTTAAAAAACAAGTTTGATGAGTTTGACGCAAACCTCCGATCTACGTTTTTAGCAGTTCAGACCTTACTACTTTTGAATAATTTTTTAAAGGCGATTTATTTGTGCGTGGATGCCCACCAAATAAATCAGGAAAAGCTTTTTCCTCTGCATGGTCATCAATAAGAATAGATAACGGTTTCATGCCTTCTCCTGGTGCAAAAGAAACAAAATCACAGTTTTCAATCATCGTGTCCATTGATCCAGGATTGATTGGTTCAATATTTGTGTCTTTATCGTCTGTTTCTTCACTTTCGTGATCTGAGCCGTTTTCCAAACTTTTTGTTGTTTCTGACACATGTGCCAGCCAATCTTTGTCTATTTCAGCATCTTTATACAGAGGTTTTTTAATCAAATCATTCAATGCTGATACTACTAATGATGGTCTGACATTTTGATAGAGATAATGTTGTTTAAAGCATGATTTTCTTTTTAATTTTACCTTCATCATCTTAACTGCAGCTAAATTTTCGGCACGCCTTGGCAAAATAGATGTAGTCTTAGTCAGATCTATTGGAATGTTGATAACGTTACCTTAGATTTTTAGCTGCCCATCACTGCGAAGACATTTGAATATTTTCATAAACGGCAATCTAAGGGAAACCATTTGCTTTTCTATTTGATTTAATTGCGTAACTGAAGACGGAACACTGTTTAACTCATAACCATTTCCTATGTACAACGGAGGAACTTTAGATTTTTTTATATGCGGATGACAACTTGTACATATCGTTACAGTACTCTTGGCATCACTAGGAATTGACATCCCCAATCGACTGAAGATATCAGAGTTGCATTTATTTACACTGGATGGGAAACGTAATCTATGACACGAAAAACATTTTTCTGATAAACCTTGAGACCTTTTTAAAATATATTCAGAAATCAAAACATCTTCCCTCTGCCTGGTTTCATTTAATTTTTGACGTTCTCGTTTTCTATAGGCTATTGAATTTGGCGTTTTCTTTTTAGTGGATATATTTTGACGTAGACTACTATCTGATGGTAATCTTCGCTTTCTCATGTTATGAACATTTTGAAATTGATATGTTTTTTTGAAAACGGGATTTTCCATTCGTTTTAATCTGTTCCTCACACTGGCCACCTTGTTGGAATTTTTTACAACTGGATCTTGTAGACGTTTCAACATGCTTTTACGACTGGCGATCCGGTTAGCTTTTTTAATTTCCGGATCTTGTAGACGTTTCAACATGCTCTTACGACTGGCGATCCGGTTAGCTTTTTTAATTTTCGGATCTTGTAGTCGTTTCAACATGTTCTTACGACTGGCGATCCGGTTAGCTTTTTTAATTTCCGGATCTTGCAGTCGTTTCAACATGTTCTGACGACTGGCGATCCGGTTAGCTTTTTTAATTTCCGGATCTTGCAGTCGTTTCAACATGTTCTCACGACAGGTGATCTGATGTGCTTTTTTAATTTCCGGATCTTGCAGTCGTTTCAACATGTTCTCACGACAGGTGATCTGATGTGCTTTTTTAATTTCCGGATCTTGCAGTCGTTTCAACATGTTCTCACGACAGGTGATCTGATGTGTTTTTTTAATTTCCGGATCTTGCAATCGTTTCAACATGTTCTCACGACAGGTGATCTGATGTGCTTTTTTAATTTCCGGATCTTGTAGACGTTTCAACATGTTCTCACGACGGGTGATCTGATGTGCTTTTTTAATTTCCGGATCTTGTAGACGTTTCAACATGCTCCTTTGACTAGCAATCTGGTTAGCTTGTCTTAAAACTGGGTCTTGCAATCGTTTTTTTGTACATTTCAAAATAAGCAATTTTCTTTGATTAGTAACAACGATATCTTGGGACTCACGATATATTTGTTTTCTCAATTTATCATTTTCAAGTTCATGTGCACGAAAAGTTTCGTTTTCACGGGATCGTTTCTTTTCTTCTTTGTTTTTGAGAGCACGTTTCGATATTCGTCCCATTGTAAAAAAAAAAAATACAATAAAAATAGAAAAAAAAAATTAAACCTAATATATTTACAAACAGATAAAAGACTTCCCAAACAGTTGGGGAAAAAAATCGCGGTGGAAGTGAGGAGTGAGGAGGCCGCAGGATCGGCAAATGTATACTACTGCGATGTTCGATGCTTCAGTGGAAAGGCGTAACGGTGCATCGTGCTGCGGGTGTACCAAGAGTGCGGAGGCCACGAGCGCCTCTCGACAGGCTGAGAATGCCTCCCGAGCAGCATCGGTCCACGCGAGCGGGCCGTCGTTTTTCTTAATCGCCGCCGAAATGTTATACAGCGGTGCTTGTACGTTAGCTGCGCCCCGGACGAATCGGTGGTAAAAGTTCACTGACCCTAGAAAACGTTGCAACTCTTTTTTGGTGGTCGGTTGGGGCCATCGTCGTATTGCATCGACGCTGTCCGGGTTAGGGCATAGACCCTGCGCGTCGACTACGTGCCCGAGAAACGTGAGCGTGTTCGTGGCGAAAACGCACTTCGCTGGGTTGATGGCTATTCCGAATTCTTCGAACCGGCCGAGGACCACGCGGACGTGTTCGGCGTGTAGTTCAGTGTTCGTGGACGCGATGAGAACGTCGTCGACGTACGCAAACACGAAATCGAGGCCCACGAGAACGGTGTTCACTAACCTTTGGAAAGTCTGTGCGGCGTTACATAGACCGAAGCACATTACCGGGAACTCAAATAGGCCGAAGGGTGTTGTCACGGCGGTTTTGTGAATGTCGCCGGCGGCGATCGGAACTTGATTAGTAAGCGCGGACCAGGAGATAGAGTAAGCGCGGACCAGGTCGAGTTTGGTAAAAACTGTTTTCCCCGCGAGGTTCACGGTAAAGTCGTGTAGGTAGGGAAGTGGGTACCGATCCGGGATGGTGACACTGTTAAGCCGTCGATAATCACCGCACGGTCTGAAAGACCCGTCCTTCTTGGGAACCAACAAGAGAGGGCTAGTCCATGCGCTGGACGACGGTCGGCAAATTCCTTGTTCTTGCATAAATTCGAAATCGCGACGAGCGATGTCGAGTCGATCAGGTGGCAGTCGCCGCGGGCGCGCGAAAAGGGGAGGTCCCTTGGTTTCGAGGACGTGTTCAACCCCGTGGCGGAATGATTCGGGGACGGGTGACTCACGGTTCACGCTTGGAAAGTCCTGTAGCAATCGGTCCCAATCCGGAGCACGGGCGACGGTGGATAAGGAGGTGCCGGTCGACGGCGTGGAGGTCACTGCACAGGTGACCGCTCGTTTGTCGATGGGGTCGACAAGGCGTTGGCGCCGAACGTCGACGAGTAGGCCGAAATAGCGTAAAAAATCAGCGCCGATAATGGAACGTGAGACATCAGCCATCTCAAAAGTCCATGTAAAAGTGCGCGTGAGCCCCAGGTCGAGAATGAGAGTTTTCGGTCCGAACGTCTTGATCCGTGTTCCGTTGGCCGCTGTGAGGTGCACGTCGGACGGCTGGCGCGAGCCGTAGCTGTGCGGTATCACCGAAATTTCGGCGCCCGTGTCGATAAGGAAAAGCTTGCCGGAACGTTGGTCGTTGACGTGTACCCGCGTAGAATTGCTAACGGCGTACAGGGCGGGTGTCCTGTGCGCGCCTTTCAGTTTTCCGCGGGCGCGGAAGTAGCGTTTTCCCGCGACTCCGGCTTGAAGCTGCACGGCGTGCGACAAGCGCGTGCTTTACTGCCGAACTTCATGTGGTAGTAGCATGGTTGTCCCGGTTGCTGCACGTCGAAACGCGCAGGTGCCCGTGTTTGTTGCCGTGAGGACTCTCCTGCGGAGCTGACGATCTTCGTGAGGGACTGGACCTGCAGGGACAATGCAGACACAGGGCCGGCCAGGTCGTTGAACTGCTCTCTGGATAAAACGTCAATGCTTTGCGGATTGGATGCCTCCAAAATGCGATCCGCGCGCGTGGCCATGTCGTCCAACGGTGCGACGATGCCGGCGAGGATGGCCGTAACGTTCGACGGAAGTTTCTGTAGCCAAAATTCTTTCAAGGCGTCT
Organism: Therioaphis trifolii; assembly: GCA_027580255.1. Lineage (NCBI taxonomy): Eukaryota > Metazoa > Arthropoda > Insecta > Hemiptera > Aphididae > Therioaphis > Therioaphis trifolii. The sequence continues at coordinate 38,643,677 of CM050408.1, read as the reverse complement.
TCGCCTATGCCGGGAGGCATGCTGCTGCGCATGTCACGGAGCAGTTGTGACGGTCGACGGTCGCCCAAACCTCCGGGCTTGACGATCTCGCGGAAGAGCAACGCTTTCGGAACCTCATAGACGCTGATGAGACGGGTGCGAATGTCGGTATACGGGGTGGCCGTGAGCAAGAGATCACCGATGTTCCGTACTGCCTCTTCGTCCAAGGCGCTGACGACGAAGTTAATTCTGCTCTTGTTGGCAGTAATACGCTGAGTCGCGAACATAGACTCCGCGTAGGTAAACCAGAGGGCCGGGGATCGCTTCCAAACGCCGAGAGCCGCATGCTCGAAACTGCGTCGACGACTGGGTTCATGCCGACGTTGGCGTCCGGGTTGTTTGTGGCGATTGCCTGTTCGTCGTTGCTCATGACGATTTAACGTGGAAAAGAAAAAAAAAGAGCAAAAAAAAAAATAATAAAGGCGTTATCGTTAGTGCGATCGGACGCGACGCGAACGTTGCGGTACACGTGTTTAACGAAAACCGCGAGAGCACTCAACGCGGGCCGCGGATACGACAGTTTTCGACTTCGTACGCGCTGGCAAAGAAAAAAAACTCGAGGTCACCAATGTAGAGGATTACCCCGTTACCAAGGGCGTCCTCCAACGTCCGCACGAGTAAGTTCGAACTCGAGCGGAGTTAATTAGAAGAAAAGAAAAGATAGTGTTTGACGTTTAAGGTCGGTTTATTATTCGTGCCAGAATCAAACAAAGTAATTACGTAGCAAAGAAGTTCACAATAACAGCGATCGATGATCGCGGAGTGAACGGTCGGTCACGAGGTTTTCGCGGTGCGAGAAGTCGTGTTGCAAAAAAAGGCGTCGGGGACGAGATGCGCGTCGGTTGACGGTTGAGAAAAAACTAGTGATGGGCACAACCGAGTGAAAACTATCGAAGTACTCGATAGTTTAAACTATCTAATTACTCGGTTGTTTTATAAAACTATCGAAACACTATCGAACTATCTGTTTTGATTTATTTTTAGTCTTACCTAACCAATGAAAATTTAATAAGTGAAAATTATCAAGTAAATTCGGTCGATAATACCGAAAAATCACTGGATTGTTTTTTTTTTTAACTCGATAGTCAAAACTAGTCGGTGTAAGAGTGATGGGCACAACCGAGTGAATTACTCGATAGTTTTCAAAAACAACCGAGTGAATTACTCGATAGTTTTTAAAACCAATCGATGAATAATAATATCTATTCGATTGAAAAATCACTCGGTAGTTTTTGAAACTATCGATAGACCATCGATAGTTAAAACTAGTCGGTTGTGCCCACCACTAGAAAAAACGGACCGAGCGCCGGCCGCCGCCGCGGCGTGGAGGCCGGCTCTCGGCACGAAAACAATGTGACCAACCGTTTTACAGTGTCGACGACGAAGGGAGGTCATGTGGCGTCGGTTCGCCACAATATTATAATAAATTATGATATATCATTTACTAGAATCTTAAAATGAAAAAATATTCATATTTGATTTCATACTAGACACAATAATTGATTCATACTTTTTATTTTTAGGTATGGTTTCAATTATGTACTTTTCTTCAAAAGTATTTAATTATGTATAATCCATGATTTTACAAAATATACTTTATAATTTGGTTAGATTTTAAACAGTCACCTACTTAACAATTAAATTTGTTAATAATAATAGAACTTGACAAATTACAGCCACCATTAGTTTTAAAATGTTCTACCTCAACTTTTGTTAATGTACAGTATTTGAAATGTATTTGTTAAGAGTAAGAGTTTGTCAATTTTTTTACAAAATAGTTCTGAACATGTAGATTACAAAATGTTATTTTTTTTTAAAAATAAAAATAAAACATATTTTACTTAAAAATGTGTCTTTTACTCTTATGAGAAAATAACAAAACTAGTTATGATTTAGAACTAGTATTTATGATCAAAATTGGTATGGATATTTTCTATACCTTCACTGGCATGCAAAAGCCCTTGCACAATATTAATCTTTTCATTTGATGTTGGAAGAGACATATTTAATGTAGTTAACGGGCGACGATTTTTCTTTGTTGAATAAAATCGTACTTGTTTCTTTATTTTTTTGATTGTAGGCTCCATGGCAGCTTCAGGACTGATAAACTGTTTTGAGCACTGTTCTACAGAAGCAATATCTTCTAACATTTTATCCAGCTTTCTAGTCCAAGAACGCAATTTTTCATCACCAAAATCTGCATCCACATGAGTTCCTTTGGATAAGTAACCGAGGAAGGCTTCTGTTTTTAATTTTATTATAGATAGGATATCATTTGAAGGCAAATGATTGACTGGTGCAATATAAGGCTCTAACATAGCAATATTGTCTATGTTCAATTCAGAAGCATTATTGGCTATAACAAAATCTGGCTTCATTCTTTTTTGTACACAGAAATGTATATGTTTACAAATATTATTCTTAATTATATAGTCAACACATTCACATGAATAAGTATGAATACAAATCTTACATGGAATACAAGTGGAGTAACAATTGTCACCATCAGTGCAAGCTTCATCCTCATCTAGGATCTTCATCACTTCGTAGGTAATGTTTGGATTAGTAAAAGATGTTATTGTTACGGATTCTTTCCAAAAGGAAAGACAACGTAAAAAGAGAACGAGAAATTAAACGATCTTCAAAAACTTACTTTATTTAAAATACTTAAAACTTATAATATAAAATATAAAATATAAAATATAATATAATGATCTGTAGAGAGGTTCTGGTGCCCAAGACAGACTGCCAGCGTCGAACATTTCGATGTTCGACGCCCGTCTCCCTCCGGCCGAAATGCTGTTTCAGCATTCGAAGAAAAATATGCGTTTACTATAATCGTTTACAATGTAAAAAATAATAATAATAATAATAAAATAATCAGGGGTTCATAACACCCCCCAACCTAAATGGAACATCGGGACCCACTAGTTCCGAATGTTCCTTCTCTATCCATATATAATAAAAAGAAATACATTAATATATTCTTATTCTAATACAATTAATGATAAAATAAAAAAAAATTAATAATAGCTCAGAACAAAACAAAATCTAGTCACCATTCATTGGCGGGTTGTCTGGTAGCTCCGGCTCATACATTTTAACTATTTTATTTCTAAACTTAATAATTAATACACTCATAGCGGCTACTAAAGATATAAACAAAATGTATATAATTATTAAACAAAATTCATTTAAAGAGATTCCTAAAGGGTTAGTTTTTATTGATTGTAACCTATCTATCTCTATTAGTTTTCTGGACAATGAATTAAAATCGGTTATTATATTTATATCTTTAAGGTTCTGGGGAATTATGTTTTTAAGATTTTCTGATAAAATTGATATAAATTTACCTTTATTATTTTCTGGAATTAAATCATTGTCTATGTTTCTTTTGGATTTATCGGTTGAGAGTATAATAGAATTTTCTGTATGAATTTCGCAATTTGGTGAGGTCGTTAGCCTACCAACGCCCGAAATTTCTGTTTTGGTTACTTGCGAGGGCTCTGTACATTTTATAGTAATTGTGGTTGGTTGTGAATAAAATAACCACGCGTTATCCCCCATTAATTTATCCCATATAGGTGTGTTCAATGTTATAAACTTTATTTTAAAATTTTCTGGAATAGTCTGATACATTAGGATTGATATTTCGCATACATTTGATCTTGACCTACGGTGAAAAATTTGATTTTCTCTACAAATTTTATGGGTTTTTATGTTAATACAATTTTCGGCTTGAAAAGTTCTAACCTACGGCTTGAAGTTTTTCTGAATGATCTGATATACTGCGTGCATAGATGATGATGTCATCTAAATATACGAATGCCTTTAGTCCTGCTAATCCGGCTAAAACGGTATTCATGAGACGTTGAAAGGTCGCCGGGGCGCCTTTCAATCCAAAAGGGACGCGTAGAAATTCAAAGTGTCCTTTATCCGTGGAAAAGGCTGTCTTTTCACAATGTTCTGGGTTCATTTTGACCTGGTGATACCCTTGTGCCAGATCCAAGGTCGTGTAGTATTTGGATTTCCCTAACTGGTCCAAAATGTCTGTTATGTTTGGCAAAGGGTATGCGTCACCTACCGATATTTGATTTAGTTTCCTAAAATCTACGCACACTCTATACTGGATTACTCCGTCTTTGTCCGCTTTCTTCGGTACCACTAGTAGTGGTGCATTCCAGGGACTACGACTGGGTGCAATGATCTGGTCTTCTTCAAGTTGCTGAACCTGTTTGTCTATTTCTTGTTTATGACGAAAGGGTAGTCGATACGGCCTTTCGTTGATTGGCTGCACGTTTGTCCGAGTATTTACTTCATGGTAAACGGCATCCGTACAAGTCAATTTATCCCCTTCCAAGTGGAAGATGTCGGAATGTTTCTCACAGGTTGACATAAGTGACTCGCGTTCCTCTACGTTCAAATGTTCCGTATTAATGGTGTCTCTTAAGACGGCTATTCTACTACCATCTCCTTTATGTTCTGGTATTTTCTGCTTTGGGTATTTTTCGGTTTCGTTAAACTTTTCAATTTGTATTGCTCTGATCTGTTGCTCTGTGATTCTGACAGGAAATTCATTGGAGTTTATTGCTGCTATTAATATCTGTCGTCTATGGACTCGGTTTATTGTGTTGCTACATAAAATGGATTTATCCAACGTCTGTGCTGGTACCAAAAAGGTTTCATCTTCCTTATGGTCCGGAGTGGAGATGCCAATTAACGTCTCACTTCGAGGTTGAATTATAATCTGGGAAGTCACAGCTACTGAAGTTTCTGAAGTGTTAACATTCTGTTGGTATTCCATTGAACTTGGAGATCCTACATATTCTGAATGTTTTGTTAAATTATCGTGAATTTTGTTATCTGTAAGGATTAATTGTTTTCTCTGATAATCAGCGATTGTCTGCAGACCTAATAGAAATGGTTTTCCTAGAATTCCATCGTAGGGTACCGGAAAAGAAGAAGGTGCTACGTGAAATTCGGTCGCACGTTCCTCATGTCCTATCTGTAGGTTCAAGGTAGTTGTCCCTAGCGAATATAAAGAATGACCCGTAATTCCCGAAAGATTCTGCTCTGTTGGCTCTTTAATAATTATTTCGTCTTTTAACGAAGAAACTTTTATAAAGCTTACATCAGCGCCTGTGTCTACTAATAATTTAATGTTCGGTGAAACGGTCTGAGGGCACTGACAAAACAAATGGTCATAGTAAAGGTTTTGTTTTGGTAACATAATGTTCTGCTCTTCTTGTCGGAGGTTTTGTTGCTTTACGGTATTTAAGAAGATTGCGGAAATGTTACAACGGCTGTTTTTAGTTGGCCCGCCGACCTCCCGCCGTTGGAAGTTTGCGGCTCTTGGTTTCCCGATTTCTGAGGGCGATTTTCTGACCAATCTTGTGTCTTAGAGTTATTTCTGTTCCCCTGAACATATCTCAATTTCCGACATACATCCTTGGTATGTCCTGGCTTCTTACAGTAATTGCAGCTTATTATTCGAATATTTTTGTTCCTCTGATTTTCCGAATTTATTTGTTGATTATTAGAATTTCCTGATGTTCTGTTCGGGTTATTGGAGTTCTTTGATTGACAATCTCGTGTCCAATGTCCTTTTTGTTTACAGAAGAAACACTGGTTGTTCGCTTTGTTTAAATTCGTCCGATTAGAACTATTGTGTCCATATAATCTTCTGGATTCTTCCGCGGATTTTCTGACTCTTTCCTCTTCTCTTGATGCTTGAACGGCCTTTTCTAAAGTTGTGGGGTTCCTTGCCTTAATGAAATCTTTCAAGGGCCCAAGCCCTTCAATGAAGACTTGAACTGTTTGTTGTTTAAAACTAGCTTCTAAAGCTTTGGCTACCTCTAGCGATTTTCCATTAGTTTCTTGTTCGATTATAATGCTCTGTAACTTTTCAATTCGGGAGGAATAAGTAAGTACATCCTCTCCATTTTTTTGTTTACTGGAGTATAGTTCTAAAAATAGGTGGGTAGTCGTACGTTGCGGTTCCAACGCTGCTTTTAGGGTGTCTCGTAAACTTGTCCATGAATCGAAGGTTCGGAATTGTATTGCTTGTCGAGCTTTTCCTGTTAGTCGTACCGTAATTCCCTGCAAAAGACGAGTTTGGACTCGTTTATTGGTACATGATAACGCAAATTCACATTTCTCGAGGAAAATTTCCATGTCCTCTTGGTTTTCCCCATTAAAAGAGTTTGGGAGTAGTTTGAGTGCTGCCTCCAGGCTAATGGCTTCCGAACCCAGGCTGTCTTCTATTGGAAGGCTCTGATTTGTCTCTTCATTTATCACATTTTGTTGCGACGTTCCCGGTAAACCTTGTGATTGAATTTGCACGTCAATCAAATTTTGCGTTTCCTCCGGTCCACTCATATTTATTTCACGAATAGTCTGATCTAGAATGTTCTGTGTTGTCCCTACGAATCGATCTACTTCCTCTAGAGTAGTGGTGACGTTCTGGATTAAGTCTGTGGTCTCTATGAAAGACGTTCCCGTTCTCACTACTATTTCGTCGGGGGTAATATCGTCTACAGGACGTACGGAGTCAGAATCGTTCGGATCCCCGTACCTAAGTGGTAAACTAACTCTGGGAGTGACAAGGGGAGGTTTTTGTGTCGGAAGGTTCTGGGGCTATAGACCTACTACTACTCTCTTCCGTATCACTCACTAACTAACGGTTGGTAACGAATTACTTGATGGTATGTATATATATATATATATATATATATATATATTAAAAAAATAATAATAACAATAATAATAAAAAAAATTACAATAATACCTTATGACTAAAATTATCTGGGTATTTATATAAAAATGAAATAAAATAGGCAAATAGTAATAATCAATTAATTTCCTTATTATTTTTTTTTATTACTCACATATCCTCGTACGGAACTGATTTGAACTGGTTTGGAATGGTCTGACGTGTTCTAGAATGAATGGTTGGATGGTGATAGCCCGTCTAGTAGTTGGTCCCACGAAGGGTTGCTGTTACTTCTGTGACGGTCTACGCTCCGGATCAGCTGGCACGGAGACCAATAAAATATTGGGTTTCGTAGATGTGGTTGATAAACAACACAGTCGGCGCCACTACACTTCTATTTTAATTACGTGATAGTGTGGTGGGTCAGTGACCGGTGTTGTTTGGATTTCGAATCGCGGCACGCGTACGGCGGTGTGTTTACGTATGTATTGGTGTGTGTAACAACAATAATAATAATAATAATAATACGTATTCAGCGGCGGCTCGTATGCTACGGCGATGTCGACGGCGGCGCGGCGGCGAGTCACGGTCAAGGTCGCTGCCGGCGGCTGAGCTGTTTCACGACGGCGGCGCGGATAGTGCTGCTTCTCGTCGTCGGGTGGTGTACTGGTGTTTAGTCGTAATCGATCACTAGTTATGATTTTCACCACTGGATGGTGTCGCGTTCACGAGTACTGGTTGTTACCGGACGACGGCGGCGAACTGGGCGTTGGCCGGTGACGTAATGTGTCGGAATTTAGGCGGCCCACTGCCGTGAAATAGCGACCAGTATTATTATGAATAATATTTACCGGATTTTCGGAACGCTCTGAAGTTTCTGGATATTTCGAAGTCTCTGGAGGATTTGAAGTTTCTGGGTGATCTGAACCCGTAATTGAAGTTGTATTTTAAATGGAGATTTTCTACGTAATACTTCCTCGTGATAGTTGGTACTGGACGAATCCCACCGCTGCCACCAAAAATGTTACGGATTCTTTCCAAAAGGAAAGACAACGTAAAAAGAAAACGAGAAATTAAACGATCTTCAAAAACTTACTTTATTTAAAATACTTAAAACTTATAATATAAAATATAAAATATAAAATATAATATAATGCTCTGTAGAGAGGTTCTGGTGCCCAAGACAGACTGCCAGCGTCGAACATTTCGATGTTCGACGCCCGTCTCCCTCCGGCCGAAATGCTGTTTCAGCATTCGAAGAAAAATATGCGTTTACTATAATCGTTTACAATGTAAAAAAATAATAATAATAATAATAAAATAATCAGGGGTTCATAACAGTAGTCAAGGTTAAATCGGATGCTCGGATTAGTAAATTGTCTACGCTAATGTCAGCTATTTCCTTTCCTGAGGAACTGTCTTCAGGGTTAGCTTTCTTAATGGGTAGACTGACCCGGGTTGTTGGTAAAGGTATCAAAGGTGAAAGATTCTGGGCTTCCCGTGAAAGGGTATTATTTCCGGAAATTTTCTGATCTGAATTTTCAGGTAACCTATCTCCCTGTTCTTTTCGACTCATTAACCCACTGTCCAATAAGTATTAATAAAAATATACTAATAATGATAAATCATTCCCCAAACCTCTTACTATACCTAAATGATTTTTTTAAATTTTTTTATATAAACAAGCGGAAATGTGGCAGTTACAATTCAGCAAAGCACTAACTACTTAAGGATACAGAATAGACAAATTGTGTATAAACGTCGATTACTCACTGTGCTGTTGTTCTGTTTGTAATTTTCTGTCGTACTGCCGAATTTGGAATGGTGGAGTTGGAATTGAATGATCTGCACTAATTAGTATTCACGTACGTGGTCGGTCCTTTTCGACTGCTAAATTTTCTGTTAGACGTTCTCTGCCCGAAACTGCTGGCGCAGGGACCAATTTAATATTGGGTTTCGTGAATAACTTCTCGGCGTTGCGTGTTTATTTTGATTTGCACGGCGGCGTCGTTAACGTATTTGTTGTGTTAGTGTTAGTCATGCCCAGTGTTGCGCAAAGATAACTAAAAATTTATCTAGATAAAGATAAAAGATAATTTGATACAATTTATCTAGATAAAGATAGAAGATAGTTACAATTTAAATTATCTAGATAAAGATAAAAGATAAAACACTATTTATCTGGATAAAAAAAAAGATAAAATTATTTTAATATACCTGCCCCCCTCCAAAAAAAAAATCCTAGATCTGCCACTGACCATTGTGTACATTTATGTACGGGAAATAAGTAATAAATAATAAGTACTTCGTTTTAAAAAAAATACATTCTTTGTACCTAGGTATATTATAATTTTATAAAACAATTCATTGATATATTTTAAAATTCTAATATATTAAAAAAATTCTTATAGAGTGGGAAGTTACGGGGGGTAAGCGTTTTTTCGTTTTTATTCCCCTTTTCTTTTTACATTCATTTCATATTTTTCCTTAATACTCTGGACCGTTTTATAATCAATTCGGCTTTTTTCTCGATTTTTCTCCGTTCCGATTTCCCGATTCGACCTCATGAAAATTTTTTTAGGTTAAAGAATAGTGGCTCCAATCGCGTTCGTCCAAATTCCCTCCGCCTTTTTTCTTCCCTCGCCTACCGATCGGCTTATCTCTTATCTTTCCCACCGACCGCTCTCTCGATTTGTACGAGCGTCTCACCGCAGCAATACACAGTTGGCTGCGTGCGCGCGCAGCTCTCCATATCCACCATGTTATCACTAATTTTATTATGTATTATAAAGATAAACCCATAGAAAAGATATTTTAGTGTGTTGCGGATTTAAGTGTACCGACTCGGCGGAACCGCAACACCCAATGACTTCGTTAGAAGAGAATGTCGAAACGACAAAGGAACAAAAAACAAACGCGTGATTTAGTCGTAAAAAAGAAACAAGACAATTTAATTTTACGTAAATATGAGTGTCGAGAGACGTTGACAAAAGTCGCGATACGCGTTCGACGACGGTCGAGAATAGAGAGCGAAATTTTATATTTGTCGCTCGGTCGTCGGCGTCGGTTGCGGCGTTTTACAGGTAATGCAACATAAAAATATTTCGTCGAAACAGCTGGCTGTCCAGTCTGTTCGACATACATATAACAAAAAAATAATATAAACCAATAGCATAAATATAATACAATAAAATAATACGATATAATTCACGACAATTATCGCGACATTATTGCGACGGGTTGCGCGGGGGGAATGGCTACGTGATAACGACGGGTCCGTCATTACCGCGTAACCGGTAGAGCGAGTAAGTGGTGATCACAGATATACATAATAAACTAGATAGCTAACTTGTCTATGTAGTCCGTATATTTCATTGAGGCCAACAGTCGCCATTTTAAACGAAGCCGGAATACCTTATCAGTTTTCATATATATTGATAACATTTTACAATAATTTTAATTTTTATGTCAGTTCAATAAATTGTTACTAGATATTTACAAATTACATGTACATTTTAGTTATACTAATAAATAATTAATTAATTAAATCACATATTACAAAATAAGTTAGTCAGTTTTATAGTAATTGTTAATAAAATAATAATAATAATAATAAAATAAATAAACAAATACAAATAATAAAATAAATAAAGTAAAAACATATAAAAATACTAAATAGTTATCAGTTTTACATATTATAAAATAAAATAGTCTTTGTGAGTTTATGTCTTTTACTAACTGATTTTGCAATAGAAGATGTCAATATTTTACTATAAGCATGTATTCGTATCTTGAGGTATGCTCTGGTTATTTGATTTATTAAATCTATTTTGTGTGGTTTTGAAAATAAATCAGTTGAATCCCAACAATCATTACACTCTTTAAATATTGTTGAAGATGTTGCTAATTCATTTTGGACATAAATCATTATTTTCTGGTCCATGTTTTCAGCAAATAGATTTTTTTTTTCAATAATTAATGATTTAAACAAAGTTTCAGTTAATCTTACAGTTTTGTATACGCTGTCAGAAGCTAATTTAAGTCCACCTTTTTGTTTAATGTTAGTAAATCTTTTTATTGATTTAATATCTTCTGTATTATAGTATGAATGATCTTGAGCACAGGGAGCATCTATAATAGCTCGCATACAGTATTGACACTTCAAACTTGGCAAAATCATTTTCACTACAAACCCACTGATATAGTACAAAACATTTTCAGTAATAGAGTTTAGAAATATATTGTTACTTTGTTCTGCTAATAAATAATAATCAATCTCTTCATCTTGTTCTTTAGTTTTTTTATAATTCCATTTGATTGCAAAAATTGAATCTTCATTTGGTGATAATAATGAACAATTTCCTGAACTCATTTTGATGGAATTATGCAATAAGATACTCTTCAGTGCATTCTTAAACTCCAGACAATTCGGGTTATTATTATGACCAAATTTGCCACGCATAAAACCAAAGAATAATTCAATAGCGTCTTGACTAAATTTATATGTAAGTATAAACTTAAAGTTATGGTTCATCAGTAAGTCTTTAGCTATAGCTAGTGTCGACTTCACAGCTGTTGCAAATCCTATGATAAATGTTTTTCTCTTACTTTTCCATAGATGTTGCCCGGTCAATGTCTTTAAAGAATACAAGTATTCTATATGATTTTTCATTTTTTCCTCAAGATATTGAATATTGTGAACGTAAATGGCTTGTTTGAATCCCTTTGCAAATGGATTTCTGGAGTTCAAAAAATCAAATATTTCATCTATAACTTGAACAAATTTTATAGTCGCTTCACAATTCTCAAATTCAATTGAAGTTTGGGAGAGATATAAAAGAGAATGTGCAACAGAACTACTTAATGTTTGTACGGCAAGTTTTACCTTCATTGCATTTCCTTTCCAATTTATATGAGTTGAGCTTAATTTGTTTCCTAACTTAAATCCTATTTCACTCTGTAACTGAAATAATTTATCAATATATTCCCACTTTATTAAATTATTATCAATATCTTTAAATGCGCCAAAAGTTCCTAGTGCATTTCTAGCCAATTTTACATTATGGCAAGCATCTGGTGTAAAGTATATACTAGGGTCAAATAGATTAATTTTGAAATCAGACTTAATTAAATCATAAGATTGGTCCATGTCACATCCTAATATTTTAAATGCACTAGTATTAGCATATGCCCCATCACATGTGACATTTATTATTTTTATCCCATAGTCATTGCACTCTGTAATAGCCATTTTGATTAATTGTGACTGAACTGTTGATTTAATTTTATCTACAAACCAATATCCAATTGGCCATTTCCACTTTTTCTTTAAACTTGATAATAAAAAAACAAGAACTTCCGTAGCAGGTGATTCACAATCTTCAATTGTCACATTATTGCCGTAATCACAATATCCACTATACCTATAAAATTTAAAGTAATAGTGTAAGTTATTTCTGTTATTAATATTTTGATTAATTGTATTTTTTATAAACTAAAATATAATAAAATTATATTCTATATCATTATATCATTGATTAAATATACTTAATATATATAGTATATTTAATCAATGATTATATTATACAATATAATATTGTTAAGTAATATCGACTAATTTATTGCACAACGTCTATTATTTTCTGCACACATTGTTTGTAATATTATTGTGTATGACTATCGTCCATTTATATTGAATAAATATATAAATACTTATGATTGACTCTGTCCCAGTGAATTTCTTTCTTAATACTCATGGAATCTAATATAAGACAGCAATATTTGTCATCATTTGGGAAATTCGAAATTTCTTGCAAAACATTTTTTAGAAACCCAGTATTTGTTTCAATATTTGAAATCCAATTTCTAATTGCACTTGGATTTGGTAGGTTAATTGAAGACCTTAAAATCAAATTATAATAGTAATTTATACTTACTATTTTACTGCTTTAATTTATAGCTTTAGTCTATACCTGATATAACTGTAAGCTTTTGGAGAGTAAAAATAAATTGTTGTGGCAAATTTTTTTACTTCATCACTATATCGCCGCCCTGTAGGTTCTACATTTGTATTACGTATTAAATCATTTAAAAATGTTTCGGTAACATTTTTTTCGATAATATTGGTTGTTTCTTTGTCAGTTGATGATGTGATTGTAGACATCAACTCCTAATAATTGTTATTATTAATAAAATATGTACTCTTTCAATTTTACATCTTTACCCTTTGAACACTTAACAAATCCATATCCAACAGTCAATGCATTAAAGTCATGATTCATTTAACAAAAAATTTTATATATTTTAATAAAATATCAAATATAATAATATACACATTTATTTTATGCATTGAAACAAGCAAAATAAAATTTTAATATAAATAAACAATTACAAAATACAAAACAAAAGTAAATTTTTTTCTTCTTATAAATTAGCTTTAAGAGTTAACTATTCAAACATAAATACATTAACAAATTATATTTTAATCAAATCACAAACAAATAATATTAAATAATAAATAACAATATCTTATTCTTCATTTGCTTGGTATAAAGACAAACAATTCTTTCCCTCAACCACCAAAGCAAAATAATACACTTTAAACATTATTACATTTATATAAGCAAACCATATTTTTCAATTTTAACATAAACATATAATTAATTCTTCTATATCCGGATAGCCCTATTGGTTAGGTATAGATTATAATATCCTCTCTATATAAACAATACAAAATATAAATAATTTAATATAATTAAATCCCATGAATACTTTTTACCACAAACAATAACTATACATTTTATTAAATAATACCTGAAGAGTAGTTATTTTTAAAGCTTGCCTTCGTAATTTCTGTTGCAGAACTCTAATTTTTTTTTTTAAGCCACTTTTTATAGGTGATTCTTCAATTTTTCTTTTGGGTTTCCTCTGAAGAGAAGGAGTATATACTGGAGTATGTGGTGACAAACTAGTATCTATAATGAAAAAAAATGTAATTATCATTTTTCATCAACTAGGAATTTCTGAGTTTTAAAGTAAAGTACTAAAAAAAGAACTTGTTTGATGTCACAAAAGATTAAATTATTTCAAATTTTAACTCACTGGGTCCATAAAATGTTAAATCAGTGGCAGTTATATTACTATCCATTTCATTTGTTGTTGTTACCAAAGACAAAACTAAACAAATTTAATTGAATTACATTTTTGAATTTATAGATAGATAGATACTATACCTGACTGACTGGAATCATTATCTATTTTGTCGACTACTGGGATACCAACATTTCCTGGACGTTTTTTTTTACTATATTTAGTAGATGCAGAATAATCAAATGGTGGGCACACTTGGCTGGTAGTCGCAACAACGATGCTTCGGCACCAAATCCAATATTAGCCGAAATATTAAAACATTAAAAACGCACTGTGGATACACCACCACAAAATTGCGGGTAATAGCGGGATTCGAAGTACGGCACATAAGTGTCTAGTACGCTGGCACACGGAAATGTTCGGTAATATGAATAAATTACTAAGTTAATTTACACGCACGTAAAACAAATCGAAGCCAGAAAGGTAAGCGCGAACAACGTGACTACAAGACGAGAACACCGTCTAGATAAACGTGGATTCGCCGATTATGCGTTGTTTAATATAATGACGCGATGGCGGGCACACAAAAAAAATAATAATAGTAATAAACAGCGTCGAGCACAAATCAAAAATGAAATTTTCGTGTGTACAGTCCTTCGTACACACAAAAAAAAAATGTATGGAAATACACACACACACAAATCAAAAGTAAAATTTTCGTGTGTACAGTCCTTCGTACACACAAAAAAAAATTGTATAAAAAACGCGCACAAACAAATCGTAGGTTGACGAGCCACTAGTTGGGCGCCACTTTATTCTGACTTGTCTTGGGTTTTCCAGGTCGCCTCTTCATTTCCTCAGTTACTTGTCTTACAATCGCAGCCACGTTAATAGGACGATTACGTCTAACAGTCATGTTTGATCTCGATGGCACATATTGCATCGTCCTAATTGGGGCAGTCGAAGCCATAGCAATTATTATTGTATAAATTATGATTTTAGTTAATATATAGTTAATTGAATTGATATTATTTGAAATTGATTAATTTTTAACTTACATTTAAAAATTTTATTTATTTACATCTTTCAATTGATTTGTTCGATCGCATCGTATCCATCACGTGCGCATTTAATAATAAATTTATAAGTTATTAAGTAAAGTATTACCATTAAAAGAAATGCTATTATAGTCAGTATATACACGATGTTCACCTGACCAACAGCATCACCAGCAATTATGACACACTTGGGATAGTACAAACCGCGATCGTCCTGCAAGGGCATTTTGGTGGTGTACTGATAAAATTGATTTTGTGTAATATCCCTAGACGCACTTGATGTCACAGCATATGTGTCGATGTTATCGAACTTTCCCACTATCACGTCAGCTAAACCGTATTGAACCGAGTATGACTCAGTTGTAGCAATCTGAATATACCATTTGGTGCCATTACTCAATTGACATCCCGCATTATATACTGAAATTAAATGACGGGATGCCACAGTAAATGACGTGTTTGTGCGTGTGTCACAATATAAATAAAAGGTGACGGTGGTCCCTATAATGAACATAAAAGCACAGAGGTGTACCCATTTCAAGCAACACACCATGATGGATATATCGTATTAATGATCTTTTATTTATATATCAATTTAAGATTATTTCTTTTATTCGTATCGATAATATTCACAATTAAACAACAAAAGTGAGCGAATGATTTTATGACTAATTTATTAACTTATAAAACCCTGATTAAAAGAATCGCAATATACCCCACAATAATATAGACATTAGTATCGCCCGTACAATTTCTATCTTACACATTATCATTATTACAATCATTGTAATTAATTTTTCCACTTGATACAATAACACCCAATCAATAATATTAAGTCCCAGAGGACCTATAATCGTATCAAGCAGTATTTTAAACACTGGAAGTATCACCTCATACCACAATGCTTTTGCAAATGGTATTAATAAGTTAATTCCCAACCATTTTATACCGTCAACTATATATTTAACCACAATATGTGCATCCTTTTCAATCTCCTTAACACTAGCTTCAATCCATGATTTTACTATTTTACAATAAGACTCGATTTTGTCCTTAATCCATTCCATCACATCATCGGCCATAGCACGAACCCGCCACTCAACACTATCTATCACCGCCTCAGCCACTGAAGACACGCCTATTGACAGTTCGTGCAATGTCACACATTTCATCACTCTCTCATTTTTAGTTGCCACAACATCGACAGCAACATCACCATAGAACGATAGCGAGCTGTCATCGTTCAATCGTATTGATCTAGTAATCAACGATTCCGATGTCGCTTTAAATGGATAAAATGTAGTAACCATCATAGGTAAATTGTCAATTAGTTCGCGCTTAGTTTTATAAGGTCCTTCGATAGAGCAATACTCAGCTGGATTTTCATAGCATATCTTATGAGTGTCAATGACAGGCCGTTCGTTAACCATAGGCATTCTCAATAATCCTTCGTAATAATAAGACCAAACTGACCTATTAGAACAATACTCAGTAGTATAATAATATTGATCGTTTGTACTCCTTAGAATAACTAAGGATTTAAATCCATCCAACGTCACCCAACTTTCATAATTATATTTAGTTTTAAAATAAAATGCAGTCTCATTAAAGTTCACTCTAAGTACTCTCATGGGTCGATTACAGGACACAGACTGAGTATCGTCACATGCCCCCGTTCCATAACACACTACAATCATTTTAAATATTGTCTCAGTAATTTCCTGAACAATAGGAACACCGCACGCTGCTGATAATTTGCAGCCATCTTGAAAGAACTTCAATTTTTCGCCTCCATATACACATCCCGGTCGTCGATTAAAATCATATATATTAACATTCGTCTCTGTCAACACTATTGCGTTGGTCAGGTTTTCAGCACTATCGTCATCCATTATGTTATGGTAGACCATCCGAGGAATAGTGCTAATCTGCAGTACCGGAGCCTCAAAGTTGTTGCACTCGACCATATCCAATGTTGTAGTAGCCAGAGTTAGGATAATATAAAGATTCAAATTTCTCATCATCGATACTTAGGTTAAACAGAGCATCCACAACAGTATCAATTGATGATAAGTTCATGCGATGGCGTTCGTTTATGGAGCTAACATATTCAATTTTGACTGAGTCAGGCACTATAAAATCTTTCAGACTATCCAACACCGATCGTCGGTACGACAGGACGTGATCTCGGTTCTTCATATCATGCCTTCCCAGTTTCTTCACAAGTTTTAATAAATCCGGTATCATGTATACGGTGCCTTCATCTATTATTAAAAATTTAGAACAAAAATATATGGATCTATATTTATCATATACCTTCACCTCATAATTGAACACATCAGCGAATCTCTTATTGTTTATTCTCAACCTACTGGTGGATATTATTTCGGAATCGTCACCAGATGCCACTATCATGGCTATCGAATCCCACTGAGTGACATCAATGACATTGACAATCATAACTAATACTTGCATGGTATTCAAAATCCATGTTGATGGATCACCACTTTTTCGCTGGAAATAATTTGAGACCGTCAATTTACTACTGGGGTCGTATAGTACAGTATACGCATGTCCCAAAAACCACCTATTTACGTCCTCATCACTCATACCAAAATGCCTCAATAACATACAATCAACCAACAAGTGCAGCAATGCCTGAGATTTGTCATACTTAGGTACATCAAATTCCAACGAATGTAATGATGTCAGATCGTAATTAGTCAGCAATTTCGTCATTTTATTTCCAAAATCATGAGGTGGTAAGTCAGCAAATAATAAAACTTTATCTGTCATTTCCTGCATCATTCTTTTTTTTATTATTTTAAAGACTGGACAATAATACGTATTAAAATCTTTTTTACTAAACACAACGGTCTGTAATGACGCGTAAGTGTTAATAGCGCTCATGTCCAGTAGTGGTTTTGAATTTTTTTTTATTGTAAGATTATATCTATTTAAAGCCAAGTCTGTTATACTAGTCTTTTCAATTATTGTAGCTATTGACGAATCTTGAGTTTCCAACCACCTCACTACATCTTCCCTAGTACATGTTATCTCATCCATACGTTGTCTGTCATTATATACATACTTTAATGTTTTTTTAAACAATTCCACCGCTTTGTCGTACACGTCCATAGTCATCTGCATTTTTGGTACAGCACAGTTTCTTTTTTCTACCGCTTTCAACAATTCTTTTAAAGAATTAGCTGGTCGCGGAGGTGACATAGCCGTCTGCAAGACTGGTTTAACACAGTCAAACTCCTTAATAGGCTGTTGTACTCTACTATGGTCAAAAGAACAATTCTGTAAATGAAAAGCTGTGTCACTCAAATTAACCAGTTTAACATCTAATGACGTTAATACGTATTAACTCCAAAGACATTAGGCTGCGCTGAATTAAAAAACTCTTGTAATACACCCACACTCGCTACTCCTGAATCTCCGGCATAACTTCTTTTCATAGCACTTGTAGATGTATACACAGGCATTTTATTCATCGATGTTAATATTTTTTTTTTATTTGCTGGCGTGACCAAGGCCACAGCATATTGGTATATTCTTCTACCATATCTTTTAGGATTCCTACTATTTAAGAATGTTAAGTCGACATAATGATATTTATCTTGCAAATCCACAGTCTGAGGATATTTCACCAAATCGTCAACATAGACCAGCACATACGCTGAAGGCATGCTGCTTTTTGTCGTCAGTACGCAATTGTAAGCATTTGCGTCGGTGTCATATAGCATATCATCCGCACTGACAACTCCTTCAGATATCATGTGGTAATCCATAATGACGTCAGCCAATCTAAATTTGTCCAGGTTGTTCTTCGGATCATGTACCACTACCGCCACGTCACATAAAATTTCTCGAATCAACTTCTCAACATTATACCATTGTAATCCGTCGATTCCACATCCAATGGCAGGAATATGTATTTCTTTTATATGTTTATCATCCATAAACGACTTCAACGTACCAAGTGCTCTTGCCATCGTTTTCATATCAGGTTTTTCCCATTTCCATCTCTTAGTAACCATATTAACTACATATCTTCCGTTCCTATTATCATATTGGTAACGCAGCGCACCTACTCCTTCACCGTAATTGACCATAGGCAGTTTAGCAAACCGTTCTTTAAAATCCACCGCAAGACCAGCCGACATGGCCAAATCCAGTGAAACAGTATGTGCTATGTTATGTTTATTGCAAGCTAACACTGAAGTTCCCACATAGCTCAGTGATGACGTTAGATATCCACCTTTTGCCATTTTAAGTATATTATTATACAAATCATCCATAACAACTGAGCAATACACAAAAGCATGAGTATGCCTAGTTAACGCCACCACATGATGAGCCTCGGACGCATACACCGGTATTGGCGTCGGTGATCCCCTAAACAGGCACACACGCATTGCTTGCTTGCCCTGGTATTCATGCACAGTATGGACATTGTCCCTAATTTAAATTTCAGATCACCACTGGCCACCAGTGTTAAATCTAATGTTTTAAATTAATTATTTATGTGTACGTGTTGTATGTGTCGATAGTGATCGGCGTATACGACACTATCAATAAAATTATAAAATTCCATTCAATACTTTTTATTTGTATCGATATGAGTAAAATATCGAATACAAAGTATCGATACAAAAATTACTCATATCGAAAGAAATGTATCGATATTTACTCATATCGATAGAATCGCAACGTCCCTAGACGGCTC
Organism: Therioaphis trifolii; assembly: GCA_027580255.1. Lineage (NCBI taxonomy): Eukaryota > Metazoa > Arthropoda > Insecta > Hemiptera > Aphididae > Therioaphis > Therioaphis trifolii. Next base: position 38,624,044 of record CM050408.1, on the reverse strand, counting down.
CGTTGTCGCACATGTAACGTTGTAAGTTCGCACTTTCAGACGTAGAACGAAGTAAATGAGGGTTTAGGTGTAAAGCGATTAAAGCATAAGTACTAACATTAATTTAATATTTATTTAATTTAAATGAGTCGCGTAAAGATATACAATTATAATAAAAACGTCTGCGTATAAGACTGGTGTTCGAACGACTGACTCCACTCTGTTGGGTGGTGTCAGACGTCAGTTGTCCACTCGAACAAGCTTATTCAGAATTCAGCCCCACACACAATACATTCAGTGTTTATGTGTTTATAATATATATGCTAAATTATACATACAGTCATATATGCTTACCATCTTATTCTAATACAATGGGTTCGTAACACCCCCATGTAAGATGAAAGTCCGTTGCCCATTACATAAAATTATACAACTCTGGATAATGGACTTTCGGGTGGTTTTTCTAATTCAAGATTCTCAGTTTTTTATATTATTTCCTTAACTGTATTTTTTCTTAGCTTATAGTATGTTTTGATCTTAACATATAATAGTATAATACTAATATTAATAATAAACCTACACTGTTGACTATAATTATTATTATGATATATAAAGTAAAATGTTGATAATGTTGTGTATTATCTGGCTTTTTGTCATCCAGGTGTTTTATTTGGTCTTGCAGATCATTTAACGATCTAGAATTTTCTAATAATGCATTAAGATTATCTTTAACCTTGCGGTTTTCTTTTGGGAATAGAGGGTAGCTTAATTTATCATTAAGTAAATATTTTGACCAATTGAAATTTATTGAAAGATTTAGTTGTGGGGAATAGTTATTTGATACTTTCGAAATTACTTTCTTTTTGGGTATCAATTTTATCTTTTCGTCAACGGTGTTGGCATCATAATTACTGTCTAAACTTATAATACCAGTGCCATTTGTACTTACTGTGTACGTGTCTGACAGATTTTTACATGTTACTATTACACTTTCATTATTGGTTACATATAAACATTCGTTTTTATTTTCTAACTTATGCCAAAGATTGTGGCTAAACTTAACATATCTAACGTTACATATTTGGAGAACAGATTTTGGGTTTCTAAATAACATTAGTTCGCATGACTCCCCAACATGTTGCAAGGGTTGGTCATGCTTACAAATTATATTGTTCGAGGTTCTTTTACATTTTGATAATTGGTAGTTATTTAATTCTATATAGGTAATATAAACGTGATTTGTCTATTGTTATATATTCGGTATTTGTTTGTATAATAGCATACATATTGTCGTGTAACTTTGTAGGTAGAGGAATAGACTTATATAATACAAAATCATAATTACTAACTAATGGAACTTTTATAATAAATATCAGTATTCCTTTAATGTAAGTTACATTTATATAAATTATGTGTAGCAGTTCCGAAATACCTGACTCTAATAGATCTATCAGAATGCCTGAGCCCATTGGTATCTGTAGTTTTATTTCCCTTAACTGTTCATTGAATTCATTAACATCTAATAAACTAGAATGAATAATTCCTTGTAAAGCCGCGTTAATAATATTTACCAAATTTTCTGTCTCATATGCATATTGAGCTAGAATTATATTTTATATCGTTACTCGTTGAACAAGGGCACTCCTAAAATTAAGGATGACGATTGCCATCTTTTCTGCAACTACCTCTTTGAGTAGGTAATTGTATCCGTTTACCAAGGACTTGTACAAGGTTATGAAAATAGTTTTCTTTTGTAATTAGATACAATAGTTTTTGACCTTCGTACTCTAGTTGTGCTATTTCTGTAACACCTTTTCGTTGTTCTTTTAAGTCATCGGTATGTCCAAAACGCCGATTAAATTTTAAAGCTATACCACGTGACATGTTTAAGTCAGCTGACACGCAATGTGCCAGTGCATAGTCTTGGGTAGCTTCAAACAGGTCTCCTTCAACCTCGATTACTCGATGGTTGATGATAGGAGAGTCATTGCGTTCGAAGTTTTCGTATGCGCTTTCTTTATAATTGAAATAGTTTATATGCGGTATTCTGCTCAGGGCATCCGCATTGGTGTTAAGGACTCCCGGTTTGTAAATTATTTCGTAGTCGTGTTCCTCCAGTTTGAGCCGCCAGCGTATGAGCCTAGCGCCCGGATCGGCTACTGAGAACAACCAAGTTAGGGGACGGTGATCTGTAATTATGAAAAATTTGTGGCCAAAGACGTAGTGCCTAAACTGTTTTACGGCCCACACAATGGCCAACAACTCCTTCTCCGTCGTGTTGTAATTTGCTTCGGCTTTGTTGAGGGTTCTGGATATGTAGGATATCGGCAGGTCCGACCCTACTCGTCCTTGTGACAGAACCGCTCCGATGGCTGAGTTTGATGCATCGGTGGTTATTAAAAAGGGTTGTGCGAAATCCGGATGCTGTAGCAACGGTTCCGTCGTTAGTGCTTCCTTTAGTTGTTCGAAAGAGTGTTGACACATATCCGTCCACTCAAACCTTGCTTCCTTTTTCAGAAGCGAGGTGAGTGGTTTGGATATTTGACTAAAATCTTTAACGAATTTCCTATAGTAGCCGGCTAGCCCCAGGAAGGATTTAACTTAAGCATGATGTCTTTTTCGGGTCTGGTCGTATCCCCTCTTCTGATATTATGTGGTCAAGGTAGTTGACGCATGAACTCGCATTTTGCCGGTTGTAGCTTCAGGTTGTCTTGCCTGAGGCATTCAAACACCTCCTTCAGGCGTTCTTCATGTTCTTGTATCGAGGTGGCTATGACGATGATGTCGTCCAGGTATGCGAAAGCCCGGAAACCGTTTATGCCCTCGAGTACTCAATTTACTAGGCGTTTATATTATATGCATCTTTTACTTTAATAACTATAAATCCTTATGTTCAATATGTAGGTAGGTACAAACATTTTTTCTTTGAGTCAATATTATAATTATTTTATTATTATTGTTCATGTAAAGTAATATTTACTGTCACAGGTTAGAATAATATGGACGAATTCACAGACAAATATTTAAAAGAATGGGGTTTCGACTATTTTGTCAGCCGTTTCAAAGGTATGGCAAAATCTAAATCAAATTAAAATTGTATCAATAAATAAATTAAAACTGATTGATAAGGTACTTATTAAAATTATTTTAGAGGAAGAAATAGATAGAATGGCTTTTTTAGAATTGACTGAATCAATGGTAGCTACACTAATTCCAAAAATGGGACCACAATCCAAATTCTTGAAATTACTACGGATGTTAAGAGAAGAAATCCAGAGGGATAAAGTAGGATACATTTTTTTTTATTCCTTAAGGCTTTAATTGTTTATTGTTTATCCCTTATTAAATAAAAATACCGTACTGTCATCAACATGTTTCAACGTTATAACAATTATATACTATAATATAATATATCTATACCTATTTATCATTTATGCACGATTCGATACCTATCAAATAAAAAGATACCTACAAATCTGACATATCAGAATTTTGAGCAAATAATGTTTTTAAAATGCAACACTCTAATGTTTGATTTGGGGTTTGATTAATATATGAATGATTTCAGAATTAAATTGATTTTAAAATTTTCAAAGTATTTTTTACAACACTGGCTTTAGGATGGTTAATCAAATAGATTAATGAAAGTATTATTATACAAGTAGACATTCTCAAACTGTTTGTTTCTAGGAAATAGCATCAACAGAATCTAGTATCAGTGCATCTGGTGCATCTGGTTCTTTGAATTTAATTGACATTGGTAATATTACAAACTTTGAAATACTTAATACACAAGAGAATTTTAACGGTTTAGCTGCTGAGGAAATACTACCTATCACAAATTCAAATTTAGGTAGAATCATTTTCTTATTTATTACCTACCTATATCAATTTACCTATATTATCCAAGGTTATTAAGTTTTGAATTGTATGTTAGTATAGATTCAAATGAAAATAATTTATATTTAGGTCAATACATAAATGGTACTTATTTTAAATAAATGTCAGGATGGACAAATGATCTTAGATTATTTTAATGTGCATAAGAACTTAAATTTTTCAATGAAAAACAAATTAAGTACTGTTATAATTAACCACGAGCTTAAACATCAAGAAGATTTAAGCATTAAGAGATTAACATTTATAAATTTGGCTGAAGGTATTTAAATAAATATTCAATGCTACAATTTAGTAGTAATTGTTAGTAGAATTGTATTAAATTCCTTTTGATATTTTTATAAGGTATTGAAACTCTTTTCCCAACTGAAAGCAAAGAAACCTATTTTATACCAAGGCAAAAAGTGGTCAATTTAGTAACCCCAAACAGAGGGAAAATTTTTGACAAATATTGCAATGTGAAAAGAAAAATTTCAAAAATTTCAAATTATAAAAGAAAAAACCCAGAACCCGTAGCTATACCTGAATCAACTAATCTCAACGAAAAAGGTCAAATTATGTTCATATTATAGTACTATTTATTAATATGATGGTAAATAAAACAATAACTTATAATTACTAAAATATATCCGTGTAATAGATTACGAAGATTCCCTCAACTGGTTAAAAAATCAAGTTGGACCAGAAAGTGTCCTGCATAAACTATGGGTAGAAACAGCACCTTATAGGCTAACAGTTCAAATTAATGAAAATGTGATGGAAATTTATCCAGCTTTAAAAAAACCTACTGGTCATGTTCTCGTTAGTATAATATTATGTAACATTTTCATATAAAACTTTGAGATACTAAAAGTATAAAGGTATAAAACAAATTATAATATAATCTTAGAGTGAATTGTATGCTTTCAGATTGATTTAGATTTTGCTCATATGTACCCAAATAAAGAAATTAACTTGTTTAGCAAATTTGAAACGTTTAAAGATAAATTGAACATGTATCTAAATCAGAATTCTGTTAACATTGGTATCTCAGGTTCACCACTTCTAACCAAACTTAATGCACCAATAAACAAAAGCAAGTGTATAACTTTCATATTATTAGGGCTCAGAAATTGAACATAATAAAATGTTTACAGTTTGAATTTTTTTTTAGATTTGCAAATACAATAATTTTTTAACAATTTATTTCAGATGATCATGATTTGGCTGCACTCAAACTAATACCTTTTCTATTTACATCAGTCAATATTGTTTTAAAAAACAAAAAAGTGATAAGACCATCTAAAATAGAACAATCCAATGCTTTCATCGTGAACATTCCTGTAAATATTTAAAATTCATTTTTGATATAATACTCTATATTAATTTGTAACCATTTTAATATTTTATAGAATGCCAATGAACTGAAGATCGTACATAAACAAAAAGTGGACAAAGCTTTAACTTGTGGTTCTACTGTTCAACCGTATGTGATTATAGTGGGAGATGTTGATAGCCAAGATTCTACATACTATTATACAATAATCAACAACACTCAGTAGTCAGTACCAGTTGGAAACAGCAGTTAAGGCCGTAGATTTATGTTTTAAATTATACCATGTTTTAAACCTAGAATACCCTCCCGAAGCCGAACCAATTTGGTATTTTTTTGAGCAGTATTTTTTTGAAATACTAAACCCTAAAAAAAAAAAAATTTTTATCTGTTCAAAGTTTGTGCAATGATTTACAATTCTCACTACCTATCAGTCTATAAACTCCATTATTTTTTAAACAGCACACAATATGTTTAATTGTTTCTTATGTAATTTAAAGTTTAATTGTATTAATTATTTAATCATTCATCTCGGTATTTATCATGATATAAATGAAATAAAAGAATTTGTCTGTAAAACAAATGTTGTACTCGATCTTGAATTCTGTACAACTTATTATATTTTAAAATATAATAAATTAAAAGGTACTGGTGCGAAAAGAACAATAGCTATTTTGTTTAGACGAAAATAGAGTTTATTAGATTTAAAACGATGTTCGGCTGAAGAGGTTTTGCTTAAAGAGGTTCTATCTACGGACACTCACTAGACGCGACTGCCAGGCCAGTCGGGACCCGGGTGCCGTGTGTGATCCAAAAGGGTTGTATCAGCACATTCCTTACAGCCTGGTCTCGACGGCGAGGCCAATACGCAGAATAGTGTTTAACAACGATGCACATTCATAATATAATACACATACATACATCTCTAATACTATATGATACTTAATAACTAGGGGTTCCTAACACCCCCACCCTTAAATGAAACATGGGGGCCTAATGGTCCCCAGGTTTTCACAAAATAATCCCAAAATAAAATACATCAAAAATAAAATTATATATATATATATATATATATATATACATATATATATATATATATATAAAAGTATATAAAAATAGTAGTAGTATAAAAAATTATATATTAGAACTAATGATGACTACACTTTAAACATTTGTTTCATCATGTACATTTTTATCCTTATTGTCTATAGAACCGTTATCTGCTAGTTCTGGTTCGTAAACTCTAAATGTTCTGTTTTTTGTTTTTATAATTAAAATACAAATCGCAAATATTATAATACATTTAAGAGTATATAACATGATGATATTAAATTCAACTTTTAAAATTAACAGAGTGTGTGTATCCTTATGTACTAGTTCGTTTACTTTTAATGCTTTTCGTGCTAAATTGACAAAGTCTTTTATTACTTTTACATTAGTGAGATTCTGCGGTACTATGTTTTCTAAAATTTCCATTAACAAATTTAAAGAGTTTGTGTTTAGATTTTCTGGTACTAAATCTAAATCTACATCAGTATTACCTTTACGTGGTAATAAAATAGAATTTGTAGTATGAATTTCACAATTTGGTGAGGTGCTCAACCTTCCAACCCCAGAGATTTCTATCTTTACAGGGTGTATTGAGTTAATACACGTTGTAACGTGGTCGGGGAACCTTGTTACAATATTATGTTATCCAGAGAAGGGTTTCTGGTCCTTTTGGATAAATTAAACCGTAGCAGGGGTTTGAGCACTATTACCAGAGGATCGTTATCAATAATAAGATTAATCTAATTTGTATTTCGAACATATTATAATAATATCAAAATATTATAAAATACAAGTAATACGACCGTTACGATGTTGAAGATAGCTGCCAAAAAGTGTGTGAGTTGAGTTCGTCCGTCGTGCTGGTGTGTGTCGAACTGTCCTCCGTGTGTCATTTTTAATATATTAGTGAAATTTGTGTAGCGTAGCAAAAGTGTCGAGTGTGTATAAATTTAGGTACCTAGTTATTAAATAAAGAATCCAGTTACCATTAATTTGTAAATGCGCTACTTCTGTTATTTGCTTGTTTTGCTTTTTTAACTCATCTATATTTTGAAACCGTTTTTTAAATTCTAACGCTATTCCCTTATGCATACTCAGACATTGACTAACACAATGTCCGATTGCAGAATTTGCTGAAAAAATGTCGCCTATGATTTCCTCATAATTATTTACTACAGGCAATTGTGCTAGCGTGAGATTTGTTAATAAAAAATTTTTGAACTCTTTTGGTGTTTCTATTTCATTCATTGTTTTAAGAATATTTACGTCGTTTTTTATTATTTTATTTTCGGAACGCTGAATATGGTTAAAATGAAATTTATTATTTTTTTCATCATACTCATTGTTAAAAGAGTCGTCATTTTGCAACGTGTCTTTTAATTTAATTTTCTGATTTTTCGATATTTTATCACATGATTTGTTGATGTGAGACTCACTAGCTGTTAAAAAAAGTTTATTATATTTTGTTTTTTTAAATTCCAATACATTTGTATAATCAAAATTCGAATTTAACGATTTATTTTTTATAGTTGGTCTCGAAGGAAATTCATAGCATATACAGCTATTCTGTATACGTAATTTATTACGTAATTTATTTATTTATTTATAATTTATTTATTCATTATTATTATTATTATTATTGAAAATTCCTGGGTGCCAATGATTTTTTTCTTGGAAAATGCAAATAGGTGTTCTATTTGCTTTCCAATATATTAGTGCCTGGTTTATCACTTCATTTTCCCTATGATCTTCATGTATAATAATTAAATTTTTATTTAACGTATTACAAATAAAAGCTAGATCTTCGTCAGTTAAATAATAACCTGTTTGACATTGAAAAATTCCTATCATTTTTAAAATATCTATAGTGGTTAGTGAATATCCTAAATCTTTTAAACATGCCGTTAGTGCATGAGCTCCACAGTCACCATCGCCAGGTACTTGTGGTCCCTTTTCACATTGTCTCAATAATCTACTTATAATTTTCTCATCATGTGTTTTATTTTTAATTATATTAAGTTGATTTATATTTGACGACTCTAAAGACCCCTTTTCCGAATTTTTAATATTAGATAATTTAATGGTTTTTGTATTACCTTTTTGATCAATTTTAAAAATTTCTCTTTTTTTATTTTGTTTAAATGTTATTGAATTATTGTTGAATTTTATAATCGTTTTTAATTTCTTCATAACATCTAATCCTATCAATACCGATGAACACAATTTGTCTATTACAAAACAATCGTGTGTTATTTCAATAGCTCCAATTTTTATTTTAACCGATGCATTTCCTAATAATTTCAAAGGAGAACCATTTGCTGTTTTGAGTTTAAAATTAACATTTTCAAAGTTTATTTTATCAGGTGTAATTATTTTCGAATCAATTACCGTAATACTAGATCCCGTGTCAATTATTAAAGGAAAAATATTATTATCTATTTGCCCACTTACGTCTATTTTTATCCCAGAACTTTCATTTTGAACTGATGATAAATTTATTGAACTAATATCATTATCCCTAAGTTTGTCAAATTTTTTCTGAGCAGGTCCCGTAACCTGCTCTTCTATTCGTTCTTTGACGCTAGCATAGGACAGTTATATTTAAAATGTGTTACAGATCCACAGTTAAAACATTTTTTTTGTGTATCAGATCTAAACATTGTTTGAGAATTTTGAGTATTATTAGTACTTTGGTTTTGAAGTTGGTTAACGTTTTGAAACTGGTTAAAGTTTTGGTTTTTTTTATACTTGAATTTTGGTTATTATTTTGATATTGATTATGGTTTTGATATTGGATGTAATTTCGATTTTGGTTCATATTTTCATTTGCATTTGTATTTTGATATTGGTTATTGTTGTGGTATTGATTAAAATTTTGATTTCTGTTATTATTTTGGTATTGATAAATGTTTCGATTTTCGTTATTATTTTGGTTTCTACTATTATAATTTACATTGTTATAATTGACATTATTTCTATCGTTCTTGTCTCTGTAATTATTAAATCTCTGATATGTATTGCCATAATTTCTCGGTCTATAATTATTATTCTCAAAGTTACTATTGCGACTAAAATTATTCATATATTTTGGTAATCACTATTATTTGGTATGTTTTGGTGATGTTGTTCTTCCGAAATTTGGCTTAAATGTGTTTTTAAAATACCCATTTCCCTAGTAAGTTTTTCTACTTCTTCATGTACTTTATTATCAGGACCTCTTAAAAATCTCGTTATTTCTAGTTCCTCCAGAGTTTTTTTTGATATTGTTTATCGATGTGTTATCTGCTAATATTATTTTTTGAAAAGTTTCGTTGGGCAACCCCTTTAATATATATTCGCATATTTCCTCTTCAGTCATATTTTTATTAATTTTATTACATAGGTCTATTATTTTAATTATGAATTCTTTATAGGTTTCTCCTTTTTCTAACTTCAGATTTTCTAATTTTGCCCTTAGTAGATGTTTATTTCCTACTGTTGTAAATTCTGTAATTAATTCGGTTTTTACCTCCTCCCATGTTATATTTTCTTTTTTCAGTTTTAATTGTTCGAAAAAGGTTTCTGCCGAATCTTTAAGATATAATTGTATAATTATTAATTTATCATTATTTTCCCAATTGTTCACAGAGCCGGATTAACATAGGTGCAAAAGGAGCTTTTGCTCCAGGGCGGCAAATTTTTGGGGGTGGCATATAAATTTTGTTATAAAAATACTAAATATCGTGTGTGTTTTTAATTATTCAAATGTATATATGCTCAAGTCGAGCAATACAAAGTTGGCTATTGAAATATTACATAATTTCATTATAATAATATATTTTCTAATTTTTCAAATATAAAATTATAAGCTATAGCACTGAATAGTGCATCTACCATGTTATAAGGATGGACTGGCGGCAGGCCCGTCGCTAGGGTACAAGCAAGCCATGCGTTGCTTTAGGGCGGCAAAATATTTTAAGGAAATTGAGGCGGCAAAATTAAATTATTGAATACTCAAAAAATACTTCTCAAGGTAAAAAAATCTTGAGTATATTTACAGTTATCAACTTTAGAAAATCCATCTTAATATTGCGACCAGTTAAAGAATCGTTCTTATGACTCCAGTGACTGTAGCGTCTGCTGGAAGAAGTTTCTCTAAACTGAAACTTACGAAAAATCATTAAATTTTATCCATTGAAGCAAAGTCGGCACAAACTTGAAAAATTTAGTACGAGATTTAGCAACAAAAAAGGCAAGAAAAATTAATTTATAATGCTGCACTACAATTTCAAAAAGCTATTATAATTATTATAAATATTTTTCTCATTTTGATTTTTATTCAAACAAATAGTACCTATGTGTATGATGTATACTCGTGTTTTATTCTAATTTTTATTAAAGTCGTATTTATGGTTTTTTTAAAGTCAAATTTATGAACCAACACATTGACACAAATTTGTTAATTTCAATATTATTCATGTACCTATTTAATTTAGTATTTAAGAGCAGCATTCAAATTTTCGCTTTAGGGCGGATGATATCTTACGACGGGCCTGACTGGCGGCATAGTATAACCATGAATATAGTGGTATTAATTACAGACAGTCTGTAGATTCACAGTTTACATACGATTCTGGAAAATTCTGTTGGAAATAAATGACTTGTGTAGTTTTGTCTAATCGATTCACTGTGCCGCATCGTTGACTACGTTTTTTATCGTCTTATTTCTGTTGAAATATACATACCTGCGCCTGTTGTATATGTATGAATAAAATATAAAAATTTAAGGTTTTAAACTAGTAGTAGTTATTTACGTAATAATATAAGGTACCGTATGTATTTTTATTTTTATTTTATTTTTATTTTATTGTTACAATATTATTCATACAATATTACATGAAATACATATTATACTGCTTTGAGTTTTTAACGGGTTTTCGATAAGAAATTTCCTACCAATTGTTATATATTGCTCCAGGGCGACTATGACCCTTAATCCGGCTCTGATTGTTCACAATGGATACCAGCTCAAATTTTTTGATAAATTTATCTATATTATCTTCATGGCTTTTTCCAGAGAAAAAGTCAGGTCTATGAATAGTGTTCATTTTTATGTTATGTTTATTATTGTTTAAAATTGAAGTACCAAATAAGTCGTTCGTTTCGTTAGTTATTTGTATTTCACCCGGAAGATGTATTATTTTATTTTCTATGTTTAAAGTATCTGCGCTCTCTGTTTCAATGGGTTTTGTTATTAAATTATTGTTTATAGAATTTTCGTTAGTTATTTGATCTCCACTACTATTTAAATTTATTAATGAATTATCTTCAATGAATGTTAATTCTGTTATGTCGTCACTACTCTCGTCAAGGTCTTGTTTGTTTCTAAAATTTGTTAAAGCTGTTTTTGCAAGATTTCTTAATTCTATAATTGTAGATGAAACTTCACTATGTATATTACAAAATTTTAAAAAACCTACTATTTCTGTTTTATCTAATAAATTTATCCAAGATACGGTTTTTTGTGAAATTATAAACTCGAATTTTTTTTCTACTGGTAATTGATTAAATTCTTCCTTTTCTAAACTTTTTACTACGTATAAAGTACACAATGTGAATTTTTGAACTAACTCAGCTGAAAGTGGTAACTTTCCAAACCTTGAGTTTGAAAAATAATTGCCTAAATCGACCTCTTCGACCTGTCGTAACAGATGTATTAGACTTTGTGTATTTATATCAGGACCAACATTTTTATCTAGGTATAATATATTATTTTTATCTACTTTAGTAATATGATTATTTGTATTACGTTTAATGTAAAATTTGTTATCCATCAAGTATCATTCTTTATTGACCTACCAACTATTTACTCGTAGGGAAAAAAAATTAAATTACTCTACTCTTCATACCTATACTTCCACCTTTCTATTTGTCTACACTATCTATTATTAATAATAATTTTTAAAAAAATTGTATTTTAATAATAAATATTTAATAAATATTTTAAATGTAAAAACGTTGAAATACAACTCAAACTGAATTCTCTATTATTGATAACTTTGTGTCTACAAGTACCAAAGCTTCGGCGCCTCCACCAAATATGTAACGTGGTCGGGGAACCTTGTTACAATATTATGTTATCCAGAGAAGGGTTTCTGGTCCTTTTGGATAAATTAAACCGTAGCAGGGGTTTGAGCACTATTACCAGAGGATCGTTATCAATAATAAGATTAATCTAATTTGTATTTCGAACATATTATAATAATATCAAAATATTATAAAATACAAGTAATACGACCGTTACGATGTTGAAGATAGCTGCCAAAAAGTGTGTGAGTTGAGTTCGTCCGTCGTGCTGGTGTGTGTCGAACTGTCCTCCGTGTGTCATTTTTAATATATTAGTGAAATTTGCGTAGCAAAAGTGTCGAGTGTGTATAAATTTAGGTATGTCTCATGTATAGTATGTCTTTAATAATATTATGTTATATTATATTTAACATATTATGTTGTGTGTTATTTAGATATAGGATGTAACAATACTGTTACATTACCTCCTTCCTTTTTTTTGAAAATTTGGCAACCACCTTAAGATTTACATATAAATTATTAAGTTTTATAAACATTTTTTTTTTTTTTTTTTTTTTTTTTAACATTTACCAACATGGTCTCCTCTTTTTTTATCATATAAAAGGCATTAATTTATAATTAAAAAAAAAATTACATTATGTATTATGATTTTCTTTAGTTATCAAATAAAAAATAAATCTGTTCCCTTGCTTATATTTAGCTTATATATTAGCGACACTATTCGCGTCATGTGTACGTAACGGAAATGCTGCTGAGAACTTTGTCAGATCATCTTGTGCTGTTAGTATATAAGAGTTATTTTTATCTGATATTGGTAAGGGGCCTACAATGTCTAAAGCTATTCTCTCGAATGGTCTAGATGCTGTTGTAGTGATTATCATTGGTTGTTGTATTGTTGTGTTGGTACTTTTGTTTTTCTGACATGATGAGCATGATGATACATATGCTTGGACGTCTTTCTTTAAACCTGACCAATTGTGATGCTGCTTTATTCTTTTGATTGTTCTAGATACTCCTTGGTGTCCTCCCATTGGGGTATTATGGAACTCCTCTATTATCTTAAGTTTTTCCTCGTTTGAATACTCGTTATTGTCGAATATTAATATTTGAGTTTGCGTATTCTTGAAAACATATCTGACCATTGTTCTAATTTCCTGCCACTCAAGTCCATCTATGCCACAAGCGATCTTGGGCATAGCTAACTTCGTGATGTTTTCTGTGGTGCAAAACTGCTTAAGGTTTATTAACGTTAATAATATGTTTTCGTAATTAGGCTTTTGCCAAAAGTATTCTTTCGTTATTAGGTAGATTACAACTCTTCCTTTAGATGTGATGCTTGCTACTTCCGTAACTGACTTAATTTGACTTTTGAGTTCTTCAACTTGTCCAAATCTTCTTCTAAATTCCAGGGCGATTCCTTTATCCATTTGGAAATCCTGTGAGACACAGTGACCTAATGCGTATTCTTCATGAGCTGCAAATAAGTCTCCTGTGACCTCTTTAACATTTCGGTTCAATATTGGCCGTTTTGATTTTTCTTCAATATATTCTTGATATTCCTTCGATATTTCCGCTTCTTGTGACACGGTCGTTATTCCTACTCTACTTAGAGCATCTGAATTTGTATTTTGAACGCCTGAAGACCAATTCTCTATGATTTTATAAATACAGTGATTAAAATATCACCGTGATTAAATAAGTTGTTAAGATAACTACCGTTATTATTATTTCCTATTCTGTAATTTCATATTTATCACTGTGATTAACTTAAATACGGTGATAATAATAATTTTTAGAAGTGATTAATTATTCATATTATTGTTCATGGTCATACTGTATTTCATTCTTATCATCTTATATAAGTGTTGTTATTTGATTACCGTTTGGTGCGTTCCACTTGGTAGTTGGTGTTTGAAATTTTTTAAATTATTTAATTTCGCCATTCAATAATGTCTGTAGAAAAAGTGTAAGTATAATACAATTATGACATCAATTATTTATATTTTTATTATCTACTCATGTATTATTTACTCATATTTTTGTAGATTTGTAGCAGTTTATAAAATTACCGATTTCATATCTTTATTCTAAATATTATTTTATATTGACCAATTCTTTTAAATGTCTATTGAATCAATACACATAATATGTCTATTCGTAACATATCATAAGGAAACAACGTTATATTATAATCACAGCAAAGGATATAAATATTGTTAAAATTACTATACATTCATATTGATTAATGTTGTATACATACCTAATACCTACCTAATATGTATTTAAATTGTTTTTCTCTATATGATTCTATACTCTATATTCCATGTAGTATAATTCAAATGGATATTTAGCAATTAATTTTATTATTGTTTTATTTTATTATGATTTATGATGTTATGTATTTAAAAATATATTTTTTCCTCAAAATTGTTTTTGAAATCTCTATAGCATGAGCTTATTTCTCTATAAAAAGAATCGAAAACAGAATAATTTACACGTTTGTTCATATGTGTGTGTATATATATATATATATATACATATGAATATAATAATTTAATATTTTAATCTATTAATGTAGGTATTGTTAATTTTGACTCCAAACTCCACTTAAATACTATCTTTTGATTTATTATTTCTATTTGAGATCTAAAAATGCTTTCCACTCCTAACGTTCCTATTGGTCGATTACTTTATTAAATATGTATGTAAATAAATGCATGTTAGTACCTATATGTTAATAAACTTTTGATGTTATGTTTTTTTATATTTTATAAAATTGTTGTCTACATTATTGAATAACTATTTCCTTTACATACTAGTGTACCTTTATTTATCATTGTTTATATTATATGATCAATGGCCAATACATTATCTCATAGTTCTAATATTTACATATTATGATATAACATTATTTTAAATATAGTACATATTATATAATTGTATATATAGTGTTTTGATTTTAAACAAATTCATTCCCTTAACTTTTCCATGTTTTTGGAACTTGTGGTATTAAATGAATCTCTTTTTGTTTTACCATTATATTAAGAGAACAATATATAATCAACTGTCTGTTTTTTTTAATTTGCCTTGGGGTGCCTGTATGATTTTATGATACAATTTATTTATTCTTTTCAATACTCATCACTTTTAAATACAAGAATACATTTAAATTAGAAATAAACGTTTCATGTCTTCAAAAATGAATTGTTAACTCACTACATCAATATTTTATAGTTATAAAGGTTCCAAGCAATTAATGGTTATAGAAAACATGTATTATGTAACCTATTTTACTTTGAGTGGAGTCAAGTAATAGAATTTTTTCTAACCAAAAACATGATTACTAACCTTAATTTCATTAGAATTAATTTATACTATACATTAATTTCTATATTAATTCAAGTGTTCGTGGTAAAAGATTAAACGATGACCAAAAAGAAAAGCTAATCAAATTTATGCAAGAACATGCAATGTTTGCATCTGGTAAATTTGATTCTATTAATGGTAAACAAAAATATCTTCAAATGTGGTCTGAATTGGCATCAGAATTAAATAATTTAGGTCCTGAAAAGAGTGTTGTACAATATCAAGCGGTAACTTTGATTATTTATTTTAAAAATGTCTTACAACAATACTCGCACACATTTTATATTCAACGATTATATTATGTTCTTAAAAATTTTAACTAAACATACAAATAAAATTGAAGTTTAAAGTGCTTTAGGTGTATAATTATTTCCCCTTTTTAAAAGACAAAAAGTTGAATGTTTAATGTGTAAAAGTATGTTTCTAAGTCAGAGGTTCTTAACCAGTAGTCCAATAGACCCTATTGTTAGTAGAAATGGCAGTTAATTTTTATGGGGTATCAATTGCTTCTCTAATATTGCTACATAAAAATTGTGTTAATTGTGGGGAAGAGTCTACATTACCACTTTTACTTTATATCTAAAAGATTCCTTGACCCATATTAGGTTAAGAACCTATGCTCTAAGAGAAAAATGCTTAATATAATGAAATGTATAATTATTATCACAATTACAGTATTGGAAACAAAAAAAATACCAATCAAGGCAGGCAAATTCCAAAAGGAAAACTGCTTTAAAAACTTCTACTGGTAATTTTGAGCTATTTTAAATAATGTACACAATTGTGTAAATATTCTCTAATACTTACTATTTCATTCTTTAATTTCTTAGGCAATAAAGAATTACCACCAGAACCAAGTTCTACTGAACAGATGGTTCTATCAATAATTGGTACCGAAACTTCCGAAGGTATTCATGGAATACCTGAGGGAGGCTTTGAGGTGATGTTTTAATTATTGTTGTGAGCCTATAATTTTTAATTGTTTTTTTTATTTAGGATTGGCATAATACATCTAATGAATCTTGTGATAAAATTAAAGAAACGGATAAAATGTATGATTTGGAAATTATAGATATTGATAATACTTTTGGGTTAAATGGTAATTGTAGTACATTACAAGAAAGTAATGTCTTGGAACAGTTGGAACCCGTCACGCCTATAGCTGTAGCACTGACTAACAGTAGCATTGTAAAAACAAATATTAAAAATAAAAAATCGACTTATATTGAGGAGTTATTAGAAATTAATAACAGTCATATGGCGGTGAGTATTTACTTGTATAGTATCACCCTATGTTTATTAAAGTATCTGTTTTTTCAAGAATATTTCTTCAAGCATAAGCGAAATGGCTAAAGTTAATGGTGAAGGAATGGTGAAAATGGCCGAAGCCATGACGAAAGTGGCCGGTGCCTTAGAAAGGCTTGCTGACTCTATTTCTGTCGGTTTAATAAAAATTTAATTTATTAGACAATTTTTTATATAATAATAATAATAATAATAATTTTACTTTCTGCCAAGTGACAAGTCATATTTATAACACTTTTTTTTTTTTTACAATACCTATATTATCCAATAACTATTTCAAATTTAACCTAAAACCTACCTTAACAACATTTATAACTAATAAAAACCTTTTTGCTTATAATGTATATAATATACATTATATTAATAATTCATGTAATATAATATATAAATATATACTAAATATAAAATACATAATAAAGATGTATCTTATTATAATAAATAACTAATAAATGTTTGTTAATATACAAAAAAAAAATCGTTAACTCTTTTTACAACATTATTAAAAATTAATTGTATCAACCTATACCTAAATTATGTTTTTTAGGTTATACCTAATAGTAGTTTAATTTTAAATATCTATTTCACTTTTATAAATTAATAGGAAAAATAGTTTTGAAGTATTTGTTCCCTGGCTCTTCTTCCAGCGGCTACGACTACATCATTTCTTTGACCATCTGCAGGTATGTCACTCACCAGTTGAACATCATCATTATTAACAATCGGAGGTACTCTTAAATCCACGCACACGTTATGTAAGATAGAGCATGCAATCACAAATTTTGACGCTTTTTGGGGTGAATAATGTAGAACTCTTTGCTTGGACAAACATCTAAAACGAGATTTTAAAACACCGAAAACTCTCTCGATTCGATTTCTTGTACTACAATGTGCTTTTGTATACTTATCTTCCGGTGAATTTTGAATCGCGTTTATTATCGGAGTCATCATGTAAGGTTGTAACATATAACCAGAGTCTCCTAGAAGACAATATTGTCCTATTCTTTGTTCGTATAACCGTTTCATTTCATTACAAACAAAAGACGATGCAAAGATGAACTGGTCATGTACACTTCCCGGGAAACACAAAACATTTATTATTTTCAGCTGCTCATTACAAATCATTTGTACGTTTATGGAATGGCTACCCTTGTGATTAAAGTAAGCTTCTTCTCTCTGGCAAGGACGAATTATTGTTATGTGACTACAGTCGACACAACCTAAAACTCCTGGAAACTTAGCATACGGTAGGAAACTGTTAGAAGCGGCTTGTCTTTGTGAACTTGTTTTTGGAAACGAAAATGTTTCATTGAAATACCGAAAAATAATTGCATTTGTTACTTGACTTATGCACCTACTTAAACTTGGTTGGCTCATAGCTATTTTAAAATTTTGGCTAGAGTTTTTTTGGTATGACCCATAACCAAAAAATGCTAACGTTGCCAGAACCTGAAATAATGTAAAGTAACTTAGTTTAAATCAAGTCGAAAAATAACTTTTATCTTGTATTATTTATTAGTTTTACATATTGAAATAAAAATTATACTTATACGTTATAGCATTATAATAGTATATATAACCTTTAAATGCACAGGAATCGCAGTTATTCTTTGAACCTGGCCAAACTGAGGTTCAATAGCGTTAATTAAATTTATAGCTATGCATTTTGGCAGTCTAAACAGTTCCACAAATCGTACATCATCAATCTCAAAGGGGTTTGATTTGTCCCTTAGCGATCTAAAAAGAAAGTTAATTAATATTTTACCTATCAATTGTAATTTCAGTTTAAGTAAATGAATGGAAAAAAAGCCGGTAAGTGAGATGATGGTGGTGGAAGTTCGTCCTTTGTTCCTTCGGTCCTCGGACAAGATTATGTTAATGAGTGTATTGAGTTTTAAAGAAACGATAACTCATTTCTTTAGTAAAACGATTCTGAGCAATGCTTCAGTATAGAAATAAACTGTTTTAATATTTTACCATTTTAAGTCTAATAATTGTCGGTAGGTTCTTTTTTTTAACAAAGCATTCTTGTTTGAAAAATGGAAAAAAAAATTTTCTTAAAAGATTTAAAACTCGTTGTTCTATCTGTGTCCAAAGTTTGTATACATTATTATATTATAATATTTTGTAGTGTATGATATTATTAATCAAATTATAATATAATTATTAATTATGTATTTTTAATTCATATATTAAAAATATTTTAACCCCCCCCCCCCCCGAAAATTGATCCTGGATACGTGCTTGATAGGTACATATTAACAGCATCATTTTACAAGCTTAAAAAAAGTTGTTCAATTTTATGCGATTAATAGAACTTTGAAAATACTACGTTTTTTGTAAGATTTTATTTTTATGTGATACGTAAAATTTTTAATTTTGTAAGTAAATTCTGAAAAGTTAACATGCAAAAAGTTTCAAACTAAATTCTTAAAATTTTGAGTTTAAAATAGAACTTCAAGAATATGAAGAATATGACACAGTTAATATTACACTAAAGCCTTGCTCAGAATCGTCTTACTGAAATACTGAATAAATGATTTATTGTTTCATTAAAATGAAATATATCCAACACCATTATCTTATCCAAGGATTTCACAATTTTTCTTGCAAAATATGCATTTTCGCATGTATATTTATCCTTTTTTAGCACCTACAACTTATGAGCTCTAATTATAACATTTCATAATACCTACTAAAAAGTGAATATTGACAATATACATTGGATATAACTTACCGCCTTTGAAGATTAAAATCACTCATTTTTTCTCTTCTTTCTTCTTCAACATGTTGAACTATTGCTATAAAAGCCATTTTTATTTTTTATAAATAGTTTTTATATAATTAATATTTATAAATAATTTATCAAATTATAGAAAATAAAAATTTAATAAGTATAAATACAAATCTCAAACAAAATATTAAATTCAATAATTTATTGATAACATTTAGTGTAACAAGTGATTAAGTCAGTTAAAGGCCCTTTAGTATGGGTCTTTAAGGATGTGTGATTAATATATGACAGATAATCACTGTAGTTATTGTTTAATCACCTTGGCAAAAATACAGAATACGAATTTCATTTTAAAGTTATTAACTTTTAATACTGTGATTAATTCCATCTTAATCACGGTGATTAATTTTTAGAGAATACCGCTACTGGTTTATATATGACTTCGTAGTCATATTCTTCGAGTAGAAGCCTCCATCTCACTAGACGTGCACCAGGATCTTTTACTCCAAAGAGCCAAGTAAGTGGTTTATGATCTGTTACAATGAAAAATTTCCTACCGTATATGTAAGGTCAAAAAGTTTTTACCGCCCAAACAATAGCTAGCAACTCTTTTTCAGTTGTATTGTAGTTTCTTTCTGCTCTATTGAGCGTACGTGAGGCATAAGTAATCGGGAGGTCTGCGCCAATCTTGCCTTGTGACAGTACAGCTCCGATTCCAACGTTACTAGCGTCCGTTGTTACATTGAAAGGTCTTTCGAAATCCGGGTGTTGGAGCAGTGGTTCTGTAGTCAACACTTTCTTAAAGAATTCGAAAGCTTCCTGACAGAGATCTGACCAAATAAATTGTTGATCCTGTCTAAGTAGATTGTTCAATGGTTTTGCTTTAGTACTGAAATTCTGTATGAACCTTCTATAATATCCTATCAATCCTAAGAAGGATTTTAGTTCTTTTTCATTTTTCGGGACAGGGTAAGTACTTACACAGTCGATTTTTTTCTTGTCCGGTTTTACTCCATCTTCCGTTATGATATGACCAAGATAGTTTACTTCGTGCCTTAAAAATTCACATTTGGGTGTGTAACTGGAGGTTAAACTTTCTCAGCCTTTCAAATACTTCTTTTAATTGTTTGATGTGTTCTTCCAGTGTGGGACTTATCACTATTATGTCGTCAAGATATACAAAAGCTCTGTATCCATTTATTCCTTGTAGAACCCGGTTCATCAACCTTTGGAACGTCGCAGGTGCACCCTTTAGTCCAAAGCACATGCGGTTGAATTCAAAATGTCCTTTGTCTGTGCTAAACGCAGTTTTTTCTTTATCGCGAGGGTGAATTGGTATTTGGTGGTATCCACTGGCCATATCTAGACAGGTAAAATACTTTGCTTTTCCAAGTTGGTCTAAAATTGTGGTGATGTCCGGCATCGGGAAAGCATCTCCTACTGTGAGGTTATTGAGCTTCCTAAAGTCGACCACAACTCTATACTTTTTGGTTCCAGAAGCATCTTCTTTTTTCGGAACTATTAGGAGTGGGGCGTTCCATGGACTATTGCTAGGTGAAACGACTCCATCCTGAATTAGTTGCTTGACTTGTTTTCTATTTCCGCTTTTTGGGCGTATGGAAGGCGATATGGTCGTTGGTACAATGGCTGCGAAACTCCTGGAGTCTTAATTTCATGTTGAACAGCCTCCGTACATCCAACTGTGTCCCCTTCGAGTAAGAAAATATCGGAGAATTCACTACACAGCTGTAGGATAGATGTTTTCTCTTCTTCGTTCATATGTTCACACCTGATTGAGTTTTTTATAAGTTGAATGCGATTTCCTGAGTTTTTAATCATTTGGGTTGTCTGAACATTATCTACCGACACTACATCAAATATTTCGTGTGATAGACTTGAAAGATCTGGCAGTTTGATGGTTTGCGGGTATTCTGTTGGATTTATTACATTAATAAGAATTTGTTTATTTTCTATAACATTCAGTACATTCCCACATAAAATGTTTTTGTTCAATTCTTGCGCGTGAATAAGCACATTTTGACCTGATCGGTCATGAGTGTCTACTTGTATTGGAATAATTAATTCGCAACGAGCCGGTATAGTGTGTATTTTTTCTGTTTTAGACGTTAATTCCTCCTTTCCTACATCAATGATTAGATTATTAGCCTTAAGAAATGGGTTTCCCAATATGCCATCACCGACTATTGGAAACGATGAATCAACTACCTGGAACTCAGTTTCGTAGTTTTCATTGTCTAATGATACCGTAAGAATTGTACTCCCAAGAGTATCAACTAATTTATCACTGATACCTTGCATTGTATATATCTTCGTACTCGTCACCATAATATCATCTTGAAGTTTATTTAGTTTAATAAGATTTAGTTCTGAACCCGTATCTAGTAATAGATTTGCCATACCTTGCGTGCATTGAAGGATACCGCATGTGGCGTGATTGTTCTTTAACTTTACTGTAAAATTGAAGATGTTTAACTTTGGGCTATTATCTTGAGTTCTCGAACCGAACGGTTGCCCGTTGCGCTCGGCCCTGAACCGTTTCCCGATGTGGACGGTTGATTTCGAAAATTTTGATTTCCTTTTCCTGTCTCAGCATTTTTTTTCTTGTAACATTCTACCTCAACATGACCTGATTTTTTACAGTATGTACAGTATTTTGTTTGATTATTATTTTCACCCTTGTGATTATTATTTTCTTTAATATATTTATTTGATTGACCTGTGTCTATTCTGCGACTTGAATATCTGCACTCACTTGTATTATGATTATTTCTACGACAGTTCTTACAATATTTGGTACTGACATTGTGGTTCGGTCTGTTGTTCAACAGACGTTGTGTTTCTATATTTGATTGGTAAATTTTGTCTTCTTCAAGGCTATCTTTTATAGCTTCTTCTAAAGCTCGGTGATTCTTTGACTTAATTACTCCTCGAATAGTGGATGGTAATCCTTCTATATACGTCGTTATAGTTGTCTCTTTTATATAATCGTGTACTGCCTTAGCATCATTGGGGGACCTCCCATTTGTACTCACATTACATAACTCATGTAAGAGCTTTTCTACTCTAGCAGAATATTCTTGCACGGTTTCGCCTGATTTATGTTTAGTGCTTGATAATTCTAACTGTAAATATCCCGGGGTTCTTTGTGCACAAAACGTTATTTCTAACAACTTTTTTAATGCCTCCCATGATAAAATTTCCCTATGTTGTGTCGCCGCAAAGGCTTTACCCGATAATTTTGTTAAAATTGCTTGTAAGAGAATGGGACGACAGTCCTCGCTAATCGTTTTTGTTACAAAATCGCATGTGTTTAAAAATGGGTACACCTCTTGTGATTTTTCCCCGTCAAATTTAGGTATTAAATTTATCGCTGTTTCTAGAGATAATGTTGTTGCTGGTTTAGTATTCATACTTACGTCTGTTATTTCAGTAGTGTTATTAAAACTTAAATCTAATAACGATAAGGTGTCAGAATTTCTTAAATTGTTATCTTTTCCTTTATCTCGCGATCTAGTTATTGGTTTATTTGTAGGATCAATGGGAACAAAACGTGTTCGACTAGGCACAAAATCAGGGTCTAATTCGTTAGAGTCAGAATTGCTACCGTCACTACCACTAAAAATACTCGACATAAATTACTTATTTCTAAATAGAGAATATAAAATAATGTATGTTCAAAAAAGAAATAAAAAAAAAATTGATATAAGATAAAATAACTCACAGTAATGTTAGTATTATTTCTGCTATCATTGGTCCGTACATGTCTGCTGAAAGTTTCTCGTTGACGCTGGTTGACTGACTTCGACTTGATACCGCTGTAGATAGATAGGTAGTCCCACGACGTCTTCAAGTTACTTCTTTGACGTTCTAGCCCCGAATCTGCTATGCGCGGGAACCACGTACAATATAATATGTAGTGGGTTTAGGATATACTACTTTGTATATATTTTGTTCGTGTATATTACATGTACACACTACTGTTTATTGAATACACTGACTGTGTATCATATTATTGACGACGTCGGCGGTGTGTAAATCGTACGATGGACGTGTATACTGTGTCTATACACTCGTGCTATATTTCACGGTCACGGACAACGATGACGACTGCGTCTGTTTTAGCGTCTCTACGATGTATATTAGAGGATCTTGATTAGTGGGCACTTAGTCCTCACTGAAAGAAATGTTTTTTTTTGTTTTGAAGCGCCTCCACGTGTTGTATTCGTAGTGACCGGATGCCACGCCAAAGAATTTTGCTGATGTTAGTCAAAATGTGTTACTGCACCACTCGTCGTAATATGTTACGTATGTGTGTGTGTTGTATATTTTATACGTAGAATACGTATAAAATGTAATTTTTAATTATTTATATTTTTTTTTTTTTACAAATTATATTATAATGCAATGTTCTTCCAGAAATATTTTGTCGCTTACCGGATGATCATCGGTTTCGTCGATTTATTTCTAGGTTGACGTAATTTGTTATACTGTCACCATGAAAAATAATTTCAACGAAGTAAATTTAAACAAAGTATTATTACTATCTTGAAAACATAATTGGTTTGAAATAGAAATGTATAAAAATAATACCAAGTATAGTTTCATTTTCTATTTAAAATAATATTATATTCATTTGAGATTGTTTTCGTTTATTTTATTTATTTAGAGAGAGGTGTCTTTGGTGTTTATACGATCTCGATGACATAAAAATGTACGTTACATCTATGACTGTGAAATAAAGGTATACAACATATTCCATAATCTATGGTTTAATAAGGATGATCTATATTCTAAGTTACTATTGTACAATCCGAGTAAAATCTCATTTGAAAAATTACGGCTCATTTTTCGTATGTGACTGAATTATTTGACGATTAAAATACAGCTTTTCAAAATATTTTTTTTTCTTCGATGCATTTATTTTTTATAAATAACTGATGGAAATAATTAGTTTTGAGTTTTTATTCTATTACGTTTTTATTGCATTTTTTATTACTTTTAGTGAAGACATTGGCAACCCAACAACGGCGAAAACTAGTACAACAGACCCGAAGAGCATCACATAACGGTTAGATTTAGATGTATTAATTTAATGTCTGTTTTAATTGTATTCCATTATAATTTTATTCTGATTTAAAACATTTTCACGGATTGATTTTCGGTACATATTTGTTTAATGTGATATCCTAGACTTTTCACAAACAAAAGCTTTCATTAAAATAAATTACTTACACTTGTTTTAAATTATTGAAATAAATATGTAATAATTAAATATAATAAACTTTTCTATCATTATGATTCCATTTATTTTAAAACTTGGTTAATTTTTTTCAAATGTGCTTTCTAAAAACTGTTTAAATAAATTACTACCCATTTTAATGTAATTTCATCATGGCCTAATAAAAAAAATACGTTTTTATAATACATTTTTTTAAATTGGGTTATCTATAAGATGATAAAGCTTTGTAGACATTCGAGTAAATACTAAACACAGTTTCCTATGAAATTCATAAAATAGTAATTCCGCTTTAATTTTTGAATTCTGAGTTATGTGAAGGATCTATGGGTTTTACAATTATGTTGTATTCTTAATTTATTTAAAATTTATGATCACTTTTTCAAGAATTTTGAAAAGTCCAAACGTTTCTTAGAGTGACTCTATAGATAGGATAAAGCATTTCATTTTTTTAATATTAGTTAAAATTTAAATTTTTACACCTCTTTATTTGTGTGAGAAAAAGCTGCCAAAAACTGAGTAAAAGCGGTAGAATTTCCCGTAAACGACACTTTCACTAAATCGATTTTCGTTATTTGATCTTAACTCGCAAAATGATGTTGCCAAAAATTCGGAATGTTCATTATATGATAAATTGTTACATACTTTACAAAAGCTTCGAAAAAAATTTGAAATTTCGGGCTTAAAATAGAGCTGTAAAATATCTAATTTTTGTTAAGTTTATTACTGACACAATTTTTGATATATGAGTTGGATTCTAAATGTGACATGTCGATCAACAGGGCCTAATGATGCAATGATCAAGTACTGCGAGGCGTGTCTGGGACACAAGCCGGGAAGAACAAGTGCTTTCAAGATAAGGTAAGGTAGTGATATAAGTAGACATAAGTAGACATTTCCTAAAAACGTAATCTCTTAGAATATTAAATACTTATTTCTTCAATTAGTTCCAATATTAAGTTATCTCATTTTGTATGTCATAAATTTCATTGACAATTTGACTTCTTTAAATTAACTTCAGTTTAATTATTTTGTTTTCGTTTATAAAATATATTTGTGTGTGTGTGTGTGTGTGTGTGTGTGTGTGTGTGTGTGTGTGTGTGTGTGTGTGAGTGTGAGTGTGTGTGTGTGTGTGTGTGTGTGTGTGTGTGTGTGTGTGTGTGTGTGTGTGTGTGTGTGTGTGTGTGTGTGTGTGTGTGTGTGTGTGTGTGTGTGTGTGTGTGTGTGTGTGTGTGTGTGTGTGTGTGTGTGTGTGTGTGTGTGTGTGTGTGTGTGTGTGTGTGTGTGTGTGTGTGTGTGTGTGTGTGTGTGTGTGTGTGTGTGTGTGTGTGTGTGTGTGTGTGTGTGTGTGTGTGTGTGTGTGTGTGTGTGTGTGTGTGTGTGTGTGTGTGTGTGTGTGTGTGTGTGTGTGTGTGTGTGTGTGTGTGTGTGTGTGTGTGTGTGTGTGTGTGTGTGTGTGTGTGTGTGTGTGTGTGTGTGTGTGTGTGTGTGTGTGTGTGTGTGTGTGTGTGTGTGTGTGTGTGTGTGTGTGTGTGTGTGTGTGTGTGTGTGTGTGTGTGTGTGTGTGTGTGTGTGTGTGTGTGTGTGTGTGTGTGTGTGTGTGTGTGTGTGTGTGTGTGTGTGTGTGTGTGTGTGTGTGTGTGTGTGTGTGTGTGTGTGTGTGTGTGTGTGTGTGTGTGTGTGTGTGTGTGTGTGTGTGTGTGTGTGTGTGTGTGTGTGTGTGTGTGTGTGTGTGTGTGTGTGTGTGTGTGTGTGTGTGTGTGTGTGTGTGTGTGTGTGTGTGTGTGTGTGTGTGTGTGTGTGTGTGTGTGTGTGTGTGTGTGTGTGTGTGTGTGTGTGTGTGTGTGTGTGTGTGTGTGTGTGTGTGTGTGTGTGTGTGTGTGTGTGTGTGTGTGTGTGTGTGTGTGTGTGGAGAACTTATCCTAAAATTTTTAATTTTTGATTAATATTTCAGAATGAAAATATCACTTGGCCCTCTGTTCCCTGCGAAGCTCTTGCCTTATTTATAATAATTTGGAAATATTTTTTTTTAAACTAAAATCAATTGGCCCTCGGGCCCCGGGGACCTCTGCTAAAATTTTTATTGTAAAAATTAATTTCTTAGAATTAAATTCAAAAAGCCCTCCGGTGCCGTGGAAGTCCTTGTCTAATTTTTAATTTTTTGGAAATTATTTCATTAAAACAAATCGATTTGCCCTCGGGCACCGGGGAACCTCTGCTCAAATTTTTAATTGTTGAAATAAATTCCTAATAATAAAAATCAAAAAGTCCCTTCGGGTACCTCTTATCAAATTTTTAATTTTTTGGAAAATATTTCATAAGTAAAATTACTTGGTGCCAGGGATTGTCTGCTCACTTTTAATTTATTTTAAATAAATTTCTTATTAATTAAAATCATAATGCCCTTTGGTGCCGGGGATCTTCTTGTCTAATTTTTAATTTTTGGAAAATATGTCATACTGAATAAAAACACTTGGCCCTCGGTTTCCCTGCGAAGCTCTCGCCATATTTATAATTTGTTTGAAAATAATTCTTTAATACTAAAATCAATATACCCTCGGACTCCGGGGAACCTATGCTCCAATTTTTAATTTTATAAACAAATTCCTAATAGTAAAATCATAAAGCCCTCGAGTGCTGGGGAACGTCTTGTCTTATTTTTAATTTTTTTGGAAAATATTCCATAATAAGTAAAATCACTTGGTACCAGGGATAGTCTGCTCTCTTTTAATTTATTTTAAATATATTTCTGAATAATTAAAATCAGAAAGTCCTTTGGTGCCGGGCATCTTCTTGTCTAATTTTAAATTGTGTAAATAAATTCCTAATAATGAAAATCAAAAATCCCTTGGGTGACGGGCTATTTCTACTCAAACTTTAATTTATTGAATTTATAAATCACTATTTATATCACTTGGTACTAAGGATAGACCGCTCAGTTTTTAATTATTTTAAACATATTTCTGATAGTTAAAATCAAAAAGCCCTTGTTTGCCGGAGAACCTATTCTAAAATTTTTAATTTTTGATAAATATTTCATAATGAAAATACCACTTGGACCTCGGTTCCCTGCGAAGCTCTTGTCTTATTTATAATTACTTGGAAATAATTTTTTTGAAACTAAAATCAATTGGCCCACGGGCGCCGGGGAACCTCTGCTCAAATTTTTAATTTTTGAAATAAATTCCTACTAATAAAAATCAAAAGTCCCTTCGGGTACCTCTTATCATATTTTTTATTTTTTGGAAAATATTTCATTATAAGTACAATCACTTGGTGCCAGGGATTGTCTGTTCACTTTTAATTTATTTTGAATATATCTCTGAATAATTAAAATCATAATGCTCTTTGAATCCGGGGATCTTTTTGTCAAATTTTTAATTTTTGGAAATTATTTCTTTAAAAGTAAAATCAATAGGCCAACGGTCTTCGGGGAACCTCTGATCAAATTTTTAATTGTAAAAATAAATTCCTTAGAATTAAATTCAAAAAGCCCTCCGGTGCCGTGGAAGTCTGACACGGTCGTTTCGTGGAGTGTGGTAGTGTTACTCACGATAGCACAATAAAAATTTATAATGGAATAAAAACCATGACTAAAATTTCATGAAAGGAACAGATTTCTTTATTTCAACACAACAAAAAAAGAAACAATACACTCCATGGAATGGGGAAGGATTCGGATGACGAAAGGTCTAGATGTTGCCACCGCCGATGTCCGTTGAAAGATTCGGGCCTCGTCCGTAGACACAGCCCGCCGGCCGCTGGTGCGCTACCTTATCGGCATCGAAAGCTTTCCCCCTCTGCCCGGTATCCGAGGTAGGTAGGAAAGTGTCGGTGCGATATCATCGCCACCCGGGATGTGGCTGGGGAGAAGCTAACGCGGTGCGCGGTGTCGGTGTACATATTGTACCTACGACACACGGTACCGCATCAAGTCCTTGTCTAATTTTTAATTTTTTGGAAATTATTTCATTAAAACTAAAATCGATTTGCCCTCGGGCGCCGGGGAACCTCTGCTCAAAATTTTAATTGTTTAAATAAATTCCTTATAATAAAC
Organism: Therioaphis trifolii; assembly: GCA_027580255.1. Classification (NCBI taxonomy): domain Eukaryota; kingdom Metazoa; phylum Arthropoda; class Insecta; order Hemiptera; family Aphididae; genus Therioaphis; species Therioaphis trifolii. The sequence continues at coordinate 38,595,024 of CM050408.1, read as the reverse complement.
AGTTGTGGGACTGCCGACAGAAGCTATGCTTCAACTCCCTACCTAACAGCTTAATAAAAAAAAGAACCTCTTACGTAAAAGTTTTTAATTGAAGTTCGTCAAAATAAAATGGAAACAATATGAAGAAAATATAAAGAATAAAAACAAACAAATAATGATTTTAAAATGTAAGGATAATAATATAAAATAATAAAAAATACAAAATACCGTTCATAATTAATTCTGTAAGCGTTATGGGAATATATTATTATTACTATAGGTATTAGGTACTGCATCGAACAACTCGAACGTGTCTAATACTCTAATGAAAATACGAAATATTTTGTAGTCTAGTATTCTATATAGTACTCGATTGTAGTAGAACGATTGATAAGTATTAAGTAATAACTGTAACGAGCACTGCACGCAGGGCCGTATTTACGCCTAGGCCCGTGAGGCCCGGGCCTAGGGCGGCTAATTTTTTGGGGCGGCAAATTTTGTAAGAAATAAAAAAAAATCTTATAAATATTTTATGCATTTATGTAACTATTAATAGATATTTACCCGAACGTCACAACAGCGTATTTTTGCACGTTTGAAACAAATATTGTACAGCAGATCGGTCGTTTTTACCATTGAAAACAGTAAACTCGCATCTTCGTTCAACTTTGGAGTCATATAGATTAAACGCGACATCAATACTACACGTAGAATCTGAGATGCTTCGAAGTATAAATTATGATGATATTATAATCGACGATTTCGCGTCTAAAAAATTTCGTCGTAAAATGTTATAGATAACATAAGTATAAGATTAAAGAGTATTAAGACTATTTTAAGATTAAAAATGTGTACTGCTAATGCCTAATAAGAATTTATAATTATTTGATTTGTTTATAATGACTATTGATCAAATTACTTTAAAATGAAATAAATTGATTAGAAATAATTACAATATTATTTTGTCTTGAGGGCGGCATATTTAAAAGGGCCTAGGGCAGCACTTGTTCTAAATCCGGCCCTGACTGCACGCGCGTAATTATCGGTTATCGATATAGTAATGTACCAAGTACCAACAACCTACAGCACATTAAACTATTCTATTTATAGAATTCTTCAAATTTAACCGTGGACAAGTATTATTGGCTATTTAACAATGCGCTGCTGCCGCAGCCTGCGGCCGTAGCACTCTCAACAGTCACTATAGCTAGTCGCTATTGCGGTAACGTTATATCATGTTATGTTATATTATTGGACATCTTCCATTTTTACCCGGCGGGCCCCTTCCCGCCGAACCCGCGTAAAGAAGCATAGCTTCAAAACAGATTTTATAAGTTGACGTATTAAGGAAATGATCCATATTGACGTAAATTCAGAAAAAATTTAGGAAAAAAGTGCAAAAAATTATATTATGGTTTGAGGATTCGAACCCGGTACACGCGTATTCATACTACTGTACAGTTGACACCGCACCATCATTGCGGTAACGGAACGGAACGTTTTTGGACATCTTCGATTTTACACGGCGGGCCCCAGCGAAACCGCGAAAAAAGCATACCTTCAACAGAACCCGCGTAAAGAAGCATAGCTTCAAAATCAAAAATCCCTTGGGTGACGGGCTATTTCTACTCAAACTTTAATTTATTGAATTTATGAATCATTATTTATATCACTCCGTACTAAGGGGAGACAGCTCAGTTTTTAATTATTTTAAACATATTTCTGATAATTTAAATCAAAAAGCCCTTGTTTGCCGGAGAACTTATCCTAAAATTTTTAATTTTTGATTAATATTTATAATGAAAATATCACTTGGCCCTCGGTTCCCTGCGAAGCTCTTGCCTTATTTATAATAATTTGGAAATCATTTTTTTTTAACTAAAATCAATTGACCCTCGGGCGCCGGGGACCTCTGCTCAAATTTTTAATTGTAAAAATTAATTCCTTAGAATTAAATTCAAAAAGCCCGCCGGTGCCGTGGAATTCCTTGTCTAATTTTTAATTGTATAAATAAATTCCTAATAATAAAAATCAAAAATCTCTCGGTTGCTGGGGAACCAATTCTCAAATTTTTTATTTTTTGGAAAATATTTCCTTTAAACTAAAATCAATTCGTCATCGGGCTCCGGTGAACCCATGCTCAAATTTTTAAATGTTTAAAAAAATTCCTAAGAATTCAATTCAAAAATCCCTCGGGTGCCGCGGAACTTCTAGTCTAATTTTTAATTTTTTGGAAATTATTTCATTAAAACTAAAATCGATTTGCTCTCGGGCGCCGGGGAACCTCTGCTCAAAATTGTATTGTTTAAATAAATTCCTTATAATAAATATCAAAAATTTCTTGGGTGCCGTTATATTTCTTCTCAAACATTCATTTATTTGGTGCCAAGGATAATTCAATCACTTAATATTTTAAATATATTTCTGAATAATTAAAACCCAAATGCTCTCGGTTGCCAGAGAACTTCTTGTCTAAATTTTATTTTTTTGGAAAATGCTACTTTAAAACTGAAATCAATTTTCCCTCGGACGCCGGAGAACCTCTGCTCAAATTTTGAATTGTTCAAATAAATTGATTACAATAAAAATCAAAAATTCCTCTGGTGTCGGAGAACTTCTTGTCTAGTTTTTATTTTTTTGGACAATATTTCTTTAAAACTAAAATCAATTGGCCATCGGGCGCCAGGTAACCTCTGCTCAAAATTTTTATTTTTTAAATTAATTCCGAAAAATAAAATCAAAAATCCCTCGGGTGCCGTGATATTTACTCACACTTTAAGTTTTTAAAATTTGTAAATCATTATTTATATTCCTTGGTTCCAAGAATATTTCGCTCAATTTAATTATTTAAAACATATTTCTGAATAATTAAAATGAAAAAGCTATCGGTAGCCGGGGAATATCTTGTCTAATTTCAAATTTTAAAAAATTATTTCTTTTAAACTAAAATCAAGTGGCCCTCGGGCGCCGGGGAACCTCTGCTCAAATTTTTAATTGTTCAAATATATTCCTTATAATAAAATTCGAAAAGCCCTCCGGCGCCTGGAAACTTCTCGTCTAATTTTAAATGTTTTGGAAAATTGTTCATAATTATTATAATTATTGGCCCTTTGATGCCATGAAATCTATGCTCAAAATATTGATTGTTTAAATAAGTTCATTACAATAAAAATCAAAAAACCCTCGGGTGTCGGACAACTTCTTGTCTAGTATTTATTTTTTCGGAAAATATTTCTTTAAAACTATAATCAATTGGCCCTCGGGCGCCGGGGAACCTCTGCTCAAATTTTTAATTGTTTAAATTAATCTCTTATAATAAATATCAAACATTTCTTGGGTACCTGTATGTTTCTTCTCATACATTCATTTATTTGGTGCCAAGGATAGTTCAATCACTTTTTATTATTTAAAATATATTTCTGAATGATTGAAATCAAAAAGCCCTTGGGTGCCGGGGAAATTCTGGTCTAATTTTAAATTTTTTGGAAAGTTTTTCAGAATAATTCTTATCATTGGCCCTTTGTTGCCATGGAACCTTTGCTCAAATTTAAAATTTTTTAAATAAAATCTGAATAATTAAAATCAAATATCCCTCGGGTGCCGTGATATTTCTACTCACACTTTAAGTTATTAAAATTTGTAAATCATTATTTATATTCCTTGGTTCCAAGTATATTTCGCTCAATTTAATTATTTAAAACATATTTCTGAATAATTAAAATGATAAAGCTATCGGTAGGCGGGGAATATCTGTCTAATTTCAAATGTTTAAGAAATCGTTTCTTTAAAACTAAAATTATGTGGCCCTCGCGCGCCGGGGAACCTCTGCTCAAATTTTGAATTGTTCAAAGAAATTCATTACAATAATAATCAAAAAGCCCTCGGGTGTCGGAGAACTTCTTGTCGAGTTTTTATTTTTTTTGAAAATATTTCTTTAAAACTAAAATCAATTGGCCATCGGGCGCCGGGGAACCTCTGCTCAAATTTTGAATTGTTCAATAAATACCTTCTAATAAAAATATAAAATTCGTCGGGTGCCGGGCTATTTCTACTCAAACATTAATTTATTTGATGCCAAGTATTCGATATTCAAATTTTTTTTAGAATATTTAAGAAAATATAGTTATTTAAGTAAGATCATTGTAATATTTCAGAGCTTTTCAACAAATATTAAAAATGTTATAAGATACAAATTATTTTCAATCGAACAATCAAAATAAATTAAAAAACCAGTTTATTCTGTAAAAATCGTGATAATAATTTACTTAAATGCTTGGAAAAAAATCTTGTGTCACGATTATTGATATTTTTTCGGTATTGATAGTTTAGTATAAGAGTAAACTTGTATTAAAATTTCAGAACTTTCTAACAAATACTCAATATTTCATTAGAAATAAATTTAAAAGAAATCAGACAATATCGTAAAAAATCGTATAATAATTTATTAAAGTGTGTATAAAAAAAAATCCTGAGTCACGATTTTTGAATTTTTGTTAGGATAATTAGGTAAGTATATGAGTAAGGTCATATTAAATTTTCAGAACTTTTTGTCAAATATTTAAAATTATATTACATAAAAACTTTCAAACAATTTGGTAAATTAAAAGTTCTATATTTAAGTCAAAAGTGCTATAATTGTTCTGAAAATGTTGTCCAATATAAAAAAGTATGTATTTGATATTGGATAATATTTTTTTTTTTTAAAGGAGGCTTATAACGAAGTATTTAAGTGCCTTTTTAAGCACTTATTTTGATGATTTTAAGTGCTTTAAGTCCCGAGCCCTGATCATAAGGTAACATAAAACTATAAAAATTAACCTATTTTCTAAATATTGTCAACATGTCATAACTAAAACATCATTAATTACATATTAATCAGCTGATACTATAAGTCATGAAAACATTTTATTTTTTTATACTTTGTTTATTGCATTACATTTTGAATTTGTTTCATGTGATTAAAATCTTTTCAGAATTTGTTCTTATGTACTTATCTGTTACATTTTAATGTAAATAAATGTACCATTTATTATATTACTGTTATATTTCAGCTTATTTGTTAACATGTCGAATAAGCATTACAATAAAATTGTTCAATAATATAAATAATTAATGTTAATTTAAATTACATATTTATGTCTATGCTGAAAATGTGTACTCTATCATATATTTATGTATGAATTATTTTACTATTTCACAAACTATTTGACATATAATTATACAATGTAATAGTTATTGAAATAAGAGCTTCATACTTATTAGGATACAGAAAATTACAATTATAAAAAAATATTAATGAATAATTTAGTCCAACAAAATAAGTTTCAAATTAAATTTAAATAATTTTATTGTACCTTGTATGTTGAAAGATTTAAAATATTGATAAAAAATGTTGAACCAAAAAACAAATCAACATCGTCTAATTGTTAATTCAGTACTTGTATTAACAATCATTTTGGACAGTTATTATACTTAATACAAATACGACAATATTCATAGTTTTTACATTAATCTTTTCAATACGTATGTAATTTTAAATTGCCTGAATATTATATCTTTGTAGTATTTTTAGTTCATGATATCATTTAAGGAATATGCAATAAGTAATACAAAAATTAAATAATAGTAATTACTTCAAATCATTCTAAAAACAAATCAATTAGTCAACTTTATCAATTATGAAATTGGAATCAAAACACTTACAAATAATAGTACTGAATATTATATTTCATTTTGTAATATAAATTCAAAAAACAATTCTATCAACAAAATACAAAATATAGTAGCATTTATGAGATAATAATATATAGTAAATTTAATTCAATAATTTTAAAAACTTAAATTTAAATTGTATCAACTCAAACACGATTCCAAAATAAAAAAGTAATATTATTTAAAAAGAAAATACACAGTTAAATTTTAAACTTGATTTCTTACAACCACACAATTTTATAATAAGCCACATTTAATAGTGAATTTATTAGAACTTGATACTTTGAATCTGTGAATACCCAATTTTTTAAAAAGAAAATCACACAAATATTATAAATAACAATTAAATTAATTTTTTTTTATTTCTTAACATAATTCTTAACTAAAGGTAACTATAATTTGTATTTCCATCTACAGTTGATGAATTATACAACATACAAAATAAATAAATTATAAAGAGAAAAAATACATTCAAGATATGTTTTTTTCATTTGGACCATATTACTAAAAACTTATGATTGGAATCATTAAAGGTGGGGAACAAAAAACATTACATTAGCAAAAAAAAAAGGGTTTTAAGGATTACAAATTAAGAGGTACTTCATTATTATCATATCGAAATTGGCCATTATTTAAAGTAGTAATACCTAAACCATATAAATGACCGCAATACTTTTTACTATCAATCATACCTTCAAAAAACATATCCCTAATTTTAAAAAACGCCATACCCGTTAATAAAGAATCACTACCAGCTTGATGTTGAGGTCCAACTCGTTTCAGTTCTAACTGATCAGCTACCTCTTGCAAGCCACCCTTCAAATTTTTACAACTTTTCATTAAGTACTTAATGTCATAAACACATGGAAAATACAAAGAAAACATCTCAAAAAACTCAGACTCATCTTGTGGTAGTTTTTCATCAGTCAATACTTTAACTAAGTAACCAAAGTCAAAACTACTGTGGAATGTCATCCATTTTAAATTATCCATCAATACCAATCCAGATGTAATAATGAATTCAGCAAACACTATTGGTTCAATTCCATTCTCTTCATGATTTTTAAATTGTATTCTGAAAAATTAAATTTATCGTAAAATATAGTTGTACACAAAATTAAATAAAAGTAAGTAATTACCTTGAGTTTGTTAACAATTCAATACTATCTTGAGCATACATATCTTCTGACAAGTTGAATTTAAAATTGAACTGCCATGTAGTGTAAGGGCCAGTAGGAGTTTTGCCATCTTCATCAAAAAAAGAAAGCCCCAATTGAATGATTCTCAATAGATCTACATTACATCGCAACAATTGGTACAGATAATCTGCTGTAGTTTTAAAATCGCCAATCGGTCTAGCTACAACCCCAGGAAATTCTGTGTCCATGGCTACATAACAATATTTGGGCAATAATTTTCGTATTGATGCAAACTCTTCTTCTAAATTATGAGCCCACACATCTTTAATACCACAATCAGGCCATACCCCTGTCTGTACATCAAGCTTTTGTTCATTGATCTCTGAGACAGGAGATGTTTGATTACTTTCAGACATATTCATAATATTAACTACTTCCACTTCGAAAACTACCTGTAAAATAATTTTAAAATTTTTAGAATTTTTTTATCTATTTAATTATGTCTGAAAATATTCCATAATATTTTTTTATACGAAATATTATTGTTGAATAGAATTTATTAACTTCACAAACGCTGGGAAAAAATTATTATGAAAATCTATAAATATTATTTTTTACATTAAATTATTTCTTTCTTAACACTATCTATATTAATATGTATATATTAATACTACCCATCATAACACAATTTTTTATTTATTATGTTTTAATAGACTAATAAAGTAAATAAACATAACTTGAAGTTAAAATCTAAAATAAGAATATACTTAAAACTTGTTAACTCATGTACCTAATTGAATGAAAATAAAAATTACCTAATACTATTGATGAAAATGTGTTTTTATAGACTAATTAAAAATATTTTCAAATATAAATAAATATAATAATTTTTACATGATATAGAAATAACTAAAACAACTATGAGCTATAAAAGATTTTTATTTTTGAAACACTACCTAAGATTATATTTAATTTTACTACAGTATATTTTATAAATTGTTAAGTTTTATAATATAATAGACGTATTTAACTTGACAGACGTATGTAAGATTATCTGTACATACCGAGGTACATACCAAGACTGTTGTAAATTTAACAATGAGCAACTACTCTTGTAATAAAAAATACCACACCCAACAGAAGATTTGAGTAAAAATACCTAAATAAATAAAAACATTTTAATAATGAACTCTATAAATCTAAAATAGAATTCAGTGTATACATACGAATCGACCTAAAAATTAATGTTGAAAGTCAATTTTTCAATTTCAACTAGAATCTTTTAAGTAAAATGAAAAATGGTACAGAAACATAACATAGAATATGAAAGATACTCATGCACCCAAGTTGGAATAAAAAAATACTTGGATTCATAAGAAATTTACACAACTGTAATTTTTGTTGACTACTACTTCTCAAATAGTTAATATTTAATAATTATTAATTCAAATAGGTACTAAAATAATGTAGTACACTTAATATTAATATATCACAATATTTATAATAGGTAGACAACTAAACCAAATTGTATAATGCAAGAATGGCCAATATTATATACCCAACAAACTGCATTAATCAATTTAATGTAGATAAGAGTCAAAAGATTATAATAACTAGTTATTACCGCTATAGATTAGATGTATTGGAATTACTTATGAAAGAATATTATAAAAATAATATAGAAACCAAAGTATTATCTACCATGTTAGAGATAAACCTACTGACATAATATGTAATACTATTTTATTTCTATACATACCTAGGCAATGTTATTTGTTGGTATATCCAAACAAATCTTGTGTAGGTATAAATTGCTATTTGTTTCAATACACATAATACGAACCCATCTTTCATTTACTAAAAACCTTTCTTTTATTTAAATTTTGAGTTGTATTTAAGTTCTATAAAATAAAATAATTTTTTGTTTTTTTGACGTGAAGCGTACATTGGCCATTTCTACATATTACGTTCTAAAATTACGCAGGTAAATAAGTAATGATTAAAGACCGCACGAATTATTGGCATGAAGCAGACTTTAAAAACACGTATGGTATGGATTGAAAAATCAAGTACTCACCAACAACGTATCAAAACTCCACTAGAATTACAGGCGTACTTCAACACCACCAAAATTCGAACAACGCGACCAGTCCTGCAATGAAAACGAATTGACAATCAAAAATAATAATAATAATAATAATAATAATGTAAACAGTTTACAATATGCGTAGGTAATAGATAGAGATAGAGGATGAAAAAAAAATCAGTCAAAACAATATAGGTCGTCCGACGCGCCGTTTCCGACGCGACGCAATTGCCAATCGCCCGATCGGTGACCGCAGCAGACACCCAACACACTTTTTATCAGGTACACGACCAGGCGTCGAGTGATTCTCGTGCCACTAGAGTACTAGACGATCGGACGGTAGGTACGAGATTAAAAAAATAATAAAAAAACGCACTATCGGTCGATTGTTCGACAGACTCGACTCATAATAATAATTATTATAATAATAATGGCGAGAATAAAAAAAAAAAAAAACACGGCCCGACGGTAGTTATTGGTTATTATTTATTTACAACATCGAGTGACGATATGAATAATTCTAATATCACGACGACTGCGCACGCGGTGTTTTCTCGACGATGTTATTATTATTATTATTATTATGATTTATGAATGAGAGTACTCACTCGTTTTACGCTACAAGAGCACCGCCGCCGACTTCGGGACAAAAGAAAAACACGTGTATTGGTGGCGTAATCGCGCAGTTCGAACTTAGCACACTGAACGGACGGCACGCGACAACGACCGGCGGCGGCGGTGCACGAGTCGCGATCGGAGAGGTGTCGGCGGACGACAAAAATAATTTCGTCACGACGACGACGGGGGACGTCTCCGGGCCGCGAAAACACCGAACCGACAGCGCGTAAAAATATACCGGTGGGCGGTGGGGGGGGGATGATCAGGCCTTTGAAAGGTATGTGACGTACGTTAACCGAGGCCCACGACCGCGCTTGTGTAGCCAGAAATGAGTGTACGCCCGAAAGACATGAATTGCGCCCCCTCCGAAAAAAAAATGGGTTTAAAGGTCTTACATTTTTTTTGCTAAATGACCCGTGAGTCACCGCGAGTTCAGTCGCGCCCGGAAAACTATTCGATGAAATTCAAGTTTTATCTAAATTATAAATATCCAAGCCAGCGATCGCGTTCTGACAGCCCGTACTAGGTATGGATAACTATCTACCTATCCGAGTTAGAACTCAGAAGAGCGCAAACGTTCAAAACTTTATGAGCGCACCAGAAGTCCAGTAGGCAAAAAATAAAATTACCTTTAAAGCCACTTATACTTGACGTTCGTTTAAATTTATTTTCATTTTTGATTTAGCATATTATGTTAAAAGTAATCTTTGTTTTTATCCCAAGTCATAATTGAACTAAAAAACCAGAATTTGACACTTCATGAAAATTAAAATGCACGTTTTTGCATATTTTGGTAAATAAAAAGCATAATATATTACAATTTTTTATTGCATACAAATCTTAGGCCAGGTGATGAGCTTTAATAAATAAATAAATAATTCTTTGATTTTTATTGCATCGTATTAAGACAATCAGCTAATCACTGATTTCAATAAATATTTTTTTTGGAACTATATTTTTGTGTGTATCTTATAAAAATTAAATGCATATTTTGGTAAATAAATTTTTTATCGCATACGAATCTTAGCCTAGGAGATGAGTTTTAGTCATATTTAAAAGAATTTATTATTACCATCTACATAAAATATTACATTTTCTAACAAACACAAATTTCAAACAGATAAATTCATTAAGTGATGAGTGTCTGCTAGACAGCGAACGCCATTTGCCGCCACACTCCACAGGCGGCATCTCCCACAAATCCGATACGGTATCATCAATATAAAATTGATTACATTACAGCTCCTCAGTCTTTCTGCCACCACCAGTATTTCATAAACCAAGTGATTTTCTTAAATAATTTAATAATTGTATACAATTTTTTTTTTTAAAGTCTCTCCATAGTCACTTGGGTTTTTTTAGAACGAATATTGCATTTAAATACTTCACAATTAAAATACTCTACGATTCACCTGTATCCCACCGGGCAGCTAGTCTGATATTATTTTATATTTGTTGGTGTACTATACATAGAAATTATTCAATAATATGGGCTTCAATTGTGTTGTCTACCCAGGCATGGGTATTGTATGGTAATTTAAAATGGGGATCTTTGTTACCACTTCTTTCTCGGGGTGAGGGAGGGGGTGCAAACGTGCGATTTGACATTTTTGTTTTTGGGTGCGACTATAATAGAGTTGCACTGGCGTATTTCGAACAAGGACTGGTAAACCGGGGAATTTCCCGAAGGCCCGTAAAGACAAAATAGGAACGATTGTTCGGCCACTTTTAGAGCATTCATAAACGGTCGATCAGCGTAATCCGCGATAAACAATAATAATTAATAATTATACTTACCTTATCTCCGAGTTTTCAGTATTGTGTCGGCATAGTTACGAAATAATAGAAGCTGTAGTGGTTAGTATACGAATTATTATAGTACCTAATTAATGACGACGTATCTGTCGGCGCCACCTAGTCGTTTAGTAATATAGCGTTGGAAAACGTTTAAGGCGGTTCAAACCGCTTCGTAAGTGATAATCGTAACTTACCGAACAACAGCTGATATTCACTAAAATCTTAAGTAGTACATATTTTGTATAACTCATAATATATGAATTTTAGAAAAAATCCAGATAGATTTCAAAATGTATTTCGAGACCACCGATCTAAAATAATAGAGTTTCTACTGGAATACTCAAATTTTGAATTCCTACTGGCTCGTTTGACCCGCTCAAAAATTTAAATATCGTGTAAATCAATTTGCAATTAATTTGCATTCAACAGAACCGATTTCACTCAGTTAGTTTGAATATTAAAGTAAATTGACCTATTTTATCGAAGTCAAAGTAAGAACATTGTCTATGGCTCAATGGCTGTACCTAGGTTTTTCACGGTATTATTATGTTTTACAAGCGAGTTGTAAAATACGACAATTTTAAAATGCCTAAACAACTCGCTTAAAAATAAAAATATCGTGAAAAATGTATGTGCAGCCTCAGATTAAGATTTTACATTTCACCCTTGAGTTTGATGACGGGTAAATTTATTCTAATATTAAAGTATTAGACGGACTCTGCAGTTATACACACGCGGGTATAACGTCCTCGGTATAATGTCTCGCCTTATTAAGTTTGGTGACAGATCATACAAACATATAATATTCATTATAATTTATATGTCCAAATAAATTAAAGCAGTTTTGATAAAGTCGCTAGCGATGTGACTAAGTTTTGAAGTTTACGAGTTAAACGTAGTAACTTACCATCATCATTAGAATATATCGATATTCGATTACGACTGAAGGTAAAAAAAAGTTAATAGGTCTATGGTATTTACTATTTATAATCAATGATAATATGGTAAATGGTTATGACCTCAATGAGTTAGGTACACCGTACGCAATCGATTTTTATTTATTTTTTTTTTATTTGGAAACTTGTACTGACCAAAATATATTTTTCATACTCGATAACCGTTCCGAATGTTACTTTTTAAATTAAATCTTTTTTTTATCGGGCACTTGTGTTTAAAACTTCCTATTTCGATTTTAGGTCCTTAATTTTCAATTTACGTTCTTTGAATTCTTTTAGCGGAAATTTAAGAAATACCTACCCAGAAAAATAAAGATTATCTGGTATTGTTTCCTCTTTTAAAGGGTAAGTATTTGCACAAACCATATGAATATATATATATATATATATTTATATAATTCATTTAATCTGTGGCATTTGAATACCTGCAATTTACCTACCTGAGGGCCGTTTGGATTTATGTCAAAACAATTACGTTAAGTTTTTTTTCTCAACAACCTTATACGACCAATTATTCAATATCATTTTCCACTATAGAATCTGTTTACCTGGAGGGTGGGTTTTTTTGTTTGAGAATTATGAAATAACTATAAAAAAAATAATTTTTTATACACTCGGTTATTTTTAAAGTAGGTGTTTGATTAAAAAATTTCCAAGTTCACAGAAAACAGTGATTTATCGTGATATGATTGCATTTGTTTTATAAATATTTTGAGGTATAAGCATTCTAAACAGTATTTAATATTAGGTACCTGCTCTACACTTTTTTTTTACTAGGTTTAGTATAGTAGTCAATTATATCCTTTGTCCATAAGCTTTCATATTTTAATGTTTTATTCGTGAAAATTAAATTTTATTCACTTTGTAGTATGTAGGGGAGACCGAGTACAAATGTAACACGGGTCAATTGTAACATCATGGATTTTCACTTCCGGGTACAATATAGAAACATGAAAAAAATATGACAGTTGTCCCACTACAATAGTGACTATTCTACCTTCTCTATGAAGCGGTATAATTTTTTTCTTATCAGAAAGAAATAAAAAAAAATACGTTCATCACACCCAAATGTAAATAAAACCATGTGTTAATATTTTGTATGTCTGTGTCGGCGTTGTTATTTATTTGTATTTATTGTAATGTACGTTTAAAGAAAGACGTCTACTTTGATTTAATCTTGTTGTCAGGCCTTTGCGAAGTAAGTAAGTACTTTTTTTTATAATTATTTCTTTGTTTAAATATTGATTGGGGACAATTGTGACAGTTAAATGGGGGTCAAATGTAACATTTCGTTAATGGTTATTTAAATTATATTTATTAAAGGCAAACATTAATTATATTTTGTTTTAGGTAGGTACAGCTATACCACGAATAAGAAAAAGAATATCAAATAGAGGGACAAGTACTGATGAAATGAAAAGAGCAGCGGAAATAAAAAAAGAAGACAGTTAGGTAATGAAAGTGATGAAGATGATGATACGTTTTGTATTATTTGCTCAGAACTTAATTCAAAAAGTAAAAGTGGAGAACCATGGGTCCAATGTGTAAGATGCAAATTTTGGTCCAATGAAGCTTGTACTAAAAGCAACTTTACTGTGTTTTATGTTTGTGATAATTGTGAGCTGAATTTATATTTATGTCAACATTTGAGACTGATAATTTTGTATTAAAGATATATTCTACTACTGTTGATAATTTTGATATTTAGTTATAAAGACTTAAACTATTAAAATGTTATGAGTATTTGTTATATTCTACCACTGTTAATAATTTGTTATACTTAGTTATAAAGAATCAAACTATTCAAATTGTTTAATATTTTATTTAAATCTTATGTATTACTTTATTATGTATATTCTACTGTCATTAATAATTAGTTTTAATAGGATTAAACTATTAAAAATATAATTTTTATCAAATTATTTCATGTGTGTTACAATTGTACCTATAGCACTGTTACAATTGACCCAGGACAAGGTACAATTGTAACAATATATTTATTTTTTTTTAATCAAAATTTATAAATTCAATTTTGGAAGTTAAGCTTCATTATACATAAATTATTTAAGATTATATGTTAGTTAATCAATTAAGTGCAAAATCAGAGATAAAAAGTTTGAATTTTCTTAGAAATAAATAAAAGTATGAAAAATGTTACAATTGTACCCGGTCTCCCCTACTCATAGTAGTACATGTGAGAATTACATTTTAGCTCTTAAAAAGTCCACTTTTAATTTTTTTTTTTTTAATCCATTATAGTTTAAAGCTACTAAATGTTTTATACATCGACAGTTTCCGAAATAAAAAATCCTTTTTTATGATTACTAATACAGAGAATATAATATGCATAAATTAATCAATTAATTATTTTAATGTTGGAAATTATTTTTAAATCAAAATTGTAGGTTCTGCTTTTTTTATTTTACTATCGATGATTAATATTTTATTTGTTTTGTTTTTAAATAGAAAATTTGGTTTCTATGTATACACATTAGTCTTGTAGCAAGTTCCAATCTATAGGTAATGAAAGATGTCTAATTAAAAATTATGACAAGTATAACAAACATAATGGATCCAAGGAAGTCATCAATAATTCACAATATTTGCCATATAGAATTGGATTTTATTTTTTACACTCATTAAAGAACACTAATTTCAATTTTAGTGATATTGAAAATCAAAGATTTTTAAAAATATTTGCTACCATTTCTTATAAGTGACCTAATATGTTTTTACCATTTTTTTTTTTTTTTTTTTTTTATTAATGCATAAAAATAAATAATTTGTGTAAAATATTTCTCCAAAAATTCTTCAGTTTTATTACAGAATAAATAACACATTAAGAATGACAACTTACATTTTATTTCATATTACTTACATAAGAAAATACTAATATATTTTTTTAAATTATAATATTGTAACACATCCATATTATGCATAGTTATTTTTTTCAGATTTTTTTAAGGGATTTAAGATGTTCGGGTTATTCATCTGTAGAATTTTTAAAAATATGCTTTAGTCCTGTATGTGAAATAGTAATGTATTGAAAATTAAAATACTGTACTTAGCTAAAATACTGTTCGGCTTCTACTGTGCTTAGGAATATTTCAATCGAATATTAATTGTGTTTTTTATCATTATTTTAGGATCATCATTTTAAAGAAAGTCACCCAACATTTTCACTTGTAACATGTCAACGTAAAGTTATCATCAAGTTTGACGGAAGGAGCTAGCAGTAACCATAGTTTTATTTTGGGTGCGTCTATTTTCAAAAATTACAAAGTATAAAAATATTAAATAATTGTTTACACGTGTATTGTTTAAATAAAAATAAAAATGTGTTATGGCTAATAAATTAATAGAGTACCTTCTTAATTATTATATAATTTGCATAGGTATATTAAAAAATTTACTTTTGTTACTTGTTAGATGTTTGAAAAATGTATTAAGTAATAATAATTATTATATTCTAATAAAAACCAATTAGTATAATGAATTGTAAGTGTAAAATATAATAGGATATTATGGGAAAATATTTTTGTCTTTGTTACCATGTCCAATTTTCCAACTTGTCTTACATATTACTAAGAACACAAAATTATAAATAAATAAATCATGGTAAAATTTTGTTAAAAGTACTCCAGACTAAGTACGACTGAATACATTACATAGAGTATAAGCTACGAGTTATAACCAATACTGAATTGGAATCTTCAAATGAAATTGTATGTCATGCTGAACAACGTAGCTTCCTTTATCACATTGCTGAGCGATGTAATTAATTACCTTTTAATAATTGTTATTACTTTTTTTTTTTTTTGAAAAATCATTTTTGAAAATAGGCTTAGACGATATCCTAGAATTATTTTAACTTTCAAATAATTTTAAGGCATTAAAAATAAGTGTAATCTTCAAACACCTATAAATCTTTATCAATATATTATATTTTATAATACAGACAATACAGTGAACTGCAAAGTATATCGCAAACCTGCAATGTAAGATTGAAATAATATTAAAAATATTGGTGTTTTTTTCATAAAACTAACATAAAACAAAATTTTTCAATAATTCATTGCACCAAATGCATTACCTAGACCTTATTTCAAACAAATTAAAATTATTTAAAAAATTTTATATAAAGGTGCCCCCCTAAATGGCTATTATTGATTTAGTTTTAAAAAATGTGTAAAGAGTAAAAACATTAAAATGTAAGTAAAATTTATAACTAAGCTTAAACTAATTCTCAGGGAGTTTTTAATTAAATTAAAAGTTAATGCCAATAAAAAATCCTGTTTTATCAATCATTTTTCATATTAAGCTAATATGATACATTGGTGATTTAAGTGAGAATTATTAATTTACTTATTATTAACATAAATTATTTACAAAATAAAAAACTTTAAAACATATTTGTTAAGAAATGAAATAACTATTAAATTCTCATAAATAAACAAATAAAAAATTATAGAAAACTTAATATAACTAATAGTTCTATGATTATAATACATGTATTACGGTAAAATGTGAAATTCAATAAGGAATATTCTATCTTATTTCTTTGAATATGTTAAGAATTAAATTGTTTGATATGCAATTACAATTAACTCTTAACAACCAAAATAGCGATAATTAATAAAACAATTGTATAATAGTAAGTCGAATTATCAATGGTAAAAATCACATGAGGCAATTATCAAACTATACTTCAATAAAAAAAACAATGAGAAAATGGAATTAAACACAAATCATAAAAAATGTTATAAATAGAATAATACAAAAAACCATTGGTATCATATTATTATTTTATTATTATCTATTAAACAAAAATTATAAAACTATAAATGCATTAACATCTTTTTAAATCATACCTTATAAACAAAACACAAAAAGCAATATATCATAAAAATAGAAAACATAATTGTTCATTACTAAGTCTTAAAACAAACATAGTTTATACTATAATAATTAAAAGCAAAAAATATACTAGTAATTTATGTAATATACTTATTATTTTTAATTTATAGTATGTTACAATTAAGTTTCTTTGTACAAATAGTATTTAAACTCAAAAAAAAAAAACTTTAGAAAATTATGATAAATAAAAAATAATATTGAAATTGACTATTAATAAAGTAAATGAAAATAGGAATACAGAGAAAAGCACCATGGCCCGGGCAAAACATTTGTCAAAATAAGTAGTAATATAATAAATCAAAATCAAAATAAGTATTCATATATCAGTTTTGCAGTACAAATATGATTATTTTGAGATAAAAAACATTTAAAATTGTAAAAAAAAAATGTAGATATTTTGCATCAAGTATCCAAAGAATAGAATTAATTTCATTTACATTAAATATACTGTAAACAATAACAGTTTAAAAAATTGTATTAAAAACACTACAAAAAGATTCATGATCTATATACAATTATCAAAAAAGCTTAAAAATAATAATCATAATTTTTAAATGCTCTAATGATAAAAAATGATAAATACAGATACAAAATCTATGAAAATATATTATTAGATAACATTTGATATCTAATATATTTTTAAGTACCAATATAAAGTACTTTTTTTAAACCATTGTTAATTTTGAAATGAACTAATAAATGTATTACAAAGAAATGACATACATTAATGTATATATTTAATTTACAAAATTAATTATAGACATCATATTTAAATTAGTATCATAAACTACATATTATTTATAAGAATATTAGTGACATCTATATACTCGGTAAAAGTGTTATATGGTAAATACTAAATATGTATGCAAGTACAAATTTTTATGATTTTAATACACTCACTAATAATTAAAAAATAAATATACAAAATATGTATATTTTTGTTTAATTCTTTTTTTTTAAATTCTATGTAAATACTATTATTTAGATTTAAATCTATTATTATGTAATAATTATCATGAATTATAAACTAAACTTTATTTAATTACCCTGTAAGGTATTTTTATACAAAATTACCTACATGCTAAGTAATTCCATATACAGAAAAAATATTACAAAATATAACTTGGACATTTAATTTGGAAATTACAAAATTAATAATACTTCATAGAAATTTACTACATCAAAAACTTAATTTATCAATAAATATTATAAGTGGTTGTTTGCATTAAAAATTATTTAATATTACAGTACATTTATTAGAGGAACGTCATAATTTGTAATTTAAAATGTACTGAAAATATTTTTTAAAAAAATTTAAGACTAACCCCTAGTTATCCACAAGGGTTACATGAACACCTGATGTTTCCATTCGTTGCAACCGTTTGGGATCACAATAAATTAAACAATTACCAACTGGATTTGTTTTTTGATTGATAACAGAGTTTTCACCATCTTCGTAAAAAGTAATACCTGGCTGAAGAGAATATTTCTTCTTTTCCAGCCGTTCTTTACTAGCAAAAACATCGTGCCTTTCAGTTTTTTTCCATAAATAATAAAAATGGACAAGTTCACCAACTGTCCTTGTAGTAACTCTGTGCTGTTGGATAAGATAAAAATTCTTATTGAAGCAACGAATCCCATTTTCAAAATTTTTACATTCTTCTTCAGACCACACCGTCATGGCTCTACGACCAAACATTTGATCATTCAATGAAACTCGACGTATTGCTTCTTCAGTATTAAAACCACATTGCAAAAGTAAAAACAATGCATTTTCATCATCTCGAACATGTTTACCCTTAGGCAATAATTTTAAACCATGAGAAACTTGATGAATATGGTGAAGATAATCAGCAATAACGGCATCAGTAGTATTATGAGGATCCCAGAGAAGTTTATCGACATTTTGGTAAGGCGGATCATCTCCGTACTTTGACAATCCATCAGGAATTTGAGCTTGATAATCACTACCCACCATAATAGTTTTTTTCTTCACTTCTTCAAAATCACTTCCATCACTTTCATCAGTTGGATCAGAATAATCTGGGCGATCGTTAGTCACACGTTTAGACATTATCACAAATTTTCAACCTACAAAATTTAAAATGTTGTAAATAACACAGATTATAATAGAATTTGATACATTAATATTAGTAAACAAACATAAATATTTTGGTAATTTTTAGTGCTGAAAGTAACTTTGTAATGAATAATAAAGTTATGGCATTTGGTATACTTTCAATAGGTTTATTATCTAATGAAACACTGAGTTACTTTTTAACTTAAAAAAAAAAGATTCATTACCCAAGAAAACACAACAGTAAATTTATGAATGCATTAAATTATTATTATTATTATATATGTTTCGAACAATAACAATTACCGAATAAAAATTTAACTTATAAGCATTCACTACTAGACTTATCGAGAGATTATGATTTATGAACTAATAAAATTGTTTACAAACAATGCAATGCAATGTTACCAAATTTCTGATTCCTGATAAACATGTGTTTTTTTATGTTCGACTTTCAATGTCACTTCGCCTTTATCACGGAAAAATTACTGTATTGGTGTCCCTCCTTAAGGTGTTTAATGTTTGATTTAATGCGGTATAAGTTAGACGATACCGACGTAAATAAAACGTTGAATTTAATTAAAATAGCGAATATAACGGTAGAAACTTTTACTCCGGCATGTCGAATAATTGAATATTGCAAATATGCAATTAAAACTATTTAGAAATTCGATGTCCAAAACATCACATTCATGATAAATATTAGGTGATAAGAAATCCAGTTTGTCTTCGTAGGCCGTGCTTAGAATAATAATAATAATAATGTGATAATAGCATACATTGTTCTGTGATAATAGCAAGCTAAAAACCCGAAGTAGCATGGAATGATAAAAAAGAAAAATGGATAACAGATAAAACAAAATATAATGTGATATGATTAATTAATAATTTGTATAAGATGGATGTTGGGGATCATTATTTAATTTAATATTTTAATAATTTATTTAACTTGGTAGTGTAAATTAATAATTTCTCCATTCTCTCAAGTCGTCTTTTGTACTCAGCGTCGATTTGTACTCGAATTTCGATATTATCATCAGAAATAATGGGTAAGTTACCGATTTCATTTATCACTTTTACTATTTACTAAAATTTATATTTTTGTTGCTTTTGGGCTAAGTGAAGTTTTTCATATAATCAGTTTCATAATTACGCGCCCACCTAGTTTTCTTTCGGTGTATTCCTATTTTATTAAGTTCTTCATATTATGTCTAATAGATTAATGCCTTAATATAAAACTGCAACAATATTTCGCATTACAAAATTTTAAATTATTTCTCTTTTTTATTTACTTAATCATAAAAAAATGTAGTTTTAAAATTATATTTATTTTTTCTTTATCATTATTATTATTATTATTATTTGTGTATGTTAATAATTTAACTTCCTAGTTATATCACTTTGTAAAATATATCGTAATGGAAATGGAATAATAAAAAAAAAAACGATTATCATTTAGATACATAACTTATTTTTGAAATCTAGTTCTTGCAACTAATAATAAAAATTGAAGTGTTCATGTAATATGTATACTTAATGATTACATATAATATTATGTAAATTTCATTTTTTAGACATATCTTAATGTGTAACATCAATGGAGAAATGACATTTAAAATACAAAAAATTGTTGGTTGTATTTCATTAAAAGCTTATTTACTGTCTTAAAATATTTATGCACTGAAGAGTGTAATTTTCTTTGTTTTTTTTTCTTTAGAATTTTAATGTAGGTATACGTTTAAAAATAATATATACCATTATTTATACAAATATCCAAGTAACCTATTTTGTCCTAGAAATGTTGTGTGTCATTTCTAATTGTTAATATCTAGTTTGATTGCATTTAAAACCATTAAATTTAATAAAATTTAAAATATTTTCAGATGCATCATCACCAAACCCAACTACATCACATTCAAATGAAACTGAAAATCAGTATCCAGAAGTAAGAATTCGTCAAAACCCACAAGCCCAACATGCTGGTGATGTTGAACAAATTGAACGCAGGCCGCCTCCAAATTGGAGGAGTAATATTAAAGCAGATGAAAAGCTAACAATTTGTCGTAAATATTATATTGCAGGATTTTTCTTATTACCAATATTTTGGTTAGTCAATTTCGTGTGGCATTACCATGATGCTTATCTAGCTGAACCATTTGAAGAACAAGCTCAATTTAGACGATATGTTTTAAGATCCGGTATTGGTTTTGTTTTTTGGACAATGATAATTGTGATATGGGTTTTTTACTTTCAGACACAAAGGTTTTATCATGACTGGGACTATCTCACTTATAATTTCCCTACTGGGTCTGCTTAATAATTTGTTATATAAGTTAATCAATTCTCTATTAATTTTGTACGTAATTATTAATGGTTTATAATTTGAAAAGGAACCTTTGTATTATTTTTATAATATTATTTACTTTTAATGTATAATTTAATTTATTTTAATTTGTATTAATTTATTGTTTTTATTTTAATATATTTAAGTATTATAACTCAACTCATACCTAATACAATCAATAAATATTTTTATATTTTATCATGCATAAATTTAAGATAAATACAATATGTGAAATAATAACATTGATAAAATTCAATTAATTTTATTAAACCATTGTCAAATGATGAGAAATGTTTTATATTATGATCATAAAATGTAATTAATGCATTTTTAGTCGCTGATTATCTATTATAATCAAATTTCATTAATAATATATTTTTAACAGCTTGATAATTCTTCACACAATAATCATATTTATATATGAGGCATGTGTGTATTGGGGCTGTGAATACTCCAGTTCTTCTAAAATGCATAATAATTTAATGAGTATAATTCAAATAAAAATTAATATAAGTATTGACTTAGCTGTTTATTTGTATTAAAATAATTTTTTTTGCATTTTAAACTTAAATAAATTTTTGTATAAACGTAGTATCATTCATAGATTTTTATCACTTCAATAGATCTAATTCATTTATTTCAAAATGTAATTAATACAGCACACTTTCTCTATACAACATTTTCATAACATACTGTGTTATAAATTCTTAATGCATAATAATATTGAAATTAAATTAGCAAATTTTCAGGTAAATTAATGTAACAATTAATTTTCAATTAAAGAAAAGGGTATGTAAAGTTTCAAGTGTGATTGCAGCACCCTGATAGAAAACTTCTGATCAAATAGCTGTTAATCAAATTATTATATATTGTAACCTATTCAACTATTGAAAATTCTTGGATTTCTAACTGTATCACTTGCATTAGTGAAATACAATACAGGTTTTCAACATTATGAATGCAATTGAATCTATTTTATTAAGATTATTTCTATTCTTAATTTTAAATGTTAATTATTTAGTTATGGTAGGACTATACTGTACATAATTTATAATTTTTGATTAATAAATTAAGTAAAATGAAATAATCTATCATAGTTCAATATGTTTATTTACAATAAAATGGTTCAATATACATTTTCTATTGTAATTTGATAGTAAAGTTTGTTTCTTTTATTTAAACAAATTTTAAAAAGTTACAATTATGTTATGAATTAAGTGCCAATTAGTTAACTTAATTTTATAAAATGTGATTTATTAATTTAAATTTATTAAATGTCTTGGTCTAAAAACAAAATTCAAACTTGGTCTATTTATAGCACATTAAAATTAAAAAATATAAGTTTAATTATGTTATTAAAGATTTAAGTATTTTATGTATTTAAAGACATTCTTAAAATATATTTCAAAAAAGTAGTTTAAGTACGTTCTAAGTAATATAAATTGTATTACTTGTATTTAAAATGTATATTATTGAAAACAAAAAAACCTGTACTTTTTAACTTAAATATATAAAAATTTAACCATTAAAAATTAAAAATACTTGAATCTATTTTGAATTATCTTGTTATTTTTAAAACTAATTACTATTAAAAATTACGTAATAAATATTTATGTTTATTAAACTATTAGTTAATTTAAGTACATTTAATCAAGAAAAATACTATAAAAATAAATAAACACAAAAAACATTACAGAATAAAAGTAGAATACAGAATACAAGTAGATGTAAAAGGCCCATCTACATTCAGAAGAATACTATACTTACATAAAAATCTACACTTACTCATGTGGGTCCAATGTGGTGGCAAATAAATAATAAATATAATATTTTAATTTTAGGATTACCTGTATTAAATAGTTTAAAAAAATAAATAAATATTATTTGGGAATAATTTTTCTTGTCAAACAAGAATAAATTTATAAGTTTGGTGGTCTTTCAAAACTATAAATATAATTTATTGGTTAACATTTATGGAACTGATTGAAAAGATGCCCATCCACATTTTTCTTGGTATCAATAATCATCATTGTGAACTTTATTATTTTTTTTTTTATGTACCTATTTAACTATTTTATTAATAAGGCAAAAAGAAACAGTCTATTTTTAAATAAAGTGTAATAAATATTATGAATTGTTATTAATAAAAGTAATATGAAAAAAAAAGAAGTAAATGAAGAGTAATAGTTTCTTTTGGTTATGGAAAGTTAAAAATGTAAATGAGTTGAAGAGGGTTGATAGCCCTTCCCCCATTGAACACGATTTTCAAAAAGGTCAAATGAAAAATTTGTTAAATTGCCAACATACAAAGATTGAGAACCGCTAATTTAGAGAACATACACTATGCAGAATAACCATTTTCCTTCCTTACAGGACAGCGAGTCATTGTACAGTTGAAAACTAGTTATGGGCTACATCTTATATGTACATTTGTATTTTTTTTAATCTAATACAGTACCTAGTATACAGTTTTTTTTTTTACTAACTTGCTAAACTTGTTTGTTTTATTCAGTGTAAATATATTTATGAATAATGTCTACTAATTTACATAAATATGGAGGGGGTTATAATTTTAATAACAGGTGTTCCCAAAACCAGGTCCCCATCAATGGGGTACCTACCTCATATAGGTATTTGTTTAGCTCTCAGCTCCCCAGTTTTTGTTAAATTCAAAAATGTCTGCTCGAAAAATATAAGTTATTTATACTAAACTACAATCTATAATATACATAAAAGAATAAACTGATGTATCAATGTATAGGCCTAAACCGATGGATCTAGGGATAGGTTACGTAGGAAGGATTTTTTTTAATTCATATTTTAAAGGTCAAAACAGCATTAGATAATTTATTGAGAATGTATGATTATTATTATAATTATTATTATTTCAATTCATAAATGTTTTTATGCTTTAACCCCTCAAAATCAGTTATTCAGATAGTAATAAAATATATATAAAATTATGATTCATACATACATTGAGATAAAAATACCAATGAGAAGTAATTTCTGAGAGAAAATTGTTTTTTTTTTTATTTGGGAATATGGACCTGTAAAAACTTTTCCCTCTCCTTTAAAAATGAAATGAGGCCCCAGGATTCCTATTGAAATACTTGTGTAAATATTTACCTATTTATTTTGTTATACTCTTTTTCATATTAAATGTAAAATATCATGAAATAACTAGAGGGAAAATGTATTTTTGCATACATCTTGCTCACTATATATGTCTAAAACAGTTCTAAAATACTTGTAATTTTGTAGCTATTATTTATAAAATGATTACTTAATTTTATTGAGTATATAAAAATAAATAAATATTATTTATATTCACTTTTCAAGACTAAAATCATTTAATCACCTGAATTTAGTGAAAATACTACTTAATATGCAGCAAATATGAAGTCTATGACTATTTTAGAAGGCAATTTATAATGATTATTTCAGTCTACTTGCATCACTCAGTTTTAATAATAATTAAAAAAGATTAAACAATGTGACATTAGTATAGGTATTAACTATTATTTATAAGTAATTATATAATATATTAGTAATCATATATAGGTTTTGAAGTGGTGGCAATCAGTGCCGGATTACCCATTAGGCGGAGTAGGCGCCTGCCTTAGGGCCTCACTAATTTAAGGGGCCCCGTGAAAACGGAAATCTCAATTTTTTTTTTTTAATTTAATATTACCTGTACGAAACAGTGTCAGCATTACGATTGTATAAATGAATTTATGAAAATAAGGTGGAATCAACCTTTCCAAATGTTATGACAGCATTAAAAATATATGGATGAATAATGGTCACCAATGCTACTGGGGAACAAACTTTTTCGAAGTTGAAGTTGTTAAATAATTTTCATCGATCTTCAATGACCAAAAACGTTTAAATTCACTTGCGATTATGACTACAGAAAATTACATTTTACAAAAAACAGAATTCAAAGATATTCTCGAAGAGTTTACTGCGAAAAAATTCAGAAGAGTTAATATTTGAAAAGCAAATATTTTTTAAACTAAGAATTACAATTTATTTTAAATTTTTTTATAATATAAATAGTTCATTATGAATCATTAAAAAAAAAAAAAAAAAAAAATAGAAATAAAATAATAATTAATTATTTTTCTTGCAAATGAAAAAAAATGAATAAAGATGATTTTATTTATTAATACTAGTTGGTTATTATTAAAACTATTTATTTTAATTATTGAATAGTAAAGTTAAAGATGCATGTAAAAAATAATTTTGTAGGGCCCAAAGTTTTGATTGCCTAGGGGCCCACAAATGTTTAATCTGGCACTGGTGGCAATGACTACTCCACCATTTATATATGTTATTATAAATGTTTTGACTGGTAATTAAATGATGAGATTAAAGATATATATTTACCTAATTTTTATGAACAATTAACCTAGATTTATCGATACACCAACTGCTCTCTCCCTTTATCAGGTTACAAATGAATAAAAAATATTATTCAAGATGCTTGCTACCCCATGAATGTACTCTGCATGACGCCTCTGTACCTAACTCACGTAAATTCAAGTATGGTATGAGGATAAATCTCTCCAAAAATAATAACCAACAAAATTATAAATCATACATTTACTTTAATCTAGGTACCTATAATACATTTTAGGAGTAAAAATGTATGTAATATTAGTGAAAAAATATTATTTTAGACAAAAAACATATATATATATATATTATGATTGATTTTAAATTTGTACAGTCTATATTTTAATAGATATTAAGTTAGTTAACCAAATCAAGGAATAATTATATAAAAACTAAATCTCGTTTCTTCCCAAATACAATTATTTCTAGAAGCATCAAATCAGAATGTGAAATTTTTATAAAATAATAGTTAAACATTAGACAATGAATTATGTAAAATAATTTTGATAATATTGATTTTTGGTAACTGCTGCAGGTGTTTGCATATTAAATTCACAAATACAATTTAAATCGGTATTTTAGTGTTAAATGTCATGACTCATAGGTTGTATTGTTGTAATGAATCGTAGGTTGTAATTTTTGTCTTGCAAAACATAAATATTATACTACACTTTAAAGTAAGTACCTTTTTTAAATATGTTATGAAACTTATTGAATCTATCGAGTACTACTAGAATATTTAAAGCTGTAAAAAATAGTACTCTGGATTTGTATTTTTTCCAACATCTCTACAAGATTAAATCGATGACAAATACAATTTAAAAAGCTCCAGACAATAAAATACCGTAAATTGTGGACTAAACTTTTTATAATAAATCTATATTAATTCAAACTATACCATAAAAATCATTAAGCAAATAATATGCGTTCCTTCGCATTTCCTTAACATGTCAAGCAACTTTATATGTTTATGAAAAAAATTAATGACCTGTTAATGTAGACAGTGAACAATTTTATAAATCGTGGATTGAACTTGTTTCCTACGTTGGTTTAAAAATACATATAAAAAATAAAGACTGTCTATAACTACTTATAAATTATTATTATGTAACGTTATTTGATAACTACGTATTCATTCCTTCATTAGACCATTATTAATTTATATTTATTTATATTCATTATTATTTATTATATTAATTACTTATTAACGTGATCATTCACTGCTCCACTACGTGATTTTAGTCCATATCTGTATTACCTATGTAATCTGTGAATATTGTTCTCGATCATTAGTCATTACAAACAATATTGTATCGAATAATTGGGTTACTTCACGTGTGCGTACAATACGAAATAATTTAACCTATATTATGTAAATGTACTATTGTAACAATACATTTACATATTAAATACCTGACACTCTTACTGAGATTAAGGGAGGCTGTCGAACATGGTCCATGAACTCATGTAGTATGAACTACGAGTATAAAGGTCTAACTTGTGATTCTAGGTACCTGCACAACCTGCATACCTGTATAACTCCAATACGATGTGTTTTATTTTTAAGTGAGCGATTGGAAAATATAACCTATAATGTGAAAAGCTCTGTTTTTTTATATCATCTAAGTGGCAGGTGCGGTGCCTATATTTATTAAAGTATATGATAATTTATCACACCTGTAGTATACTCGTGGTACCTATAAATAAAATAATTATTAAAATAGAATTCTACATCATCTTATTTATAACAGTGTGTAAAATGAATACCTCGATTCTGTTCACATCAATTAGTCATCAGATATCCATTTATAAATGTGTGTGATTACATTATGATTAAAACATAAAAACATTTTTTTTTTAAATGAAAGTGTTTCATAATTTTAGGAAAAAAAATTAACTAAGAGTAATTTTGATGTGTAAAAAATATAAAATTCCTTTAATGTATTTGCAAAATGTATGAAAAACAAATAAATTTAATTAAAGTTTTGGTAGTACGTATTAAAATGTAAATTTATACATCCATCTTAAATAAACACCATGTCATCGTTTATACCTCCGGGATTTCTTTATTGCAATTTTAACAAACTATCGAATAATTTTTACTTTGATATTTATAAAATCTAATTTGGTGATCTACAATTTTTACAATTTGTTAAAGCTCAAAACTTGAAAATTCAGAAATGTCTAAGAAAACATAAACAATAAAAATTTCCTCAAGTCACAAAAGAAAATAGGTACAAAACAAAAAGATACGCATTTATAAGTATTTATAATTTCTTAATAATAAATTTATACATATTACCATGTATAATGTAATGTAGGTACCTATCTGTTTTAAGTCAGAAATTTCCGCGATTACCAAAAAAAATATGGAAATACTTTAATTTTTTTATCTAATTTAAAAACCTCAATGTAATGAGTAGGTATTATATGGATTAATATAAATTAGGAAGGTAAAATGTAAGCGGTGTTTCATATACATAATAATAAAACAATACTCTACCTATTTTATGACGACATTTTAGTTAGTTTATCTTATCCGTATCATACATTATTTAATTCAATCCTATGATAAAAAAAAATACATTTTTTTCCGGTTTATTTTTAATTAGATACGTAAATGCATACTTTGTGAAAATGCGCATTTTAAATTTTCAGTGTGTTATTTATTCATTTTAACAAGAAAAATTGCTCATGAAATAATCATTTTTAATACCTATTCATGAATTTAATGTTTTTTTTTTAATTCATCAACATCCGAGTGATAGATTGTAAACTCAACTCAATAGTTTATATCTGCGATGTGCCTAACTATACGTATCAAGCAAACACTGACAATAATTAGTAGATTTTATGCCTTCAGGTGAATACAAATTGAATCCATCTATAACACGTTATTGAAATTTTCCAATTTTCAACGTGGCTTTGTACCAAAATTAATAACAGAAATCTATCAGAAACCTAATTTAAGACCTAAAATCTTCTGTATATCAATTAATTTAAAAGGTACTGCCTACACTCCACAGTACAATTTACCGTCTCTAATCTAGAAGTAATTAGCTGGTACCTATCTATACTTAAGTTTTAGTTACAAGTTACAACCTGATTCGCGTACTTATCTATTGATCAACATCTTGTTAATAATTGGATACTAATGTTTAGAAACAAATAAACAACACATATCATTGTTTTGATTGTGCCAATAGTATGTATAATGATTTATAGTAGTGCGAAATTTGTTTTCAGTTTGTTAATGAAAAGTAATCACACATTAAATAGTCATTATCATTGCGATAACATATTATGTTACAATAATAAAACACTTATAAATAATAAGTAGGGCTCGGATTTATATAAATTTAAAAAAAAAACAAAATATGTAAATATATATGTAATAAAAAATCGCTTTATATGTGATAAAAAAAATGAAAATATGGAATACGAAAAAATTACAGAACATTACTGAAAAAAACATTAAAAATTACATATTATGTATGATAAATGGTATTATTATCTAATTTACTTATTTTACTTCGACGTTATTCATCTTGATATTGATTTTGAAAGCAATGAGATACCATATATTATATTATGCTCAAATTTTTAAAGTTAAAAATGATCTACGGTTTGGTCGTAACACAGATTTGTACCGACTAAAGGAGTCCTCGACTTCCACCGAGGTAATAAGTGCAAATGTTATATTTGCAATGTCCAAAGGAGTGTGTTCAGCCGGCAACATAACCCCATTAATTTCGCAACGTATATCTCAAATTATTATTAGGCAGCTTAAACCGGGATTTTTATGTGATACACTGTGAATTTTTTCTTTTACTGCAACTCCCGAGGGTCCTCGTACTTGTTCTATGCAATGCATTTTTCAGCTTTTTCTGTAATTCCTAAACTTTGAATCGAAGTCATTTTACTTGTGTCTAGCTGTTTTATTGTATTCTCTTAAAATTCAAAATTAACTGATATATAAATTAAATTATTTTGAATATCGAACATAATATAATATCGACCGTAAATCAAGGTCGATTAGTTCAATAATTGGTATTATTTTGTTTACGTATTTTTGGAAACATGGGAAATTATCTTTATTGAAAAATACAATCGAATATAATTATTAATAAATCGTAAATGAACAAATCGTTAAAATATGTAGGAGAAAATGGAATTATTGAGAAATATGTAGGAAAAAATGGAATTAATGAAAAATATTTACTTGTGGCAAAATATGTAAAAATATGTATTATAAAATATAGTTTATTACATTGGAAATCGCTTGAAACGAATTTATCACTTATCTAAATTAATTTATCAAGTAACCGTAAAAATATGTATTTACATATAAATCCGAGCCCTAATAATAAGTTACTGGACACTATGTTACAGCGTGGAGTCTGCGTTGGCATCAACGATTGAAGGGTCTAATGTGCATTTTGTTCATACCAACTCAATATAAACCTGCTTGAAAGAAAAAAAAACCTCAAATGTACGTGTTATAAAAAAATATAACTAATAAAATACTCGACTATTAAAATTTCAAACTTGTTCGTGGTTTTTTTAATTGGTATACGAGATACCTATAGGTATTTTATATTTGCATGGTAACTATATGTCTATGTACCAAGAGAAATTTGATTATTCAAACCGAAAATTGAAATTAAAAAAAAATGGAGATAACGTGTAGGTTCAGTAATAGTTATTGAATTACTGCATTGATTATTACCAACATAATGGTACATCGATTAATGATTTTTTATTAAAATACGTATGTATTTTATAATATATATTATATATTATATGAAAAATTTATTATATTTTATCGTTATCATCTCCTGCGGGTTCGTGTAAATAATACTGTAGTCTGTAGGTACTTTGTATAAGTATAATACTATACAATGTATAGAACATAACAATATTTTATATCATTACAGAATATAGATGGAGTTTGAGATTTTATATATTATTATCTAGATTCTAGGCAGAGAACAGGTGAAACACGATTGAATTACTTATTTAATTACCTACTTCGTACGTGCATATTAAACCACAGTACCTAGGTATACTTCTGATCTGACCTAATTTGACTGTTTATAGTAATTTTGGCATAATACGTTATTACATATTGTTTTTAATCTATAGCAAAATGTTGCACTTCGTCATAGGTTAATCACTCATTCACACGCTGTATATTATATGTGTATTATTATTTACATACTATGCATATTTATCATGCAATTTTATTTTTTCTGTCTATTCATAAATACGGACATACAGTACATATTATTAAATTCATTAAAAAGTACTCGATACGTACCTGGAATTCAAGTGGGATCATATAGATTTTCTATCAAAAATTTTTCTTCACCGAGTCGACAATGGCGTGTCCAGAAATTATCAAATGGTAGAGGGAGAAGGAGGGAAATTAAAATTTATCCAATACTACATTTAGTCTTCTTTCAAAGGGTGTTATCCAGTGCCGTAAAAACCGGGTGTGTTGAGCGTGTGCAACACGCGGGCCCAGGACCAAAGAAAATTTTTAGGGGTCCACTCAGATCTCTCAGACATAAATTTTAATTCATTTTAAGATATAAAATAGCAAACATCATCAATTGGTGTTCTATCGACATTCAACAAATTAATTAAATCTATCTCGTGATCAATCTATAATGATCATCTGTACCTATATAAATTGCATGCTAACCATGGTTGTAACCAGGCCCGTATACAGGGGGGGTTA
The DNA here is from genome assembly GCA_027580255.1 of Therioaphis trifolii. Lineage (NCBI taxonomy): Eukaryota > Metazoa > Arthropoda > Insecta > Hemiptera > Aphididae > Therioaphis > Therioaphis trifolii. The sequence continues at coordinate 38,563,255 of CM050408.1, read as the reverse complement.
TAGGGGTTCAACCCCCCCCCCCCCCGAAATATAATATATATAATATAACAAAAACTAACTACACACGTCTTAATGTTTAAATGTATAATTGTACAATTATTAGTTATGTATTTTTAATTCATGTATTAAAAATATTTTAAACCCCCCCCGAAAATTGATCCTGGATACGTGCTTGGTTGTAACCATCCGTTTGGATCGCTCTACGATCGTAGGCATTTGGCGGAGAACATCCATGTTTTACTTTTTCGGGCTTCGTTACACGATCGTACTATCTACAACTGTGATGCTATTATCACAAATATGGACTATACATCTAGATTGCTAATTTGTGATACGTGATCGAGCATTTGGTTGAAACATTGAGTAAAAATGTTACTCTATGGGTTGAAATCGACGACGGCCATTTAATTTTAGGCGAATGAGCCTGATCTGTTATCGACTATCGTAACTATGACATCAACTTATAAAGAAAACTCACTTCAAAAAATGACTGTTCAAAATTTAGGTGAAATTATTATCAAAGATGACTTAACTTCCACATTTCCAGATGTTTTTACTGGTATAATTTTTTTATAACTATACCAGTAACATCTGCTTCAACAGAAAGATCATTCTCGAAGTTAAAACGTATTAAAAATTATTTGCGCAACTCTGTAGGTCATGACCGGTTATCTAACATCGCAGAAAATATTAATGTGGACAAAATCATTGAAGACTTTGCAAATCTAAAAGCAAGAAAAAATAATTTTCTTCGATAGCTTACATAATTTAGTTTTGAAAATTATATAATTGTAAAATTTTAATTATAATTATTATTATTTTATTCAATTACCTTTATGATTTTCAAATTTCTAAATATTTTGTATGACTTACCTACCTAAGAGTTATAATTCTATTATTTATTTGTTCATCCTTTATATTTAAAATAATTTAATTTTTATGTTGTTTCTACACTACAAGTTATAATTATGAGTAAAAAATAAATAAGAAATGTTTAATAAGGTTAAATTTAAATATGGAGATTTTAAAATAAATTTAGGATCTAAAATCACAAAGCTTTAGATTCACATTATAAATTTTGCTTTTAAAAAGGGGCCCAACAGAGTTTCCACACATGGGCCCAATCAATTCTAGTTACGGCACTGGTGGTATCTACACTATTATCTCATTTATACATAAATCAAGGGGAGTATTTACCCCATTGCTCCTTCGACCTTCCCTTGGATCCACCTTTGCTGGCCAATAGATTCTGCTGATCTAAACATCAAAAATGAAGAGGTCAGTACCTACGCAGAATAACTCGATATAGGTGCTCAGTCATTAAAATGATTATTCTATAAGAGGTTTGAAGTTTTGATTATTTGGAACATTAAAAGGTATATATATATATATATATATATATATATTATATATATATTAAGATATACACCTCGTAAACAAGTTTGTTTTGATAATCATAGTGTGTTTGTTATTTCAATTTCTAAATTATTTTTCTTCCGAAGTTATATGATATGACGCATATGATCATAGTCTAACTTTAATGTTAGTAAATTAATGCAACCAATATAGTTGTAATAGTTATACTACAAATAATTTTCTTCATCAATTCAATGAAATTTTTTTCGGCGTACAAATATTATTGAATCGAATAAATGAAAATAATGTTATTAATAATTTAAGCCTAAATGAAATAAAAACGCAGTAGTAATTTTTAACAAGTAATATATTTATAGATAATATCATAAATGATAATAAATAATTTATGAATGAAATAAAAAAAGAATTGAATACCTATCTTATTTATTTTAAACAAAACTCAACAAGAAAAAGTGTGAACTACCCATTACTTTAAAAATACGACCCAAGATTAAAATAAAGCTATAAAACTATGACCTTGAGTTCTAAGTTGTACATAACAGATATTTATTTCGTTCTTGATTTTAGTTGTACTGTTACATAAGCAGTGCGATTTTTTAACTGATTGAATATCTTAATGTTGTGAATATACTTATATCAGTTTTATTATATTTTATAAGCTTTTAAGTACGTATACTCTTATATGATATATGCCATAAAAATATTAATTTATAATAATATCTAAGATTTGACTGGCTACAGTAAAACGTATTTTCTAGTAGGGATTACCTAAAACTTGTTAGGAGATTTAATAGTTTTAACATTGTTTTCTTGGTATGTATGTGAAAGCTAAAACGATTTATTTTTCGTAATTTTAACCAATAATTGTGATTTATATAGGTACATTAGTTATTTATTAAACAAAAAAACAATCAGTACATCTCAATTTGAAAATATTTTCTACGTAAACAAACTTTTTTTTTAACAAATTTGTTTAAATAATTTTTATTTAAATATGAGTGTTTAAACGATTTAACTTTAAAATATGTATTATTAAAATCTAACAAATCGTATGCTTGATATATAATATAAATTATGTTACTTTCTTTTATATTTTTCATAACTTATGAGTATTGTGAATTTTGCACAACTGCCTTTGTCAACTTCCCCATAATACAGTCACCTCCCTGTAAGTCATAAATTAAACCGAAAAAAATGCATTTTTGCTCCTTATTTACATAAAAATGATAAATAAAACTTTTATATAACACTACGTCTAGGAAACATAATTTTAACATTCCATAAGTTAAGGCTGAATGGGCTTTAAAGTTGACACATTAATTTTATTATTTACAAGATTACTTAAATATACACAGTACCCATCTACGGACGTCGTTAACACGCATTCAAGTGTTTTATTAGAAATATTGACGTTGAACATACTTTTTAATAGTATTGTAAAGGTAGGCACACACGTAGAGGAAATTCTCAAGGTTTGGACTGCGCAGTCCAGTCCTTGAGGATTTCCTTCACGTGTGTAGGATCGGCCTTAAGGCCTATGTCAGCCCGAGAAGTCCGAAAATCCTCTTCGAATTTCAATTAGGAAAAATTGCGCAGGCCAGGCTGTACAGTTCGAATTCGCTCGTGTGGAGGCACCGCGAGGGCTGAGGCGAGGATTCATGCGATATCACTATTATTTTCATTTTGTTTTAACCGACAAGCAAACGTTTATACATATTATGTAAAGTTTGTCATTTCCTCTTCGTGTGTACTTAGCCATCTAACACGAGCCGTGAATTTACTGACGAATTTAATAAGTTGTATGACAGCGAGCCTTGTATTTGGCACATCAAATAAAAAGATTACCACGACAGGAACGAGAAAAATTCGGCGTACGCCAAATTAATCAAAATTTTCACCAATCTTCTTGTCGCCAAAAATCTTAGAGCCGCCGTGAGCGTTTCGTGGGGTGAAGTGGCTTGTCTCATTACCGTATCATTTTTTTTTTTTTTTTTATGAAAGGAGTGACCAATGCTAGTCATTTTAAATACGTATCATTTTGTCCCTTCTCAAATAATTTTCCCTGTCTTTAGGGAAAATCCTGAGTTCAGTTAGCAGGTTCACGTGTGAATATTTTGCCCTTTTTGATAACCAACCCTTCACCCATACCTTTCTCTTCACGGGAGTTTTCAAACAATTCACTGCCATCAAGCAACCAATAGCCGCCATAATACCGTCATCTATTTTCTACATTTCTATTTATTATATAAACGTTATAATATACAGATATATTATGTTATTCAAACGAGAGTAGGTACCTCCTACGTGACTTTTGTTTGGCACAAGGATTGTCGAATAGTAATTGAGAACTTAAGTCGTGTCGGACCGGCTGGTTGTATGTACCTAAAAAACTTTTACAATTTTACAACTGACATGAAAAATCTCAGGAGGGTTAATGGGCCCCACTGCCCCCTCACCTCTAAACGTCCCTGCATATTTTGTGCAGCACTGTGTCAGTCTCAGACTTTTTACTATGTACCTATATATTATAATATAATTTTCGTTTTACCGTAATATATTATAAACGTTCGTTCTGCTAGTGTTACTGTAGTGTTGATTAGTAATACCTATTGCATCAACATTATTTCATATCACTTGTTTACATTGTAAAACGTTTTCAAGGAACAGTTATAGAATATATTGTGCCAATATTGTACGTCAACATCGCCTCTATGTTAAATAATGAAGATTTAAGGAACGCTCCTCGGTCATATAAAATATTTTATTTTTACACCACAATAATAGAACATCGCATTATGTTACTTTGTAATGTTGCTGCGGAACACGATTTCGACATAGCGGCAATGTAATGTAACACGTAACGCGCATTGCACAGTGGGTATAGGTACGTAATAATGCGACCACGAAGAATTGCAGTACGCGATTAAGTACACACGTAGGTATAGTATTTACACTGAAAACGACAAAATTCTCGGGTAATCCCCGGGCGTGTGGTTAGCGTGTGGTGGCGATGTCTACTTTCCTTGAGGCCGGGCCTCGAGGATTTGGACTTGAGGATTTCCTCTGCGTGTGTGCCTACCGTTAAATATTATTTTCAAACTGGTGGATAAAACAATCTATGGTTCACCCATATCAACCTAATCAATTACGAAGTAGGCCGGTCTAAATTTTTCCAGCTAGATAAAATATAAAATTTATCACACACTTATTACTATAACTTTAATGTAGAGACCAGTGAGTAGGTATTATATATTTGTCACACATCTATAATTTAAATAGGTACCAATGCGACGGTTATAATAAATTTTGGCATAAACGCATTTTGAGGGCTACCGTTTACAAAAAAAAAAAAAAAAAACACTAAAAAAAATAATACTAAATTAATGTAGTAAATAGGTACCTATTAGATATATTAACAACAATAACAATACCTACATCCAATACATTTTCAAACAACGGTATGGGGTTTTCTACATAGATATAAACATTAAAAACCTTTTATAACAAATAAATGAATATGATACATCTATGGGTATGGTACTTAAATTTTACCGGACCTACTAATTTGCCTTATCTTTGTATGTCGGTACTATTTGCTAAAATCGGAAAAATAACTAATAACGAAAATTAAAAAACGATAGCAACCAGCCACCGTAAGAACAAATGTCGCCAACTTAAAATTAATTATTTATTTAATTAATAACTAATTTAATTAAATGTTAATTTTAACACTCATTTAATTAATCAATTTTCGAAACATTTTTTCATTTGATGAATCATCTGAATAAAGAGCACTAAAACAAAATCACGCGAATCGGTCAGATAGAGCTTTAGGGAAAACTGCCCATAGAAATCGCACTAGTTCTAAAGATACACCTATGAACTATAAAGATACTTTATTATATTATAATTTATAATACGAATATAAACTACAATATACATTCAAACAATTTCATGATAAATGATGACATGAAGTCAGTATACTTAAATATTTTTAAAAATTAATTTTATGATGAACTATGACAAGAAATATTTTTGAATATCAAGATTTTTAATCTAAATCAAATGTTCATTTATCAGTTAGTGGGTCTAAACATTTGAAATTATCCGAAAAAAATAATAGAATAAAATAAATAGAAGTTAAAATAATAATAATAAATTGAGACATGTATATTTGTTTCATAGCATTTTATACACTTTAATCTCAAATGATTTCATATCTAACTAGAGAAAATAATGTGTAGTTAATAGTTAAATTACCTATTGTTTCGAATATAATAAAATTGGTAGTTGAGCAAATTTTTGAAACGGATAACGAGACACAAGTAGAAGATAACATAATATTTTAAATAATTATACCTATGGAAAAAGTTGTGCTTAAAATAATTATTATTTTGAGTTCGTTTTAATAATTGTTAATTAATTTAATAATCAAAGTTACATTCAATGACGTACCTATATGATACCTATATATAATATTACATTATTACATCTTCTACGTAAAATTATAATATAGATAATGCATTCAAACTGTAATAATAATCTCATTTCCACTGAACTAATTATCTGATATTAGTTCACAGCGTGATTTATCACGTGATGATTAGTTTGATCAAATGTGATATCACAAACAAATAATAATATTATGGTCAATCTGCAAAATAATGCTGGTGGGGTTTTCAACTTTTCCTATAAAACCGCGATATTTCAAAGCATGGTCAAACAGTTGAACTGGAATCCAGACTTCTAACTTTCAACAATTGTTCGTTTAACAATTACAGTTTTTAAACTGTGAAACCGTAAACCATTTTTACATATAGCTGAAACAATGTGTCTTGGTGAGTACATTTTATTAATAAATGTATGTATACAAGATACTTCATATGATTTAATTTATTTATAATAATTAAATGTATTACTTATATTTAATATTAAATAACGTGATCACAACAATTATGTGGAATTTTATAATGTTTTACAGTATTATTTGTATTTAAATCAAACTATTGTATACTTTTGTAGTTGTTTGATAGTTGTGTAGATCAAATAAATTATTGGTATGTAGGTATTATATTTAGATTAATATGAATGGCTAATCATTAAGTTTGAGGTTCATTAAATAGATTGTTACTATTAAATTTATATTATTTATTTACTAATTTATACATCATACAAAATGTATTTTCTTTTAAAATATTTGGTAATAATTGAAATATTGTATCTTTAATTAATGCTTAGCCATAACTTAATACTTAAAGTGTTGAAGGCAATAATTAAAAAAAATACAATTATAAATTATATTTGGAATGTATAGATATATAATACCTAATAAAGAATAATCTTGGTTAAGGTATCTAATTAATAAAAAAAAACATATAAAAAATTGAATGAAACAGACAATTTTGTAATGAATTTGATCAAAATTATGATTTGCTTTTAATGAATGTATTGGTTTACCAATATATAATAATATTACATTCACTTGTTTAAAATAGGTATTTAATTAGGTATATTTTTGTTGTTATAAAAGTAGGTATACAACATAGGTACATGTAGTAAATCATATTTATTATATGAACCTGACTTAGTTTTAAAAACACCATAAAATAATATAATGTTTTTTATATAAGTTATTAACTAAATTTTCTTGGATTTAATTAGTGAACGGAAAAGAAAAAAAATCCGTGGCGATTATTGGTTGTGGAGCTGCAGGATTAGCAGCCCTCAGGCATTTCACAGCTGAAGGATCTCCATTTACGTGCGTGTCTTATGAGCAAACTGACAATGTTGGTGGCACTTGGGTATACACCGACAGAGTGGGCAAGGATAAATATGGCTTACCTGTTCATTCCAGCATGTACAAGAGTTTAAGGTACTTAATACAGTTTGTAAGATTTTTTTTTTTCTATACTTATGATTTTGTTTTCAGAACGAATTTGCCAAAAGAAATCATGGAATTGCCGGGATTCCCTCACAAAGGTCCTGAAGACAAATCTTACGTCGCAGCCAATGATATGCTTAAATACTTGGAAGATTATGCAAACTATTTCGACTTGAAGAAACATGTTAAAGTAAATATCAATGGCGTTAACATTAGATTCTAAAAGTGTGAGTTTTAACACATACAATTTGTATAGTTTCATCACCACGTAAAAGAAGTTAGTCCTCTTGAGGGTGATCGTTGGAGAGTAACTGTAATCAATTTGCAAGAAAATATTGAGGAGACATTGGAATATGATGGAGTCATTATTTGCATTGGGTAAGTGATACTATTTCTTTTAATAAATTACAAGTATTTTCTTTCATAAAGTATTATTATGTTATAGAAATTACAGCAACCCAGCAGTTCCCCAAATTCCTGGAATGGATAAATTCTGTGGAATGAAAATACATAGCCATGATTACAGAGATTCATCCGTATTTAAAAACAAAAGTACTGTAGTTATTGGGTGTGGACCCTCAGGGTTAGATATATCATTTGACATTGCAAAAGTTGCTAACAAAGTATGCAATACATATTTGATTTAGTCCCTAGTATTAGTAATGATTAACATAATTGCTTGCTTTTAGGTATACTTAAGCCATCACAACCAACGTGTTAAAAACATGAAATGTCCATCTAACTTAGTACAGAAAGTGGATGTTAAAGAAGTGGTAGAAAATGGTGTGATTTTCCAAGACGGATCTTATGAACAAACTGATTCGATTTTGTACTGTACAGGTATGAAGATAATAGATATTAACTATAAATGTATTGCAAAAATCAAATCAATTTTCGGCAATTAACAATATTTTAATTTTGTTTTAGAAATATAAAGAAATTGGCCTATTATGGCTTGAAAAATCTTGTGGCCTATTTTGGCACAATATATCATCAGTGTTCATGTAACTATTTTGGATTTTCTTCATTTGAATGACCTTTTAAAGGTCTTGAATCACAAGATAATACTTTTAAATATTAAATTATTTTTTCAACCCTCTAACTTAACTACAATCTTAAATTCATTTTTATTTGTTATTTTTAAATTAAGTTGGTGTTTTAATTAATTGTATTTCTAATAAATTTAATTTTGAGCAGGCTACAATTACAAATACCCATTCCTGAGTCCTGAATGTGGTATTCGAGTGGAGAACAACAATGTAAAACCACTTTTTAAGCATTTAGTGAACATAGAACATCCAACAATGTATTTCATTGGAATTCCTACCAACACCACTGGTTTCTGTATGTTCGATTTACAGGTAATTTTATAAGTACACAAATTGTAAAATTTATTTTTTTTTCTATTATTTATTTATTTATTTATTTATTTATTTATTTCTACCTTGCATTTCTTATAAAAATTAGTAAACAAATAAATATTTCATTATTTTTATATAAAACTATTTTATGTTTATAGGTTCGATGTGCCAAAACCTTTTTGGAAGGAGAAAAGAAATTGCCGAGTAAAGAAGAGATGTTGGAAGATACTCGCCAAGACGTTGAGGCGAGACTAGCCAGTGGATTACGACCTAAAGAACTACACATGATGGGACGCAGATCAAAAGAATACTACGATTCATTGGCAGCTTTATCGGGACTAGAATCAGTGCCACCAGTGGTTTTACAAATCTACTTTGATGGATTTGACAGATTTATGTGTGATTTCTCACACTTCAGAGAAGATAAATATAAACTGTTGGATAATGATCATTACATGGTTCAATTTCCAAATGAAACTGAACCTGTTATGCGGAGACAAGAAATTGTTTCAAATTAAGTTTTTGACTGTTAATCATAAAGACTATAGTATGTATTTATATGGATATTGAGTGTACAAAATTAATTAATTTAAGTTAGTTATGTGTTATATATTAAATATTTGAACTAATTACTGTTTAATTTTGTTAGTTCAAGATATTTTGTACTTATTGTTATATTTTTTAATACAATTAATTTTTTTAATTTACACCATTTTTGTTTTTATTTATTAATATATATACTTTAAGACATGTATTCTATTTAAATGTCTTTTTTATATTTTCGACGAAAAACATTTAATTATAATGTATCATATTTTTAAAGGAAAAAAATTCAAAAAATATCCACTGAGAAATTAAAAAAATCTAATAGATCATTAAATAGTAACTTAGGTAAATAATAAAGATATTACATTTTTAAATGAAAAATATTTCAAACTATTTAAACGTTTCTAAAACAATACATATAGAACAATGGCGTGTTTAGGGGTGGGCCCGGTAGGCATGTGCCCACCCACATCTTACAGCACTGGACCTGTGTAAGACTCAATGAAAATATGATTTATGAATTGTTACAAAAAAGGAAATAATTTTTCGATTAGGTATTTCAATCAAAATGTATAGCGGTATGATTCTAATATTATATGCTGCAAAAGTAATGTTATTTTTAGTCGTATTCATGTGTAGTATTGAGGTGGCATGAAGGGGCAACGACGATATCATATTTATTATGATCTATTAAAAGGTAAGCTATCCTTTTTTATAAAAATATAAAAATTAGTCATTCAAAATTAAAATATAAAATATAATTAGTTTAAAAAATAGGATGAATAGGAGGTAAAATCAATATTTGAACTTAATATAGTGGCCCATCCATAAAAATAATGTTGGACACGCCACTGATATAGAATCCTTAAACTTAAGAATATAGATACCTAATTGAATAGCGCTATTATTATATTGATAACAAAAAAACCATAAGATCCTTCGCTTCACTCAGAATCTAATTGAATTCACATCTTAAGTGTGTATATAGAAAACATAAATGTGGATATTTATTTATTTTATTATAAATCAAGAAGACTTGCAGAATACATGATTTTAAATATTTCAGGTGATTCAATGATGACTTAATTACAATTATTAGTATTTTTTAAATAAGTCATCACTAATATAAATGTAAATATGTTATACTAAGAATTGTAATCTTACTTTTTAGATAGATATACAATTCTAATAGTTAAATTTAATTTTATCCAAATATCAGTTTGAATATTAATAGGTTATCACTGAAAGTAAATTTCTTTGGTAGTATAAAATTAAAAATTCAATTTAGCAAACTCATTAGTACATATTCATATTGAGTTATCTGAATAATACTGGGAAGGAAATAAATTATATTTCATAATAATTTAAATAATTTATTTAAATGCAATTTATACTTCATTATGATCAAATGAAGGCATGTTATTTCCATATATATGAGATAATAGAACATTTCATATATTAAGTTATAAAAAGTTAATAAATAAATTTAAAAGTAAATTGGTTGTTATAAAGCATAAATGACAACAACCATCTACCTGGTTCTGGCTATTTTCTTTATTTCATCAAAATACGTAATTATTAAATACAACTAAAATTATTTAATATGAAACAAATTGAATTTGCTTATAAAACATTGATTTCAATCATGAAAAAATCCATAAAAACAAATTAGAAGTGTATAAACAATGGAATTTTTTACCAAAATTTAGTTTTTTTTTTTTTGCTTAATTTGAGATCTGTTTAATATGATTATATAATATAGGTGTTAATGTGTTATAAACTGTAGGTATTGTCATGATAATGATGTCTTTTATCATGGGTATTGTAACACATTTGGAATAGATAGCAAAATAATATAAATTTAACAATAATGGGTTTTAACTACTTCATTGAAAATTACTAATTAGTGCAAACTTGCAACGAGAAAAGCCAATTACTATGAAGTAAAAATTGAAACATTCATAGGAAAATAAGTGAGGTCAGCAATAAGTCGGTAATATTAAATACTTTTGTGAAACTTATAATTTTTCAATTTTATTGATGCATTATAACTAATATTTCTGAAATACCTAAGTACATTTAAAATAGGAAAAATCAATTATAAACTTATGAAAATATGCAATAATACCAACAATAAAATAATGACATGCCTTGAATTGAAATATTTCTCCATGTTGGAATTATTTTCTTTGTAAATCATATGTTTTTATCAATTTTCAAACATTGATTAATGATTAACGTAGGTATAGACAATATATACGTATAATATACTATAAAAAAAAAAAAGTCTATGCGTATAGAGTTTAAACTTTTTTATTACCTAATATATTTATAAGTACCTACACTAAAACATGCATTAGGCACCTAGTCAAATTAAAAGAAAGCTGCTGAAGTCAATTTATCTGTTTCACCCATGTAGGTATCTCATTAATAAATAAAGTGTACACGGGGGATACAGGAAGTACTAAGTAGGTACCTATTAAATGTATGTTCTTTTAAAATCGTATATAAAACTATATAGATAATCGTATTGAAATATACAATAGGTGACGAACAATGGAAGATAATAGTTGGTGGTATATCCTTTTCTCTGTGTACGCAATCGAATCAATTTTTGAACTTTGAGTGTTCATTTTGAGTATCATAATTTTGGAATTAAACATTAAATACCGGTAGAAAAATACGGCGATGTACCTTAAAAATTAGGAATCTACACATTATAATTTATAATACTTAAAACTATCAAGTCAAAATTATACATGTTAAGTAATATCTACGGTAACGAATGAATCTCATAGACCTATAAACCTAAGTGTATAGGTCTATGATATATCTACACAGTACACGTAATTATGTGTATTTATCATGTCCATACACGTGGTTATAAAACTTGAACGAATGTTCCTAACAAGTGATCTATAGAATACTATAGTTAGTCGATGCATAATGCATATTAATCATGGCTGAGAAGTACGTAGGTAATATGAAAATCACGTGATAAAAACCGAGTCCACGATGATTACTTAGAGGACATCAAACACACGTATTATTACATTGTGATGATAAATTTAATTTGATTACGTTTACAATGGTTGATTGTAGTATTGTACTCGACGTTCTAATGTTCAATACGATTTCAGTAAAAACTAATTATCATGTTTAAAGTTTAATTAATTTGATTTAGAATCTCTCTAATTGAGCTACGTCATAGTGGAAACAAGTACAAGAACTTACGCCTCAGATCAAATATTTATTTAATCTGAGCTTACTCTTTACAAGGAGCCGCTTTAAAAAATAATTATACAATATGCAAACCGGTATGTTAAAATACCTACATTATTATGTACTATTAAATATTTTCAATCGCTTTGTTCTAAGATAAATTAGTACGATTTGTTCTATGTCTTAGTGTCCTTTCTCGTATAGAATTTTTCTTTTTCAAACGTACCTATATAATCTTTTTTTTACAAAAAAAAAAAATATATATATATATATATATATGTAATTAAAAGTATTTCATATAAAATGTTTAATTCTTGTTAACTATTATATACTTGGGTACCTAACTTAGAAGCTATTTTCGTTAGTAATTCGGTGCTACATTTAATATTTATCACTTATAACTTTGTTATATATATAAATATATATATATATATATATATTTATATAAGTTGCATCACTTGCATCTATACTCTAGTTACAGTAAATATATTTAAATGCGTTTATATATTACATATTGATATTGTATTGGTAGTCTTACAAATTAAAAATTGAAATTACTCGGATTAAATTAATTTCATAGTAACACATTCAATATACGTTTTAACAAATAAATATATCTAAAAATGTTCCCACCAATGTTTTCAATTCGAATGAAAATAATTTTTAAACGTTTATTTCAAGGTAGAGAGGTAGTAAAACTTTCTTGTTCATAATAATTATAATTAACGATGTTACACGAGAAATTCTATACAGTTAGGTACAGATTGATGTTTTGAAATTGATTTGAATTGGAACAAGTTGTAAGTATCTAACTCGATGAATTTGTTCTACAAATTATTTTATTTGTTTTGATTTGAATTTTTTGAGTCACACAAAATTAACCATCAATAACAACTATTTTAAATGTTTGTCGAGAAACTTATATACCATCATACTAAAATATCCATGCCAAATTCAGTTTCTGTTATTTACTTAATAAATAAAATTGGGTTGTCTCGTTCGTATTAGGGAATTTATTTTATGTAGGTAACAGAAAAATATTAAAATTCATACTTTTTGACGTTTATATTTTTAATAGTTGGGCTCGATAAAGAAAGGAATGAATGATGTAAGGGGTTTTGAAAAGAATAGTGTTAATTTCATGTGATTCGTTTAATTCATTTGTTAATTATATTAGTTTGAATTAAATTTCCTAGATAATCCAATTTTTTAGTAAGTACCAACAATTGATGTAAGTATAAATTGTGGGTTTTAATTAAATTTTGAAATTAAAAAACCAATTAATTAATTAATGGTTGCAAATTTTCTACATTTAATGAAATGAATAATTCAAAATACGTGATCAAAAATATAATGCTGAAAATTCTGTGAATTATTATTATTTTTTTTTTTAGTGTGCCTATATTTTTAAATGATTGGTTTTTACTTATACTCTAACACCAATCCGCGTAAGCCATAAGGGATCAGAATACTTTGAATTCTTTGAGAATATCGTTAAAAGATTTAGCTAGTATAAATTATAATATAATTGGTTTATTATAATTTATAATTACATAAACATTCAATAAATTACAGTTATTACTCATAAGGAATTTAAAATGGTTTAAATTTTGAGTTTTTATCATTCTTCAAATTTGTTGCCGATTGTTTACCTCAGTAACCATGGAAAAACAAGTGGAAAAGATTTCTTTTTTTGACGATGATAGACATTGTTTTAGAATGTTAACTAGTTTTGGTCAAGGTTCACGCAATTATTTAAAGTTTACTGAGGCCTGTTATAATTAATAATATTGCTAGATACTGTTCTTGTATTTTTAGTTAAAATGTCTGTGTATTTTTTAATTAAATTAAAACTACATTTTCTACATTAGTCGCAAGTATTGACCTTTATTCTCTATAGCCTGTATTATTATTACAGTTTATTAATGTAGGTATCCGATATAATTTTTGTTGAAGGTTTGTTAATGCAGTTATTGAATTCATAGTAAATATAATGTGTCGGTTATTAATAATTTATAAGATAGACATAATGGTTATAATTTATAATAGTATAATATTCAACTAAACATTCTATGTAAACAATTGAAATTGAAAAACTTTACTTCCAAACATTTTCTCCTCTGAATTTTTAAATATTTTTATGTACCAATATATTTATTGGCGTACAATAAAACATAATTTTGAGAAAATTTTGTTGTACTGCAATCTTAATTCAGTTATGACGAGTTCTTTGTTAGGTTTATGGGTTAAATTTTCATTTGATAACGATGACGTTAATTTCTAATACGTCATTGTTTACGTCTTATTGTGCGTACATAAATAAACCAGAAAAAATATTGAAATTAAACGTTTGCCAAATGCCAACACGCAGGCAGAATAGTGACTTATAAATGTATCAACCTCTTTGAATAAATTTAATTGATTGAACAAAATACTTAAGAATTTGAATGTTTTACGATAGGTACACTAATGAATTCATACGTTAAAATTTCGACTATATCAGTAATCCGAATTTATTTGAAGAAACATATACCACAAAAAAGATTCTACCATATTCAGTCTCAAGGTAATGCCATTTAAATGTTTAATTCCAGAATAAATGAATATATATATATATATATATATATATATATATATATATATATATATATATATATATATATATATATATATATATACTGTCTATTTTACGTTGATAATGTTCATCAGTTTTTCATTATTAGGTAAAATATTTCATCAATAGGAATTCCTTATTATAGAAGTTTTATAATTATAAATTCTGATATTAGTGAATTCAGTTTTTAACTTTAAATTCGTCGCAAGTATAAAATAATGTATAAAGTAGGTATCTATGTACTTACAATTAAATCATATGAAAATATTGTTAATGGTGTGAATGTGTGATTCATTCGTTTACTTAAGAAAAGTATGCTACAAACTTACAAACGTAATTATAGCCATGTATAATTATATTTAATTTATGATATAATAAAATACCATGATAGTAAAAACATACACTACTGTTGGTATGGAGTAGTGGTCATTCTTCTATTTTTAGTTTATCGGAATTAAAATAAAAAACTTTTTTTCATTGATAAGTGTAGAATATTCTTCTACAATAGGTGGGCATAACATATCGTCATTTTTTAAATTATTTATTCGTATGGCGATATATCGTCATATCTATGTATTTAAATTAATTGTGTTTAAAGCCTACTTAATGAAAAGTAAAAGTTACCTATTGCTTATTACTTATACGAGATTACGAGAATTGCAAAATACCTGCCTATTATTATTTATTATCATTAATGAATCACTGATTTCGTATCAATAGACAATACAAGAAGAAATGTCCTGAAACCTTCTATTATTTATGATAATGCAATAATTGCGATGTCTAAAATGTTTTCTTAAAAACAGATAATTTAACTGCAACTTTAGGTTCCTATAGACATGAGTTCTTGCTACTCAAGAGGTCTCAGCTTAGTTACTCATCTTGTATGGGGCTACGTTTGTGTATGTACCAATTGATTCATCGAATATTATTATCAAATACCTATTCATCGAAGAAAAACAAAAGTTTCTGATAATATGGAGCATTAGCTGCAATCTGGTTAAGATTCTGAGGCCCTTTTTATCTTAAATTGAATTCCTAATAACAAATTTCTCGGTAAAAATTAATTTTGAAATATGCATAACAAAGAAGGTACAATTAATAATATTCATAGTAATAAGTATACAAGCTAATATTATAAATATGAATTGATATTGTTGAGCAACAAATACTAAAGAAAATATCTATATATGTATTGTAAATAAAAATAATAATTATGAAAAAAAAATTAATATCTTGCCGAGATCCCATTAAAATTAATTTTATATCTTTTTGAAAACACTATAGGTACTTTTGAATCAAATCTCATGACCAGTTTGAATCAATCCAAAGATGGTCCTTTAACTAAATATAATTTTTACTTAAGGGCCAATTCATCTGCATTTTGCTTTATTTTCTAATATTATTATTCTAATCTGGTTTTGAAAAAATATTTGTTATGTATTCATTCCACTAAATTTGAAATGCAGTTTCAAAATTAATTACTTTTTATAAAGTTTCATATTTTTTATCTAGCCATCTAGATACTTATACTTAATTAATTATAAATTAAAATGAGAAAAGTAAAACTTAAGCATGGAATAATAATTCAACTTGTTTTATTGATTGAGTACCCACTTAGATACCTATTAATTAGGTATTTACTGAAAGACAGTAACTCAAGTATACTTGAATGTCTCTGCAACCATGGAATAATTCATTTATAAAACTCCTTCGGATATTTCATAAGTACCACAATTCTAAAATGCAATTTTTAAAATGTATAGGTAAGTACTAAGTAAGTATATCAATCTTACCAATTGAGTAAATCAAAATAAATAAAAATAATTTTGTCTTATTTTTAATTTAGAAGCTTTTTAGTGCACTAATTCATTTAAATCATATTTTCTTTATGTATTTATTTTAATCTATATATATATATATATATATATATATATTAGTGTGTAAAAAACATGCGACATGCCCAATATTTGCTATTACCTGCCTTTATTATCATAATTTATAACTAATAATCATCTATTTTATATAGGTATTTATGTTTACACCTCAGATATCTGTGCTATAGTATAGATTATTTAATGTAATTTTATCTGCATAGTGTACCTAAACTATTTATTATAATAAGGTATTGGAACTGTAGATAGAGTTTTGCTCGTATGAGTATATGTTCCTAAACTACACCGAGTACTATATTTTTGTTAAATTTTTTAAACGCGTTAAAGTTATAACTTTAAAGAGAGAAAATTAAATACATGTTATGAAAACATAAAATGTTAATTTCATTATTTGTGCCAAAAACGAATATGAATAAAACGTATCTACTATTATTCTATGATTGAAAATTTATAAAAAATATTTATTGCAAATAGTTGTTAAGAATTCAAGCCACATCACTAACTTGTCCGTGTTATCTATGAAGTAATTCCCGCAGGCACACTAATACCATTGTATAGAGAGAGAAAGCAAGAGGAACAGATACCTACTCAAAGTTATTTTAATATTTATTATAGTACCTACTTGTTTATCATTTTACCTGTGGGGACACAACGAGTAGTCCCACTACCGCGTATGTCGCGCACTGCGTCAGTGTTACCACATTTGTAATTGATTTATTATTGTACCTATTTGTCTGTGAATTTTTGTATTTAATTTATATTTGTATTGTAAAAAGCTCTCCCACCGTCCGCAAGCTCGACCGTTCGAATTCGACGGTTACGACGACCGCTCAAGTCGAGCTGGCTCGCTCTCGTTCTCGACTCGCCGAACGCGAAGCACGTCGCTACCTTCGCCCCCGTCGGCTTGAGTCCATATCGCGCTAGTCTAACATTGCTTTATATTGTACCATTTTATTTATTATTATTATTATACTGTTTTATTTCATTATTTTGTTCGAACAATAAATAAATTCATTTTGTACCCGAACACGTTGTATTATAAGGAGTCATTTGGTGATAATAAATATACCCATTATCGCCAAATTGGTGACCTCGACGTGATTGTTACACTGGTGACCTCGTGGTCCCGTGTCTCACGTTTTTCGTTTTTCGCCGTCGCGAGTTTTTCGTTTTTCGCCGTCGCGAGTTTCCGCATTTCACCGTCGCGAGTTCCGTTTTTTTTTTTATTTATCGTCGCGAGTGCGAACCGTCGCGGACGTCCACGCGACAAGCCGAACGGCCACGTGGTCCGATTGCCCTCGCGAGTTTTATCCGATTGAATCCAGCGCCATGCAGTCGCTAATGGATATCATGGCACTGGATCAAGTCGTCGTGACGACGACGGCCTCGACCGCACCGGCCACAACCGTCACAACCGCGGTTTCAAATTCCACCCCGGTTCCGCCAGCCGCGCCGCCACTGGAGGTGTCCGCGGTCGCCCAAATCCGCTTGCCCGGTTTCTGGGCAAGTTCACCCCGACAGTGGTTCGTCCACGCGGAAGCCGTATTCAGTGCGAACCGAATCCGTTCGGACCTGTCGCGGGTGAACCACGTGCTCGCCGCCCTCAATGAGGAGCAGGTGCGCAGCGTGGCGGACCTCTTGGGACCCTCTACGTCGTACGACGCCGTCCGTGCCCGCCTCATCCGGACCCACACGGCGTCCCAGTCGACGCGCTTGCGCATCGCGCAATCCGGCAGCGTCGGAGACCGAACGCCGTCCCAGCTCCTCCGCGACATGCGCGATCTCTATCCGGAGGACATGAGTGACTCGGCCTTGGAGGCGTTCTGGCGCGCGAAGCTACCGCCTACGGTGCAGGCCGTCCTAGCCGGCGTGAACGAGGGGTCGTTGGACGCCCTCGCCGAACGTGCCGACCAGGTGTGGGAGGCCACCGTCGGGCCCGAAGTGGCAGCTGTCAGGGCCAATGTCCGAACCGCCGCAGTTTTCCCGCCGCTCGTCGAGCAACAAGTCGCGCCTGTACGCGAGGTCGCCGCGGCCGACGTGGCTAACATCGACGCACGTCTCCGAGCGGTGGAGACGTCTTTGCTGACCATAAGCACTCAACTATTGTCGCTCGGCCCGGGTCGCCAGCGCGCAAGCCCCGATCGCGGAACGCCGCACAGTCGCGATGACCGCGCGAATTCACCGTCGCGCGCGCGCTCACAGTCGCGCTCCAGGTCGCGCTTCGTTGTTCCGCGTCCGCTCGCCCACGACAGCCAACACTGTTACTTTCACCAGCGATACGGCCCCGAGGCGGTGAAATGTCGATCGCCGTGCACTTTCGCGTCGACAAAGAAAAATTAAAGTGGCGGCGGTTTTGACGCAAAACCACGCCGCATCCTCTCCGACCCACCGACTCTTCGTCTCCGACACCCGCACCGGACGTCGATTCCTTATCGACTCCGGCGCGGAAATTTCGGTAATTCCCCCCGACCGTAACATCGTCCACCAAACGTCAAGCCTGCAACTGACAGCCGCAAACGGCTCAAAAATCAAGACCTACGGGCCCAAGCAACTACATCTCGACCTAGGTCTCAAGCGACTCTTCACTTGGACGTTCGAGATGGCTGACGTGGCTCGACCTATCATCGGAGCAGACTTCCTACACTACTTCGGACTGCTCATCGACCTACGTCACGGTCGCCTAGTCGACATCGCCGATCGACACTCCGTGAAAGTCATCACCGATATTACGGAAGGCCCGACTACGATTTTTGCTGTTTCGCAACCTACGAAGTGGACAACGTTACTCCGCGACTTCCCTCAAGTCACGCGCGAGTCGCCGGTCCCGGATCATTTCCGACACGACGTAGTACACGAACTACATACGACCGGCCCGCCGCTCTTCTCGCGCCCGCGACGACTACCGCCCGACCGACTCCGAATCGCTCGACAGGAATTCGAGTTTATGCGACAGAAAGGCATCTGTCGACCGTCATCGAGTTCATGGGCTAGTCCGCTACTTCTCGTCGCTAAAAAAGACGGTACGTTCCGCCCCTGCGGTGATTATCGACGTCTCAACGCCGTCACGACTGCCGATCGTTACCCGTTACCGCACCTGCACGATTTCACCGGAAATTTATCGAAAAAGACCGTCTTCACGAAATTAGACCTCGTCCGGGCCTACCACCAGATACCCATCGCAGCCGCCGACGTCCACAAGACCGCTGTCACGACACCATTCGGACTTTTCGAGTTCCCTGTGATGTGTTTTGGATTACGAAACGCCGCGCAAACGTTTCAACGATTAATCAACGACATACTACGCGGACTGGATTTCGTTTTCGCGTACATCGACGACGTGTTAATATTTTCGCGCGACGAGCATGAGCACGAAAAACACGTTCGAGCGGTTCTGGAGCGTTTCCAAACACACGGTATCGCGATCAACCCGGCCAAATGCGTTTTCGCGACCGACACGGTGTCTTTCCTCGGTCACACTGTCGACGGTAAATCGTGTCGACCGAACGTCGAACGCGTCGCCGTTTTACGCGAGTGGCCGTTACCAGCGACCAAGAAACAATTACAACGTTTTCTGGGGTCGTTGAACTTTTATCATCGCTTCATCCACAACGCCGCCGAGGCACAAGCGCCACTGTACGACTTAATCTCCAGTGTCAAAAAGCGTGACGGCCCACTACAATGGTCAGCCGCGACCCGAACAGCGTTCAACACCTGTCGCCAAGCTCTCGCCGACACCGCGCAGCTCATGCACCCGAGCGCCGACGCCGTGCTACGTCTCAATACCGACGCGTCGAACATCGCCGTGGGCGCCGTCCTCGAGCAAAACGTCGACGATAAGTGGCAACCACTCGGTTTCTTTTCGAAAAAGTTGTCGCCCACCGAGCGTAGGTACAGCACGTACGATCGCGAGCTTCTCGCCGCGTACCTAGGCACGCGTCATTTCATCCATATCATCGAGGGACGACATACTACTCTTCGAGTGGACCATAAGCCACTTACGTACATGTTCACGTTGAAAGCCGAAAAGATCGTCGATCGTCAAGTACGTCAGATTTCGTTTCTCTCGCAACACATCGCCGCGGTCGAACACATTCAAGGTACCAACAACGTAGTTCCCGACGCGCTGTCGAGACTCGAAATCGCCGAGACGCAGCAGTTACCCACGCTACGACAGTGGTCAGACGACCAGGCCGCCGATCAACAGCTTCGATCAATTATTGCCGGCGACTCAAAGGTTTCATTACGCTTACAACCGCACGCCACGAACGACGGTACACTTTACGTCGACTACTCGACCGGAACAGCACGTATGTACGTACCGTTAATACACCGACGCAAAGTTTTCGACGCGCTGCACGGTCAGGCTCACGGCGGACGTCGCGCCACGCTCTCGCTCATCAAGTCGAGATACTGCTGGCCGAACATGGACCGTGAGATCTCCAATTGGACTCGATGCTGTGAACCATGCCAGCGCGCCAAGGTGGGCAGACACACGGTAACAAGCATCACACCTTTCGCCCCGCCTGAACGACGTTTCGGGCATATTCACATCGACCTGGTCGGTCCACTACCTCCGTCTAAAGGGTGCAAATACCTTCTTACTGTCGTCGACAGATTTACTCGGTGGCCCGAGGCTTGGCCATTAGAAAATACTTCCGCGTACGCCGTCGCCCAGCTGTTAATGTCGAACTGGATCTCACGTTTCGGTGTGCCCGATACCATCACCACCGATCAAGGTCGACAGTTCGAGTCGGAATTATTTCAGTCGCTCACGTCCACGTTCGGCATCCTTCACACAAGAACGTCGCCGTATCACCCACAGTCGAACGGTATGGTGGAACGTTTTCATCGAACGCTTAAAACCGCACTCACCGCACACGAGTCGCCGCATTGGACGACTACGCTACCTGTCGTGCTACTCGCGCTACGCAACACAGTGAAGGCCGACATCGGACAGTCCCCAGCTGCACTGGTCTACGGCACATCACTGCGACTCCCAGGCGAGTATTTTCACCCTTCCCAACCCGAACCTCGACCGCCCGAGCTAGTAGCTGTCCTTCGCGAAGCCATGGGTCGACTTCGGCACACGCCCGGTACGAACCACAACACTCGACATTCGTCGTTCAAACCGACCGACCTCAGTCAGGTCAGTCATGTCTTCGTTCGCATCGACGCAGCAAAGCCGCCGCTCCAACCGCGTTACGAGGGCCCGCATGCAGTACTCGAACGTCGAGAGAAGATCTTCAAGGTCCAGCGAGATCGTACCACGTCGTGGATCAGCGTCGACCGACTCAAACCAGCGTTCGTCCAGCGTGAAGACCCGACCTTCGACCACAGCTACGCAGCACACGAGATCAACACTCAAAAGCGAGTCCGCTTTTCGTTTTCCGAGGGGGAGTAATGTGGGGACACAACGAGTAGTCCCACTACCGCGTATGTCGCGCACTGCGTCAGTGTTACCACATTTGTAATTGATTTATTATTGTACCTATTTGTCTGTGAATTTTTGTATTTAATTTATATTTGTATTGTAAAAAGCTCTCCCACCGTCCGCAAGCTCGACCGTTCGAATTCGACGGTTACGACGACCGCTCAAGTCGAGCTGGCTCGCTCTCGTTCTCGACTCGCCGAACGCGAAGCACGTCGCTACCTTCGCCCCCGTCGGCTTGAGTCCATATCGCGCTAGTCTAACATTGCTTTATATTGTACCATTTTATTTATTATTATTATTATACTGTTTTATTTCATTATTTTGTTCGAACAATAAATAAATTCATTTTGTACCCGAACACGTTGTATTATAAGGAGTCATTTGGTGATAATAAATATACCCATTATCGCCAAATACCCGACCGACTGTGACGTGATGTTGTGATAACATTGCAGTGAATCACTCCGCACGCAGTGCTATTATCTCGTTAATTTTCGGAATCTCTAATACTGGGACCATTGGTACTTTTGCGTATTATGATTTGCGTAACTTCTGTCATTATCAATAATTGTCGCTGATATAGTAATCGAAACGCTGAAATCTCGTCGTGACAATAATTACTCGTTTAAATTGTAATCCGACTAATCTTAGTGACAAATCGTTTTCGACGTCTTTGAGCCGAACGTTCGCCGAGATAAATATTCATCGCACTGCGCGCATACCTATTGGATGTGCCCTGAGCTGTGTTGGTGGTTATATTTTTTAATTTAATCCAATAATCATGTGTTCGTGTGTTGAAGCTACAAACAAAAAAACCGTTGGGATCATTGGTTGCGGAGCGTCTGGTCTGGCGGCCCTGAAAAATTTTACCGAAGAAGGTTCACAGTTCAATTGTGTGGCATTTGAACAAACTGACAGCATTGGTGGCACATGGGTTTACACGGACGATATCGACAGAGATCAATATGGTTTACCGGTTCATTCCAGCATGTACAAAACCTTGAGGTACCTATGTGGGTTAATGTATTTTTTATTTATTTTGTTAATTATCATGACTGTTTTATGCCTACTTATTCGTACACTAATTAATCAACTGGTTTTAGGTCAAATTTGCCTAAAGAAATCATGGAGCTTAGTGGATTTCCTCATAAAGGAGTTGGCGACGCATGCTATTTTCCTGCTGCATACATCTTGAAATACTTGAATGATTTCACAGATCACTTTAATTTAAGACAGTATATTAAGGTATTTAAATGAAATTATACATAATAAAATAAAGGTTATGTGTGATGATTCCAAAACTGATCAAAATCAATTGACTATTATTCTGAGACCAGATCAAGCAACTAGTGTAGTTTAAATAGTAATAATACTAATAACCAAATATGAATTGAATGTCTGATGATATAGTTTACATATTCAGGCAGCTACAAGACTAGAAATCTGCATAGGTTGAAAATAGAAAGCCCAGTATGATTAGTAATTATCAAGATTTCATTAATTTTCTTTACTTGACATCATAATTGAATAATGATGAATGAATCAGTGGCGTGGCGAACTAAAAAATTTTCAGAGGCAAGTATATTCTTCGATAACCACCCACCCACCCACCTAAGAGCCCATGACCTATTATTGAACATTAAACACTAGGTTTGTATTCTCTCTCTTAAAAATTGGCCTATAAAACATTACATTTATGGGTTTGTGGGGAAATTGCCTCTATCAGGCAATTTCAAAACCATGTTATAAGATTAATCAAAATAACATTAAATGAGATAATATTTTTTAAAAGATCACTTTGGTGTTTAATAGGGTTAAGTAGCACAAATTACAATAATTAAAATATCACTTAATATTTTATTTAAACAATAAATTCTGCATCAAGAGATCGGAGGACTTTGCAAATATGTCAATTGCTTCATTACGATCAATTTCAATATCTCTTTCACAGCTTAATATAAGTAAACTTTCCAACCGATTCTGCCCAATGGTTGATCTAAGCCTAGATTTAACTAGTTTTACCTGAAATCATAATTGTGATGATTTGTATTTTTAGTAAATTAGATTTTAAAAAACAATATTTGGTTAATAAAAATATAAAATAATAGGTACAGTTAATAATATTATTATTATCTACATTTTACAAAATTATTAGAACTAATTTATAGCTAAAGGTATTTGAAAATAAAAAAGACAAAAAAAAAAATAGAGAATAGCCATAAAATATGTAATTAAACGCAAAATATGATTGCATAGCCACCAGCTTAGACATTATATGCATTGCACTTGTTTCTTACTTTGTCTTTTTTAGAGTTAAACAAATATAAAAATGCTACAAGTTTTTTGTTCTATTTAATAAAAATGAAATAATAATTAAAAATTACCTTAGAAAAGCTGCGTTCAGCAGATGCGGATGATGCAGGTATGATGCACAACGCTTTATATGCCAAGTACAAATTTGGAAAGGCTGCTATTAAGTTGTGACTTGATAATAAACCCAAAATGTCTAAGCTAGACATTTTTGTTGTACTGACTTCTTCAATTTCAGAATCATCACTTATTTCTGAACTAAAATCTGGTTGATCAGTCCTGTCATTATTTTTGTCATTGTTTATACTTGTTGTTGTTGAATAATTGTCATTAAAAAGATCATTTAAGCTGTTGCTAAATGTTAAATATTCAGATTGTAATTTATTAGTATCAATGTCTATCCAATTCGATAATTGTTCAAACGCGCTACTGGGCAATTCACTTTTAGTTTTAATGGATAGCATACGTTCCGGAGTAAGCAGGCTTAAATCTTTAAGAATTTCTTGAGAATCATTAAATCTTGTGTCAATTGATGTAATAATAGCATCTAAAACTTTAAAACAAACGTCACAGCGAAATGAATCAGTAGGAGATTGTAGCACTTCATCTCTGGATAGTTCACCAGGCATTATTTTCTTCTTTCTTGCTCTTACCATTTTGAAGTCACATTGGGAAAGACTGTTTTTAGTCGCAAATTCTTTAGCAGTATTAATTATTTCATTACATCCTTCATCAGTACGCAAAGTTTTCAATCTATTCTTAGCAATATTCACCATTTTGATAGCTTGCATGAAATCAATAGATTTTGATTGCAAATAGTTTGAAACTTCAGTGGAAACCGAAAATATTCTTCTCATCAGAACCAAAACTAAGATAAATTGGAATGATGTTATAACCGAAATGAAGTTTTTGGCTGTTGAAGTTGTATCACGATCTGAATCATTTGCTTTTGAAATATTTTCCAATGCTTTCAGCAGAGCAGAGTACTTTTCTTGAATGACAACCAAAGCTCGATCATGGGATGTCCATCTAGTAATGGAAAAACGTTTGATGCGACGCTTTTGTTCTCTCGGATTTAATATTTCTTGAGATTCTACAAAGGCAGCCGTCCGTTTTCTAGCTCTCATAAATTCAATTAAAGCGCCAACATTACCGAAAAAAGTTTTGGTATTAATGCAGCAATCACAAGTATCAACTATAACTAAATTTAGTTTGTGGGCAAAACACCAAGTAAACATTGCTTTTGGATTCTCCGCTTGTATACGTGTTTTCAATCCACTGTATTTGCCTTGCATAGAGGCAGCACCATCATATGTTTGAGCAATCATCTGTGTTTTCCAGTTGATATTGTATTTTTCTGTAATGCTACAAAACACTTTAAACATACCTAGACCAGTAGAATCAGAAGCAGTTTCTAGTGCTACCAAACGCTCTTGATGTTTTCCTTCATCTATGTATCTTAAAATGACAGTAAATTGTTCTTGATTAGAAACATCTGTAGTTGTGTCAATTATTACAGCAAATTGCCCTGACTTATTCACTTGTTTTAAAATATCCTTTCGAACCATATCCGCCAATATACAAAGAAGTTTATTTTGAGTCACATTGGATAAAAATGAAAGACGGTTAATCTTGTTTTCTTTTAATTTTTCTAAATGTAACTTTAATATTGGATTATATGTTGATATAAATGAGCATAATTCTAGAAAATTACCTCTGTTGGTTGATGTATGTTTCTCGTTGTGCCCCCTGAGTGCAATATTTTGTCTTGCAGAAAAAATAAGAGCATCTATAACTATTGATACAATTTGCCTATTTTCTGCAACTTTTCGATTGACACGTTCATGCATTCCTGTATCAATCCTTACGTTCTTTTCATACATTACTCGAGCCATTTCACTTGTTAGATGTTCTGGGAAGCTTTCATGGTTTTCTATTGTTCGGTTAATATTTTTATAATCATTAGACCCTTTATCTGCTAAAAACGTTTTCTTTGCCTTAGGCAGACCAAATAGCTTACAAGTGATGCAATAAAAACGGTCTTGTGAAGGGGAGTAGGATAACCATAACCGTTTTACAAATTTTCCATCTTCAATCTTACGGTGATAATAAGTTTCATGAAATGAACGCATAACACCTTGAGAGTCTTTCTTTTGTGGAAATATCTTGTTCTTTAATTCTAAGGCGGATGGTTGACAAGGGCCTAATGAAAAAAAATGATTTTTCAACTCATATGATACAGTTGTAGGTAAAATGGCTGGATCATTTGGGAAATCTAAAAAAAAAATGGTACAGTTATTATTTAAAGTAAATAAAAAATTAATTTTAAATTCTATTTGTAATTTAAACTGTATTATTATGGCTTATACAAAAATTGTTATAAAAGTTGTATATCTATTTTCAATTAAATATTTATTTTTTCAACATCCAAATTTGATATCAAACCACAAGTATTGTTTACCTGATGGATAACAACATAATTGAGAAGTATCTTCTTCAATATTTATCTGTGAATATGACTCATTTTGGGTAGCACTACATATTTGTACATCGTTCCCATCATTATTTAAAGATACATCCGAATCCGAAATACCTAAGTAAAATATAATTACAATTTTTAATAATAATATTATTAGTAAGTATAATTTGTTAGAACATAAATTGAATAATACCTGTTGGGTTAAAAGAACTTGAGCAGGAAGCAGAGGGATAATTGATAAGTTGTTTACCATCATTATTTAAAGATACATCCGAATCCGAAATACCTATGTAAAATATAATTACAATTTGTAATAATAATAATATTATTAGTAAGTATAATTTGTTAGAACATAAATTGAATAATACCTGTTGGATTAAAAGAACTTGAGCAGGAAGCAGAGGGATAATTGATAAGTTGTTTACCATCATTATTTAAAGATACATCCGAATCCGAAATACCTATGTAAAATATAATTACAATTTGTAATAATAATAATATTATTAGTAAGTATAATTTGTTAGAACATAAATTGAATAATACCTGTTGGGTTAAAAGAACTTGAGCAGGAAGCAGAGGGATAATTGATAAGTTGTTTACCATCATTATTTAAAGATACATCCGAATCCGAAATACCTATGTAAAATATAATTACAATTTGTAATAATAATAATATTATTAGTAAGTATAATTTGTTAGAACATAAATTGAATAATACCTGTTGGGTTAAAAAAACTCGAGCAAGAAGCAGAGGGATAATTGACAAGTTGTTTACCATCATTATTTAAAGATATATCCAAATTCAAAATACCTATGTAAAATAGTATACAAAAATTATTTACAGTTTTTCATAATAATATTATTATTCATTAGAAAGTATACTTTTTAATAACATTAATTGACTAATACCCACATGTATTAAATCAACATGATGTGTTAATGAAGTATATTAATGAAGTAGGTACTCACCAGTAAAACATGGTTTAGTCGTTTTGAAAAAATAATTCAATGTATCCAAACGTTTGTTTCCACCTTTAAATTTAAGCTTACACGAACTAACATGACGCTTCCAATTAACTTCATTAATTTTTTTTAAATCCCGTTCACGTCCACAGTATTCACACTTCATATTACTCATTATTAGTTAATTACTTGAAATTATGTGACATGTGTTGTCGACTCACGAACGGCGAACAAAATAATTAAAAATAATATTGGGAATGCGATAACGATATGTGATATTTTATAGAGTCCAACGTCCAACTACACTAGGTACTACAGTCTACAGTGCACACAAGATAATTTCATTCACCGGTTGTTCAGAAAGTTTATTCTATTTTTATACTTCTGATATCGATAACAATATATAAATAATAATACGATATACCGTCCCAATGTACTTGTTGTTACCAGCTGGCAGCCTGCTGCAGTGGTTAGACAGTAGTTATAGCACAGAATAAATGAAATTCATTCATTCATCTATTCTGTGGTTATAGTTACTGGTACTAGGTGCTGCACTACAATTACTGCCTACTAGCAAGTGGCCACACTGACTTCTCCTTATATCATTATTAAAATATATTTCTGTGTGTTATTTTTCTACATTTGTAATAATTATGAAACTAAACTATTACCCACCCACCCAATGGCACCCACCCCCCATTAAAAAACTGAGAGGCGGCCGCCTCTCGATGACCCCCTTCGCCACGCCACTGGAATGAATTATTTCATTTGAGAAAGTCCATTGAACTATCAGGTTATAAAAGATAGCTTTGTAGTTGAGTTTATTACTCTAAAATAATATTTTAGTATTTTTTAACTGTCACTATTAATTATTGTATATTTGTTTTCATATTAATTCTAAAATTTCCATTATATATTGTTATTTATTATTAATATTAGTTATGTTATTCAAGTTATTGTGTAGATATTACAATTTAATATATTTAATCCTTGTTAAATAGTTTTAAATTTAAATTTCTAATTCATTAGTTTTAGAATACAATTATCAAATTTTCAATTTGTTGGTAAGGTCTTAAAATTGTGTCAATTGTTTTTGGTTTGTGGCAAGTCTATAATACATGAGTGCCATTAAAAAATAATATTAATAAATGTATCTATGTATGCTAATAAAAATTATGATAATACACAGTTTCATCATCATGTGGAAAATGTTAGTCCTATCAACAATAATCAATGGGAATTAAATGTTATCGATTTGCAACAAAAAACTAAAGAAACTCTTATTTTTGACGCTTTGGTTATTTGTGTTGGGTAAGTGTTAAAAGTATATAACAAGTTTATTTTAAGCTCTTTTCACTTTTAAAAATTAATTCATTGATTAAGATACAGTTGATATCTTTTTATTGCATTTATAATTAAGCAATAATTTAATTATTCAATCTTGTTGATTTTAATATAATTATTATTAGTGTATATGCAATTTTTATATTAATTAGAAACTAAACTTCTTAATTTTTGAACCTTATAAAACTCATAAATCAATTATGTCATATTTTTTTTTCAATTTATCAATTTAGTAATTACATTTTTTAATTTTCAAATATTTCATTTATTATTTTATGGTTTTCTTTTTGTAATACAAATAAATTTAATTAAATTAAACAAACAAATAATTTGAATAGTGAACTGAGTTTATAAAATACATAAAAGCAGATATTTTCAATGTGTAATTTACTAAAAATTGTTTGTATTCTAGTAATTACAGTAATCCTGCTATTCCAGATGTTAAGGGTTCTGAAATATTCAGTGGGAAAATTATGCACAGTCATAACTACAGAGATGCAGATCCTTTTAAAGGGAATTCAGTATTGGTTATTGGATGTGGTGCATCAGGTCTAGATATATCGTTTGGTACTTCAAAAGTTGCAGATAAGGTAAATTTAAATTATATGATTTTTTAAATATTATTTAACTTACAAATATAGTTTTAATTAAAACAGGTCTTCTTAAGTCATCATAATCCACGATTGTCAAAGTTGAAAATACCCTCAAACTTTTTCCATAAAACCGATGTCAAAGAAATTGTTGAAAATGGTGTAATTTTCCAAGATGGTTCATATGAACAAGTTGACACAATAATATATTGCACAGGTAGTTTCAATAACGACTAAAGACCAGATTTTCAAAAAATTTTAACTCAAACATGTGTGTTAGTATACACTTTAAAAATATTTAAATTAGAAAGAAAAAATTGAAGGATATGAAAAGTATATGAATCATATCAATTAGTTAATAATATAATTGCTGAAAAAATAAAATAATAATTTCCTAATGTACAAAGTATTCTTATTTTCATTTTTTTTCCTGATGAAGTTAATTAAATTTTATGCATTTGAAAAAGGAAGGCGGGTATGATAAATTATAATGAAATCCATTTATAGTTAACAAACTAATATAAATGAAAATTATTTATTCTTCATTATAATTTCAATTCAAATGTTATTAGTAAACATAGTATGTGTAAATGTACATTTATAAAACATTGATGTAGTGTACTGACCAATTAAATAGAATAAAAATAATAGAACTGAATTCGCTACGATTCATTTATAATTTAATACAACACAATGTGTGACTTATTACCCACAAAAATAGGCCCAACATTAAATCCTGTTTTAAGGCAAACAAAAGTTAATCATTATTCAAATATAATGACACATGTTTAATCACAATGCATAAAATGCATTTAGAGTTTTTTGTTCATCAAACATGGAATTTCTTTAGTATGTATATACTCTTTAAAATTGAAAATTTCTGCTCAGGTTTGGTGGAGTAAACAGGAAATGTACAGAAAATGTTTATAATTTAAAATATATTTGGAAAAATGCTGACGTCACACTTAGTAAGATCTCAAAGACCTGATTTTGGAACTTTATTAGTTCTGTTTAGTTTGTATCTCCACAATTTCAGCTCAAAAATTGAAAAATTAAAGTTTTTTACTTCTGGATAATAAAAGTCAACTAATGTTTGAAATAGTGTCTTTGGGTTCAGAACTGAATTTTTATATTTAGTATTGGTAATGATTATTTCAACATATGAAGGACGTGCTAAATTGAATTTATTATCTCATTGAGTACTATTTATAATCAATAGCATGATATTTTTAGTTTTTACTTTAAATATGTTTTACATGAAAAAAAAAGCTCAGGGTGGATTTATTCCCATTATTTCCTCAGATAATTATGTCACTGCCATATGCATATTAATACCTAAATGAAGGAGATTTTAAAAAATTAGAAAAAAAGTTGGAAAAGATAATGGATAATCCATGTTTGTGAATAACCCTGTTTATGAAAATAATAATAATGATGATTGTCGAAAATAAATATCTTTAAATATATATATTGTACATTTTCTCTTGATTATGATTTGTAGTTCATAATATTTTGAATAAAAAATTGTTGAACCTAATAAAATATAAATGTACTGTTACACCAAAAATACGTTAAAATATTCAAAAAGAATCATATTAATGAAGAATGGTATTCATTGTCCCATATTTGCAAAAATATACAAAATTAAACTGTTATAGGTATTTATTTTTGTAGTATAAACTGCAATGACTCAAAAGTTTAATTTTAAAGATACCAAAAATATTTGTTTGTATTTTTTGTAAAATTTGGTCTTCAATAATAATAATTATAATAATGTAAAACGCTTAATTATATTACCATGTGATATTTTTTTTCCAGGTTATACTTATAAATATCCCTTTTTAAACAGCAAATGTGGTATACGTGTTGAGGATAATGTTATTAAACATCTTTTCAAACATATGATTAATATTGAATACCCAACAATGGGATTTATTGGTGTGCCTAGGAATACCACTGGATTTTACTTATTTGATTTCCAGGTAATACATAACATTTATGTACTTTTAATTAATACTAAGAATCATTTTAAAATAGATTCTGTGTTAAAATATATACAATACTTAAAAAATATTAAATAATTAATATCATTATTTTTAGTCAAAGATTTTCAAAAAAATTCTGGAAGGTGGAGTCAAATTGCCTAGTAAAGAAGAAATGTTAGAAGACACTAAAAAAGAAATTGAAGATCGATTGGCCGGTGGTCAGAGGTTGAAAGATCTTCATGCATTGGGTAAAACCAAATGGGCCATGCAATATTATACTTCAGTTTCAAAATTTGCCGAGGTTGAACACCCTCCTCCAGTGCTTCTACAAATTTATTTTGATGGTCAACAAAGGCTTTCTGAGGACTTTTTGAACTTCAGAGGTGACAAATATCAAATTGTTGATAGAGAACATTATAAAGTACAGTATTATGATAAAAATGAACCAATTATTAAAAAACAAATTTTATATTCGTTTTGAAGTAGTTTTTTTTTTAAATTTTATCTTGTTAAATAACAATTATATAGTTTAAACTTGTTTTATTATTGTTAGTTATAAATGTGATTATATTGTATTTAATAAAATTTATTTTTTTATTTTAAAATGTTTAAGCATTGTTTAGGTCTAAACCTGATAAGCTTATCAAACTCTGACATATGAAATATGTTTAACTATAATTGTGATTTAGAGGTCTAAATTTAATGTCTACTAACTAGTTACCATGTATGTTTAATTAAATATAATGAAATTGATTTCAAAAAAAATGCTCATTTTCTTAAGCTGAGATATTATCTCCATTATCTTGTTTATTTAACTGTTAAAATATTTTGATTTAACAAAATATAAAGTATATATTTTTAGACTATGTGATTATTATTATTATTATTATTATTATTATATATTATTAAATATATTTTATTTTTAAAATGTTGTTGGTTATCTAATATTGTTTTAATGATTTATTGTTTCAGTATTTAGTTATTATTTATAATTGATATTAAGATGATTTCAAGTAGTTTTTTGTACATGCTCTAGACAATTCGAGTCAACATTTAAACAGGTACTGATTATTGAATATTTATATATTTTTTCAATGATGGTGTATTATACAAATTAAGTTTTTTGTTTTATAATTATTTATTTGAAAAACAAAATAATTTTTTACACAATCTAGACACATATTTGCTTGAAAGTTTGCAACATACGTTTCAGATACAGTATGAGATTCAGAATATTGGTTGTATCTTACATTTTTTCTCGATATTAATCAAGATGAGTTTTATTTCTATTGTGTATTATACAAACCATAAGCAGTTTACTCTTAGTACAAATAGTAGGTAATGAGAATTTTTTAATAAATTATAATAATTATTTGAATCAAAATTATAAATAATTGCTCCATTTCTGAATTACTGTTATCTATTATAATGTGAAATGTGTAGGTGAAATATAAATTACAATTAAGATTAATTAATTCGTTCATGGTAATTAATATCTACTACAATAATGGTATTGTTTGATCGTTATTCATTTATTTACATATGGAACATTGAATACGAGAAAAAAAAACTTAAAGAAATACATTTTTTATTGCAAGTATTGATGCCAAAAACAAAGATTGAACACCAACTCTATTACTCCCAACCCCACTGGCTGTATACATCTCTACAAATGTTTTAGACATGTTATCTGGTAAGTCTAAATAAACACGATTCACACCAACAGTTTTTATCAATTGAACTAGTTTTGGATAATTGATGATATCTTTTGGGTCACTGCACCAGATGGTTAGGGTTGACCCTGCTGGTGATGTTTCCAACAAATATTGAAGTTCAGGTATTGAATTGACTGCGAATGACGCTCGCACCGCATAAGTCACGGGTTTCATGTATTTGATTTTGAACAGTTCGTCAATCATGTTGTTTATGTAATTCTCCGAGTACATGTCTAAAAGATCAATGGTTTTTTAAAATAAAATTTGTTAACAATGCGTCGGCCGGCATGCTCATTAACAAATATGTAGGTACATACCATAATCATTACGTTTAGTGGTCCAACCTAATGATAACATTGAGTCTGGGAAGTTTTTGGATGCTTCCTCGAGGAAAATGTCTGCTTCCACTTCAGGACCATCTCCTGGACCCGGACCTGCTAAGATGTCCGCGTTCAACCAAGGCATTCGGTCTGGAGGTATATCCTATAAAAACATAATATCCATTTAAATTTATAAGAATTGGTGGAACTAATCCGCCCCATATTAATGTGTTCATAATATATTAATGATCATTTACAAAAGGAAAACATATATTTGAAAAAAAATAAAAAATACAAAAAAAATATATATATATATATATATATATATATCATGATTTATTTTTTCAGTGCAATAATAATTGTCATTATTTTGTCAAAATTATTTTTAGCAGCATCTGAACAATGTATTTATTTTTAGAAAATTTAAATTACAATGTTGAGCACATATATTTCAGTATATATTTAGTTATTTTTACATGTAATGTATTGAGTTAAACTTTATATTATGAACATCTTTGAAAACAGACCCTTAAATAAACCATTCCTATTATTAATTAATCTATTCACAGTGCTTGATTTGGAGTAAAATAGTAAATGTAATAAAAACATGAAGTTTTAATTATTGAATTGGTTTCTAAGAAAAAACAATTTATTTTATGTCCTTACAGAAAAATAAAAACTAATGTTTAAAAATTAAGCCGATATTGCTATGATAGATGCTTGAGCTTGATAATACAAATTGTTAACTAGGTAAATACATTTTACTATGTAAACTGCATTAACAAATAGCTATTAATTTATACTCAACTAACGGTCAGCTTGCAAAGAACATATTATTTTTGAAATTTAGTCAATTACATAGGTATGGCAGAGTACAAAGATGATCTATGGCTAATTGCATTAAACACTTTAGTGGGAGAGCGCTTTTTGATTTCAATAATCTACGTATTAGATATCAACACAAATTTTGTGTTTTTTTTTTTCATAAAGCAGAATATATTAATATTATATTTTTATTTAAAATGGTTCTATTATAATATGATCGTTATCTAGTATTATAACATATTATATTCTCTTGATTTATATAATATTAAAATACATTAATTATATCACATAAAACAATTTTAAGTTAATAGAGTTTTAGTAATTTTTGAATTTATATGATTATTAAAAATGTAAAATAATACTATAAAAATAAAATAGTGTATTAGAAACGTGTTGAAATAAAGAATTTTGATATTCAACTTTAAACGGAGATACAGAATTGAATTTTTGATTCTCATACTTTTATTCTTATGCATATAATAACTTAAAAAATTATTAATTCAATTTTCAAAAAAAAAAAAAATATATATATATATATAAAAAATACAATAATATAAATTGGCTTGAAAAACATTGGCATTAATGTATGTTCTATTTCTTTATATCATCGTAATTAAGTAGGTACATGTCTGAATTCACTGGAAAAGTGGCCCAGTCAAATGAAAATGTCTAGTTTTGTCTATGAATATACATGTATAAGCATTAAATTAATGTATGAGTGAACACTAAATAGTAAATACCGTCTATCAAGGTATATTATATTCTTTATTTTATTTTTTTAAATTATGTACCTACTGTTTTGTTCACATATCCTACATTGCTACACAGATTACTTACACTATCTATTAAATTAGTTACCAATTTTTTTACATAGTAGTATTACTCTACAATAATATAATAACTAATAAGCACATGGAAAACAATAACAAAAAAAATGCGTTAACATCAAATGGTAGGTACCCACATAATTTTTAATGTATTCTCGTCGGTTATTACTAACCGATCGGCGATCATACACAACGATAAAATAAAATATGTTTTTGATTATGAGGACTTACTATTGTATTTTGTTGTACAAAGTTAGTCGTTAATTCGAGAGAGTCGTTAGTTTATTGTGTGTAAATATAGTTGATTGCTGCGTTATGTAACCTATCTGTTTTTTATTTTATTTATTTTTATTGTTTAAGTACGTTTTTGATTGATACGATAATATTGTGTTAACATTTGAGGTTTATAATTTTTATATAACGTTTCATTTTTATGTACTTACCTATTTTTAATAATCGTGATTCGAGGGTTAATTGTACACATAAACATATAAACACATTAGATCATATCATAATCCTCATGATGAAATATATAGATTTCAACGAATATAATTTTTGGTCGCTTACAATTTATAGGTAGGTACCTAATTAAATCCAACTTTTAACTGCAGCATGCATACAACTCAACGTCTCGTCGCTTCGTGTTTTGAATTAATAATTTCAATTGTTTTGATGAAACTGAATTAATTAGATCTAAAAAATACAGTACCTACCTAAGTATTACTAATAGTAAAATGTTTCAGCTGTGAACCTATCAATTCTTTTTGAGCTCATTTTTTTAAACAATAGATTTGTTTCTGATAGGTTGGTACAATGGTACCTGTGCACTAAAATAGTTACACATCTCATTTTGTTTATAAATTCTCACTTTAAAAGCATTTTCCATGATTGGTATGGCCAATGTAAACGCTTCCGTAGACTTGAAATCGAGTTTTAATATTTTATCTGATAATTTCCACATATCTAAGAATTCCTTTAGACTTAAGTCCGAAGTTATTGCCGGAGGATGACCCATTATGGGTATCCGATCAGTTTTCTCACCCTCTGCTTCAGACTCGTCAGTCAAATGGCCCGTGATCACATCGGCTTCTATCATTTTAGATTCACCTGTAAAGCAATATTATATTTTACGTTTATGCCTCGAGTGGTACCTATAGATGCAGCACGCAGGTACATACATCTATAAATATTGAAAAGAGTTAATTTTTGAGTAATCGAAATTACTCCGACGAGGGACTTAAATTACCGTATTTTAAAATTTGTATTTTCATTGTTGATGTTATAGGCGTAATAGGTATACATATCCATTAAGAAATGACGTTATAAAGTTGTAACGTGGAAAACGAAAAACCTGCTATAATAGGACGGGAAAACGTAGAGGGTGCACAGAGTAGGGCGTAATTCATAGGTATACAGGGCTATGTGTTGTGGAGGGTGCGATATTCGGAGAAGGGGTAAATTAAAAGTCGCTATTTATTGTCGATGCGTGAAAGGCATCCACGACTGAGTGGGAGGACGATTGGATGCGCGATAAAATGGGCAAAGTATTAGTAATATTATGATATTATTATGTCAGTCGTCTTTAAAAATATATTTACGTCATGCTTGAAGAGACATGTGGTCAAAAAATTTGTTTTCTATGATATTGCACATTACAATCAAAGTTTTTCTTGACCACGTAGTCTCCAAACTTTTGGTATTGTTTGAATTCATTCACACGTTTTTGTGTTTTATGCACGGTTATCTTTTGATTTTCAGTCCGGTCTAGCGTTTTCGTTGAACCAACGAATTCGATTCGGCCCTGGGCCTTTTTAGGGTTTCGCGGAACACGGTCATGAAACCGCTTCCGATTTATATCGCACGGTTTATAGCGTTAAAACCGATAACAATATGTAGGCACTGTGAACATGTGCGCGAACAGTCACATAACACATGTGTTTTGTACAATCGTGCCCGAACACGACGAAAAACAAACAATAATAAGACGCGAGTAAACGGCATCCTACGAGAGTACCTATAGTATTATGTAAATCCTGTGAAGTATGCTTTTAAATCCTGTGGTCAATCGTTCATTGACTATTGAGGACCTATATATTTTAATTCAATGCCATTTGAGTTTATATATATATATATATATATATATATATATATATATATATATATATATACACATATATTTTTTCTCTTTCACTTTATATCAATATGCAACTAAGTATTTTATTTGTTATTTTTTATTTCTGTATATTGTAGAAAATGTTGTAGGTACTGTATAATTTTAATCTAATTACTCTCTACCTCTAACTCCTGCTTTGCTTATAAGAGGTAGGTAATAATTTTATTCAATGCGTAATTTGTACTTATATTATGATTCTTCAAAAAATAAAAAATAAAAAAATCAGTGCACGCAGAAAACGTATTGGTCTGTATTCACTACTCTGTGGTTATTGCAAATATTGCAAAGGCACGCGTGTACCCGGACGGTTCGAGGTTTTTGTCCTTGAGACGTGTAAACGCGTGGCGGCACTCGCGACGTTTATATCAATGCGACTTCGGCCGAGGCGAAAATTTGAACGGTTCCCATGGCGACCGACCTGTCGAATGCTCTGCTTGGTGCAGCGACCGAGCCGTCGTCCGTGTAAGTCCACAGGTTCACACCGGCTCAAAAAAACAAAAAACAAAAAACAAAAAAAACGCGTAGCGCCCCTATTTATTATCTACACGTTTTTTGAGTTTAGCCAGTCGTAAACTACTATCATGCTCGGGTTTTCGGGTAGTTTGCCCGGCCACCAGGGAAGAGAAACCGTCGTCTCACGACTTATCACGAAGACGTTCGAGAAATGTACCGCGGGGCTTTAGACCCTGCAGTATCCGTGGTTTCCCAAAGCGATCGGATTTGGGACACCACATCCGTTATTAGCAGGTTTTGACATCCCTGATACGTCGAACCGCCGACTAGTCGACGAAACGTTGTCAGGTTAGGTTCTCAACGGTTCCCCGTGGGTAATCTAACCCGCAGATCCACGCGGTGCGCGATGACACCAATTTGTTCGAGGTGTACAGTCTGAGAACCACTGTCGATTACGTTACGCCAAAGGTTTTCGTAATTCGTGTTAATAACACTGTATGTGTTGTGTGTGTGTGTGTGTGTGTGTGTGTGTGTGTGTGTGTGTACAGCGGATGGCACAAGTTTTGTACACAACACTCGGCGAAAAACAAACAATGGCGGGCGAGCGCGCACGCAAACGAAGCCTAAATGCAAATCGGCGCTCGCGGAGAACGCGTATCGGTTCGTTCTCGCGCCGCAGTCACAGTGTTTCCGGCGTACACACGCGTTCTGCGGGCGGACACATACGTAACGCAAGCGGCGGAAGTGCGGGCGGCATTCTCGCGAACGGAAACCCGCGACACGAGATCACGGCGCGCGACACGCGGCGTCGTCGTCGACCCGACGCCGGCGGCGGCATGAAGGCCTCGTCATCGCTGTTGCTGGCACTGCTGGTGGGCTGCACGCGGCCCGCGGCCGTCCGCTGTTCCGTGGACGAGTTCCAGTGCGCGTGCGGCCACGACGCGCGGCGCCACGTGCAGACGGTGCGCGCGGCGCTGGACGCGGGCGCCGAGGCGGCGGCGGTACGCGCGGCCGCCGCGTACGGCACGCTCGTGCGTCGCGCGCTGTCGGTGGCCTGCGACGGGCGGCCCGAGCCCACGGCCCGGTGGCTGTGGCTGTTGGACCTGTGGTGCGCGGACGACGAGGAGACGGCGCGGTGGCGGACGCGCGACGGCCTGGACCGCGTCGCCGGCGAGCTGGACCGGTATGTGAGGCTGTGCGACGCCCACGGCGTGGCCGGGTTCGCGCGCCGCTGGACGCGCGCCGAGTTCGAGTCGTACCTGCTGGAGCGCGTGACGGCCGCGCCGCGGCAGGCGACCGACACGGACGACGCGCGCTTCGAGCCCGCCCGACTGTACCTGGACGACGTGGCGGCCGGCGGCGGGACGGCGCTCGCGGCCGCGGTCATGCCGCGCGACGCGGGCATCGACTGGGCGGACGCGGCCGGTCGGTTGGCCGGCCTGTACCGCGCGGCCCGTCAGTGCGGCGCGTCCGACACGCGGCAGCTGGTGCTGTACCAGAAGAAGTTCGCGTCGGCCGTGGCCGCGACCGCGATGGCCCATGCGCTCGTGCACGTCACGCACTTCCAAGAGTACCAGCAGATCTACGGCGGTGGCGGCGGCGGTGGCGGCGGAGGGATAAGAGCGGACGAGAACTCTGGCGGCGGCGACGTGGTGGGCGAGTATGAGCGCGCGTGGATGTCCATAGGCGGCCTGCTCGACAAGTTCCGCGCGTACCTGGGCGGCCTGCGGGCCGTCGACGGCCACTTTAGGGCGCTGGCCGTCGTGGCCGCGAATCCGGTGCGCGATCCGGACGCGATACGCGCGGTCAAGCGGGCCATACGCGCGCGCATCGCCGACGTGGGCGACGGCCTGTTCGGGCCCGCGCGCACTGCGGCCGTGCCGGCCACCGTGACGGCCGCGGCCGCCGGCGGCTCGTCCGAGTCGTCGTCGGCGCTCATCGACCTCATCGCGCTGGTCGACAACAACATCGGCGCCGCGGAACGGTACCTGGCCTCCGTGCAGGCCGCGTTGCCCGGCGTCGACTTTTGCGTCATCAACGAATTCATGCGCAGCGCGCACATCTGGCTGACGTGACGGATCGTGAGGTCGTCGTCGTGGGACCAGAGGAACGCTCCATCAGAGACAAATATGATTTCCGTTACGAAAAAAAAATATATATATTTGTATATTTTTATACGTATTAATCGCGAGTCTTGAAAATCGATCGAAGTCAGCGTTTACTTTTCATTACATTAAGGTATCGTCGTACACTTATCAATTTATATAAAGTGTTTTTATTTTAGCCTTTAATTAAATTTATCCAATATTCGCGTTTATTTTCAAATATTAACTACGGAGATACGTTTCGAGCGTAAAATGATCTTCCAACGTTCTGCAAGTTAGGTGGTTTTAAGTTCTACGAAAAAAAACCGGTTAACGCGCGTTAAGAAACAAATCCGTTTTTGGTTGACACCTGTTTATGGTTTTACGGCGACGATTTATACGACTGCTCGCGTCCGACGTCGACGACGAAGATATTCATATTATATTATTACATACTATTGTCATTACACTAAACGCACCTTGTATTCTCTACGAAGATCTAAATCGATCGTCTTGCATCCAACGCCTCACGACGACTGTCATCTACGACCGTACGTCACGATTAATAATATGAGGTAATCGTTTTTATTATTATTATTGTTATTATCATTATGCCTTTGCTGCATTCGTCGTTTAAGGAATTCCATCGCGAAACTGTGTTAATAGTGTGGTCTACGTTTTTTTACTGTAGCCGCCGTTAAGTGTATTAAAAGATTTATATTGCGTAATATATAATTCTTTTGTTTTTTATCGTACGTCAGATATTTTATAAAACCCGTTAAAGTTGATGTCAAATCATCAACGTGCACGTACATTAAATACTTTACTATCTAAATACATTTATAGTTTTAAAATATTATATCTTTGTATTGTTAACGATGTGTGAATAACTAAAATATATGTTGGTTTAAATTTATCATTGTATTTTTTTATTTCGCTATTGCACTTATTTTTGAATGTGATTATGCGTTATTCATTATATTCAACGTTGATACATTATACCTACGTATTGCTTATTCTATGATAGGAGAGTAAGGCATACTACACTAAGAAGTGCCGTGGTCAAAATATGGACGGAACGATATCACAAAATATTTTTGTTACCGTACAGTATCGCCGCGCCGTATCGGCGTGCACATTGTCCGTTTAATGACAATATTTCCAAATCCTACTGGTGAGGAACATTTATGTTTTTTTACTACTTCGCTATTAAGTTTTAAGGTATACCTATACTCAGAGACTTGGTGAATAAATATGAATTTAAAAATACAATAAAAAAAGGATGAGCTTAATTTCGAT
This sequence comes from Therioaphis trifolii, assembly GCA_027580255.1. Lineage (NCBI taxonomy): Eukaryota > Metazoa > Arthropoda > Insecta > Hemiptera > Aphididae > Therioaphis > Therioaphis trifolii. The sequence goes on along the minus strand of CM050408.1, from coordinate 38,521,561 downwards.
TAATACTCTAACAAGATAAGGATTCATTAGATAATGAAAGTGAATACCTATCATTGATGCATTCTCTTAAGCCATGATAAAAAAAAATTCAATAATTAGGTAAGGTCAAATATTTATTTTCTTTAAAACACTTAGATGGAGTTATTTTGTAATGATAATGTTATATAACTTCATTCGTATCGTTCTTTATTACTTTTCAGTATAAAGTATTTTTATAGTAACATAACATTATCTAAATGGCTGATCGCTAAGCGTGTAATTTTTATATGAACCGTCGTGACACTAAAATTGTGTTTGGGTTTTGAAACTCATATTTTTATAACATTTTGTATATTATACGTTTTACCTGAACATGGTTAAAAAAATTATAATAGTGTATACATTTTTAAGTAAAGTCATTAGAGAAAGAAATTATTATTTTATGGACAAAAATGAATAGTGCTGCAAATCGCTATGATCAGTAGAACCCAATGTATAATTTTGAAGTCTATCAAATTTATAATTATAAAGTTATGAAAAAATGGCGCTCTTAGCGTCTTCATTTGCATCATTATAATTTTTTTAAATATAGTTCGGTGCCATTGGTCATACAAATCTATTGGAAATATTGAAAACTGGATAGATAATGGAGTTAAAGTTTTTCCTTCGTATCTTTGGTATGTGGATAAGGTTATAGTATTGAAAGTAGAGAACCTTAGAAGAGCCACTTGTATGATTGGAAATCATCACGTGTAGAATGGTATTTTTTGAAATAATGATCATTTATTGTTTTCGAAAAACGATTCTGAGCCGAACTCAAGTAATAATTTTAGTATCAATTAGATTCAATTTCTGATTTATAGAGATGCTGGATGATATTTTTGGAGCATTATTAGTTATTAGTTATTACTTATTACTATTCAAAAAAATTCATAACATACATAAAGAAAAATAGAAAAACAAACACACAGTAAAACTATTTTATTTTTTGTGCCACACGAATCTAAAATTGTTTAATGTTAAAATATATAATGTATTTGGTAAGGAATGGTTTTTTTCTACTGTCCATTATTTTAATGAAATCCTTAAAGTTGAAAGTATCTACATGACGATTGAATGTTTTTTGTTTCTATGTAATTATAGATTTAAAAAAAAAAAAAATGAATGGTAGTGCGATATAAATTCGTAGTAATCACCACAGTAAATTAATACGTCGCTTAAATTTTAACTTGTCAATGATATACATAGCAGGTACAATCAAATCCCGTTAAAACTTGAAATAACGTTCTAAAAGCCGTACAACGTATCTCGTAACGCAACGTAACACGTCATTTTTGCGTTGTCTAACCGAAAAAAAAAATAAAATTGATTCGAACATATGGTTTAGGTTAATACCGCGAGCATTGGAATTTTATCGGTTTACCGAATCCCCTGCACGAACAACACGTATACCGTACGCGACTGTACTTGCCCCGAAACGCTATCGTCTCGGTGCGGGACTCCAATGTACCGAATAGACATTAAAAAAAAAAAAACAAAACAAATCCAAACCCACGGTCTTGATGTTCGCACGTATGAACACCTAGTAATTATCCGCTCGAAAATACAGTTATATATAACGCATTACTCACTCGTCAAGGCGCTGTGAAGTCTGTCCTTGGAGTTGACCGCGTGATCCCAGGAGGCTGTCATGAAATTCATGTCTGCGAAAAAGAAAAAAAATGTATCAACACCGGCAGGCGGTGGCGATCCGGATTTTTGCACGTGTCGGCGTACGAGCGCGGCTAGATTTTTTTAAAAATAATTATTGTTTATATTCCGGTCGTATTATTATAATAATATCACGACCGTGTGCTTGTACGCATTATACGCATTACACACGGTAGTTATGCATTTTGTATAGTTATTATTAGGGTTAGGGACTTAAAGTAGTTTACGTGTTTTTCAATAAGCATTCAAAACACATAGAATCAATACAGAAATTTCTTTCGTAATACTGGGGATTTATGGCAATTTTTTTTATTCTGCATATTTGCAAAGTGTTTTGAATATTGAACTTACGATGTTTAATACGAATTTTCTTGAAATCGAGAAAAAATACAGATGTAATAACATGGATTAAATCATAAACACGATATATATAAATATTAATGATTGAAATTTTATTTTTTATTCAAAGGCAAACGTTAAAAATAAAAAGGAAAGACTGAGGAGAAAAATAATATAACCAAATAATATAATCGATAAATGAAATGTAAATTTAATTTATTGTTTTTTTTTTTTAATGAGTAAATAAAATATTTTCAAGAGTATATTTAAAAAAAAATGTTCGCGTGTTTTTAGAGCACTTCCGGTAAACTTTTCGGGCATAAACGCACGCATTTTTTTCAAGGGTTTTTTTTTGTTGGGCTCAAGTCCCTTGTCCTTGGGTCGTTATCGTACGGACGGAGACGCGCGAACGCAACACTCACGGTTCGTCTGAGGACTGAACATCTGCAACAGCACGCTCAAGACGAAGTCGGCGTACACCGTCAAATTCATCGGAACACTCTGAGACCGCCGGGACACGTCGTGTGAAATGCCGTACGGTCAACTGCATATTTTTGTCGGCGTCCGACCGTGTACTGGTTCGGTTTTATACTTTTATTATCGTCTTGGGAACTGCGTTGAATGGATTACAATGAAAATGTACACACACACACACACACACACACACACACACACACACACACACACACACACACACACACACACACATACATATACATATGTGTGTGTATGTGTGTGTGTGTGTGTGTGTGTGTGTGTGTGTGTGTGTGTATGTATGTATATAAGTGTTAAGCTGTCGGAGCGATTGCTAGGGGCGTGCGCGCACACGAGCGTACAAAAGGTACGATGTTCTCGACAAAAGGTCTTCCACCTCTAGTACTGTACGGTGTAAACAGTACATACACACACACACACACACACACACACACACACACACACACACACACACACACACACACACATCCGTGCGCGCGCGCACAGACACATTTATAAGTTGCGACCGGCCGGCGGCCGTGTGTTTCGGCCGAGCGTTGTCGCGGCAATCGATATTAAAATGTTATCGCGCATTAATACGGTAGGCACACATGATGGATCTCTTAGGGTCAGATACTTTCCCAGAAGCGTCCAGTGTACGAGTACATTATTGAGAAATTAAAAAAAAAACTCTCCGGGAGAGATGTCTTGAAAAATAGCTATTTTAACCTGAAAAATATAAAACGTACAGTGTCTTTCGTCAATGATAATGCCCGTTGAAACATTATCCAAACGTAAAAATTAATCGTAAAAATAAATTGTTCGGTAGAGTCGTAAATTAATTCAAAAGAATACCGAAATTGTATGATTTGATGTTGGTAACAGTTGGTTATTATTTTCTACCGAAGAAAATAACGACAAAATAAACATAAAAATAGTTCAATACTTAGTAACCAATTTTTCAAAACAATCAAAACGTCATTATTGACAATCATGATAGGTACGTTTTTGATCATCTCGGTTGTTTATTTAATGCAATCACAGATCACAATTATATAGCTCACATTAGGGGCGTATTTAGATTTTTTTTTGGGGGGGGGCTGTGGTGTCTTCTCCAACTGAAATTCCCCAATTCTGCCAATTAAACCGAACTCAAAGGTATAATCGTTACGATCAAAATCGTCAGACACATTACATGAATAACTTGTTCGTTATTACTAATAATTCTTTATAAAACTATATTAAACTTTTACGATTTACATCTGATAGGACATAATGAGCAGACTTCATAAACAATTCCTAGATTTCGGGGGGCGAGGGAAGCCCCCTCCCCCCCATAAATACACCCCTGACTCGCGTTAATGTCTATAAACAGCACTATCTCGATTTGTGAAATCTCGTACCTATTAATCATCCGTACATAATAAATCTATAAACAATTTTAAAAGTCAAATAAAATCATTTATGCATGTTATTAGTTTTCATTTACAACGATTAACCAATTTTTAAGAGACACTTAAAATACACTTTTGTTACTGACACAAGGTAGGGGTGACCTGGAAAAGTGACCCACTGTCTTAAAACAGTGATTTGGCCGACGTTCGTCCGCCTTTGATGTTAGACTATATTAAATTACTCGGCATTTCATACAAAATATACCTAGCCGTATCGAGGGTCGTTAATTACTCGGGAATACCAGAGGCGTGTTCGAGAAGAGAGGAGGGTGTTAATATTTCCTGCCAGGTCGTTTTTTCGAATGATGTTTGAATGTTTGATTACGGGCCAGTAAACACGGTCGGAATTCGATCTTCTATTATCTTCGACCGTGGTAAACACGCAGTGCATAGACTGCAATTACGCTCACGCTCTTTAGATTGTATAGTTTACGAAAAAATAAAGTAAGTCGGAAAAAAAAAATTTTTTGTTATTTAATATAAAATTAATCATTATATGCGAGTATAAACCACGAATTTGCGAAGAAAATTGAATGTCACTGTTTTATTTTTCTACTGAGTATATTTACGCGAGATTCGACATTTTTGTTACCTATTAGAAAAAATGATTTTTAGAGGTATATTTAACCTTTCCCGTTATAATAAAGGTAAAAACGTCTCTTTACGGGTTTTACGTTTTACGTCTAGTGACCCTAGTATGTTATATAATGTACATTTATAACGGAGTTTTTCAACTTGCTTTCCTCGTAACGAGACCTAATTATTTGTGGCAGTTGGGGAAAGGGGGTGTTTATAAATGACGATATTTTTTTAGTTCCTTTTTGATCCACGAATTAATTACTAATATCATTAGAACTCTGGTACTTTATTATATTTTCTACGTTTATATTTATTGTTCTAACCTATTACCACCACTCGTCTATAATTATTTTCGTCTTACAGCCGGATAAGTGACAGTGAAAATTTATCACCTGTGATTCGTTATAAATATTTCAGTAGCCAAGTCAATAAACCCTCATCGCTATTTTGTGGTCGCATTCTGTACCCGTTTGTGTTCAGTATCTGTAAGATACCATATAGTATTAATCAATGTTATACCTATAATAGTTAGTACACTGTCGTCAGAAATTTTTTCAGTCGATCTTACACGAAAAAGTTCAATCACCCTGTACAAACATTTTGTAACTGTCTAGATAAACCACCGATACGCACATGCTACGACGCAGGTAAGTACGATGTTTATTTTATATTTTTTCGTATATTAATATGGCCATCGCGACGTCATTTCGACGTTTACATCAACAAAAAGGGCAATGGCTCGCCGTCGATAATACTAACAATCCGATTTACCGGCGTGTACACATTTATATACATATTACATATTATATATTATACTATACGCTCGGTACAGAATTCAAAGCTGGCTTAACAATAAAATGCTAAAGAGCCGACGATTAGTGTTAGTTTACACATAATATTAATTCAAAAATCAATAACGTATAATATGGCGTTCACATGTATTACGTACAACGATTACGATTATAAATTTAAATAATTTGTTTATGCTCAATATTTTATTATTATTATTATTTTTTGAACTAGAACGTTTTTAGCATTCATTATGTTGAACTCTGTGAAAAATGGTATACAGATTGGTTAAATGAATTATTTTTCACACACGTTTTGAGTTCGAATTTCGACTAAAATGGTTTCGTTACCAAGAAAACGACGGTTATTTATTTATTTATTTTTATTTTATTTTACAAAACAGGTCGTGGCCCAAAGTACAATTTTTGTAAACACAAACATACAAATTTAATTTTATAGTTTAACAAGTTATACAAAAGTGAAGGCGGGGATGTTCTCGTTTGCAATGCGCATTATTTTGAAAATAGGTCTGTTATATGAATAATTGGTGGTGCAGATGGGGACGAAGAAAGGATAATGTGATCGAGAATGAAAGTTAGGGACTTTAAAATTAATTTCATACAATAAATCAGGACAATCGATAGATCCATCGATAAGCTTCCTCAAAAAGTCTTGACTAGCAGAAATACGCCTATCAGCAAGTGTTGCTAACCCAAGTTTAGTTAATACTGGCTCATAATCGTGTGGTCGTCGGAAAACGACGGTTATTAAAACATTTTTGTCATAACTTCAATATACTCGTACATCAAAATATTTGAAAGTTGAATAGAGCTCGATGATTGTACGTCTGTATCTAATGCATTTGTTTTGGCATTTTCTAAATAATAGTTAAAAATAAACGCAAAATATTCTAGTACTATATGTGCTGTTGTACCGAATGGTATATTTGTAAAAAAAAGTAAACTTTAAAAAACCACTAGATAACATATTTTTTTAATATTTACAAAACATTTAAATTTATTATCTTATAAATAAATATGTTTTTCAATGTAAATTATTAACTAATAACAAAATTATTTTACAGTGAAATTTGTCCAAAAAATTCATCCTACAACACTATAGATTAGACATCGCATGCAGATAGTACCTACTTTAAGGGTTCATTTTTCTCTCTTCTCAAAGTTTTTCCAAATGTGAAGAAAAACTGTCAAAAAACCCGGGTAAAATCAGTACAATTTACTGAAAACGAAACTTTTACTAACTCTACTATTATTAGTCATAACTTCAAAAGTAATAATGCCAGAAACTAAAAATTGTCTTCGCATATCATTGAAGTATTATTATTTACTTGGTGAAATTTTCAAAAAACTTTGATAACTTTTAGACTAAAAATGAAAATTTGAAAACACCTGTTTTTCAACGTTTATTTATAATAAACACTTATTTCCATATAATTTTATAAAAGATTAAAAAAACAATTATCTACTATAAATATTGTTTAACAGTATCTATGTATGAGAAAACATTTTATTTTTATGACAAAAAAAAAAAAAAAATTATCATTAAAGAAGTTAATCATAACTTAGTGATACTTTCAACGGGGGACATGACATAATTTTTTAATATAAAAATAAAATTAATTTATTAAAATTTTATGTATTCTCATTGTTTAGTTACAATTAATAATTTATGTATGTATAATATAATAACATATTTACTTATACAGTAATATAAAAATTTCGGAGGAGGAGTTACTCGGCGTTGCCTGGTTACGACACTGCACAGTGGTCCAAAAAAAAAAAAAGTTGGAAAAAAATATTTTCATGGTGATTTTTATTTTATTTTGACTTAAGCAAACAATAAAAAGTATTTAATATTTTATTTCATTGTTATTTACAGTAAATTAATTACGAATTAGTTTTTTATATATTAATCTACATTTTAACATACAAATGTTCATAATATGCTAGTTGTTTTCAATTTAATTATTCGTACTTCATAAATTCGTCTTCACTATTTTCCTCATTAATATAAACATCCTCTTCATTTTCTCTTACAATACATACAAGCAGTTTTGCTTCATCGCATAATGTGGTTGATTTTTTATTGCTAATTTTTCTTATACTTGAAATAAGTGGATCTGATGAAATGAGCAAGTTATTAAATAAATCTTCCATCGTATGTTTTTTGGATATTTTTCTTGTGTTATTTTCCCTAAACCTCTTCATATCCTTATTCCTAGCTTCCTGTGCCTCTTCTGATAATAAACCGATTGGCAATATGGCATTTTCAACAATTTGTGTTCCGTGAATCAAAATTTTGTGAACGGATGCTTGTAGATAAAACCATGGATATTTACTAATGAATAATTGAGCTGTCTCAAATGCATAATTATCGAGTAGGAGTAGTAGACGTCGCTTCTTTTAATAATTTAGCAGCATCGACATTTCCGGTTTCTTTTAAACTTAACTGTGCCGCATAAACAAGTTCTTCTGTTGAGTTCGAAGTACGCAATGTCTGAGTTTTTTGCCTTTTGGTCTTTTCACATGCATCAGAAAAAAGCACCTTTGGTCGTCCTACGTGTGACATTGGTAAACTTTTTGAAACTTCAGGAAAAATAAACTTTTTGTTTAGCCACATTTCAAAAATTGTGTCAAACCGATTTTTTGTTCTATTGCATTTCTGCCATCGTTTATCAAATTCGTTCATAAAGATATGCAATTTTTTTTTCAAATCACTTTGATAATTTTCCGATTGCTTTTTCACATAATCCACTTTACATCGAACAAAATCATAGAGGGCCTCAATTTTATAATTTTTGTTAGATTTTAAATCTAATATTTTGAAGTATAAATCACGGTGTGTTAATTTTGACTCCATTTCATTCAAAAAATTATTTATAAAAAATTGGGCAAATACGGGCAGCTGGAAATTATGAAATCTTATTTAGGACAAATTATAGAATTATATTTAACCTACGCTCTCACACTAATTCACGCTACTTTTTTTAAAACCTACGATTAGTTTAGATTTTTATGTACAATAAAAAACGTATTTTAAATATAATTTAACTAATTAAAATAATATGTTCCAGGTAAATAAAAATATAAATTTTAGTAAATTTATTTTCCTTACATTACAAGCTTTCCACTGGTACCAAATATGTCGATTAAACATTAACTATCTTCGAACAAATGTCGGGAAGAAATGTGTACTTATAGTTTTGTGAGTGTACGAAAAATACTGTTAGTATTTAATATTTTCATCATTATGCTCTGTACAAAGTTGTGCGAAAGAATTATTTTATAATATTACATAGTTAGTATTTACTCTTGTGCTATGTGGGATTGTAGATGTAAATTTACGAATGTAGCTAAAGTCTTGCCTTTCACTAAGTTTTTTCTTAAAAAATTATGATGTTCTCTAAATTGTATATATTCCCAGTTCCCACGGTTTCGGTTAATGTTTGTGCAGTTGTAACGATGTGTTGTGTTTGAACTTTGAATAATGAATATGTTAAATGGTAGAATTCACTTAATATTACACATTTCATCATTAGTTAACTGCAACTAAAGACATAAGACATTTAAATTTAAATGTCTAAATATGAAGTGTCTAATGAAATTAAAACAGACATTTGATTTTTATAATTTTTCGTGTTATGATCAGTGAATTTTCACCAAGATAAAATTTAATTAAATCTACAAATTATAGAATTGGACATGTTAGGTAAAACAATTTATTTTACAGAACATAAAGTTGTATAAATGAAATTTAAAATACCTTAAATGAAATGTCATACACATATACTGTATAGTACCTAACAAAATCATTAAAATTTAACAAGTTGTCTAATAAAATAAATCAAATACTTAGTCATCTTCGTTTTGTATCACAATAGTTACTGTACTAACATGACGTACAATTTTGATATGGTTTTATTATTCACAAAATGTAGCTATCATGTTTGTATTACATATTATGTACATATTAATTGATTTATGAACTGGATATTATTTTCATTTAAATCAGTATAATGTCAGACACTAAATTAATATACAATTATTGATTTTTTGTTTACAGAACTGATGAAAATATTCTCATGACGTGTTTTGGTTTTAAGTAAATAAACTGTTAAATGCAGAAGGTGGGCAAATTATTGTACAACGTATATATGGACGGTGCGCGGGTAAAAGGGAATAAGTAAAAAATCTATAGTTTTCAGGAAACAAAAAAAACTTCTCATTTCTTCAATGTTTTTTTTTAAAATTATTATTCTTCAAAAATGTCAACTAATGAGTTACTTTACCATTGTATTACAAGATATTTTGAACATTTAATTAATTTTAGTACTTAAGTAACTTATTACTTTTTACACACCATGATACTGACTTATACCTTTTTACCCATGACTTAATACTTTTTACACATCATGATACTGACTTATACCTTTTTACATATGACTTATTCTTTATACTTACACATTTCATAATTCAATCATATTATTTGATTTATTAACTTTTAAGCATAATTATATTATTTTAGTAAGTATCGTTTGATTTTAAGTAAAATGATAGAAAGTTTACTCATTATACCTATACCAAATTCCACCAAATCTGAATGTACCAGGTACCTACCTGTTATTTATTAAACAACAAAAACATAACAATATACAGTTGTCAAATTCTGTATAGAATAACAAAATAATATTAAAACTCTTTTCAATTAAACTAACTTCAGTCTAAAATTGATCAAAATTACAAAATAAAATATAATAAATTTAAACAAACTTAGTCATAACACTACTGATTTGTAACATACTATAAATATTAAAATAATAAATAAAATGACTACGCACAATGTTCAAAATTAATAATGGAAATAAATGTTATAAAAATTATTTACTTAATATTAAACAAAACAATGGTAAAGTTTAGTCTTCGTCACTTTCCTCCTGAACCAATGGATCTTGAATATTATTGGTACAACTAAGGTTTTTATAAAAATCATGGTATAAATCAGGAATATACTTCAGTAAGGAGAGTAAATCTTTTTTTTTCTTTAGAAATGTTATTAGGTTTTGAATAACATATAGGAACTGTAAATTCTGTTAGGTTTTCTATATGCCTTCCACGTTTTACCATATCTATAAAGCAAAACTCATCATCTGGTTCAAGTGAATTTTTATACATCACTGTCATTGGTATAGTTTTCTCATATTTGAACCATTTTATATCTTTCCATTTTATATGGTGTCAATCTTTAATTATTTTTTTTCATCTGTATACCAGTAATAGCTGTTTTCAAAAGACTTGCAAAATCAAATATGTTTTCATTTTTAAGTTCTACAACATCAAAAGGTGATTTTTTCCCAGTTAAACGTATAAGTTGTGCCCAGTCATGTGGGTGATAAATTGGTGCATCATAAACATTTTTTTTTCTCAATTTTGGCTTGGTCGGAATCACACTCCATCCTGGTGTGCCCTGGTGCTAAAAATTTATGTTCTAAGACATCAAGAGAAGGTGATTTTTTCAAAACGTACAAGCGAATGGCCAAAAATATGCTGTTTTTGTTTTGGCCAGGACATGAATCACTATAGAGACAAACATGTGTTATTTGAGCAGATAAATTCATTAAATAATTATAAACACAAGAAGCTATTTCATTTGCCCCTCTTTTTGCCATATATTCATTCCATATATAACAGGTTGCTTGGTCAGTCTTCATGTTATGTATGGTAAGATTATAAGTCCAAAGCTGACGCTTATAAAAAGCAATCAAATTTTGTAGAGATGGTGTCGGTAAGCACTGCTGCAGGTCAAATGATAAAACTAATTTAACCGTGCCTTTTACCCGCGCATTATAAAATATCACTATGACTTGTTTCATTTTTCGCCATTAACAAAGATAATAAAATAATCTAACAAAACTATTATTTTATATAATATGAAAAGACGTAGAATTGTTTTAACTACTAGATGGCGTAATAATCGATAATTGGCCAAAATTGACTTATTCCCTTTTACCCGCGCGGCCGCGCACCGTCCATATATTCTGTTTTAACTCAAAATCTATTAACAATTTTCATTTAATTTAAAAACAAGCTGTTAGATCCGTTCAACTCGGCTTCGTCTGAGCACTGGGATTTAAAATAGTTAAGATAAATCAATAATTGTCATCGCTAAATACGTGTTTTGCTTAGCACCGAAATCGAGTTCTACTTTTCTATAACTTTGTATATTAATTTGGTTGAGATATGGAAATTCAAATCAATACAATGTAATAAATGTGATTATCATGATTCTCTTATGGCCGCTGACTATTACAATCTAAGTAGCATGAATGACTCTTTACCGTTCAATCGTTTAATAAAATAGCGTGTCTTCCTCTTTTTCTACAGGCGTAAATCTCAAAACAAATCGGTGACGTAATGATACTCGGAAAACATCTGGAACAGCTTAACGAAAAATAGTCAATCATTTTGGCGTAAAACTGTGTTTAAGTTAGAAGTAAGAAAATATTTCGGTTTACAGAGAAGTTGAACTAAACTTATGGATGAACTATACTATAGTCGAAAAAGTGTTGTAGGGCCGAATAGATTCTTCACTTCTCTTAAAATCTAAAAATCACTTACATTTGTATACTAGGCACTGAAGGGTGCGCAATAATTTTAGATAAATACCCCGGATAAGAGAATCTATTTGAAATGTTGATTTATTTTACGTAGTGTACATTGCATCAAATTTATGTATAATTTAGAAAACACAAGTTTTATCGTGATCAAAATATCGATGTATATGATAAATTTACGATAGTATATTTTTGTGGTTTCTAGTGAACGTGGTTAACGAAAGCCATTAAAATTATGTCCATAAGTATAGTTTACAACTAATGTTAATCTACGATTTATTCATTTCTGTATTGTTAGGCCTTACATATTTTTTAGTTGATTCAATACATTTTTACAGTACCTATATAGGAAGTTGTTTTAAGCCAACTCATGTTTCTGCTTTTCTAGTATTTTTCATGGTTAACAATACGTGTACAGTAAAAAAAAAAATGCCTTTTACGGTTGAATATTTCATCACTTAAAACTACCTGTATTCTTAATTTTTAAGATAATATATTTACAACTCGCATTATTCTTATTTTATAAGGTTATTATTATTATAGGTACCTACTACGATCAATAAGAGTAAAAGGCTATGTATGAAGTTTATGATATTTATTGTATCGAACATATTTAATAAAAATCAGTGGTAATTTTACAACGATGTTTTACATCATTTTACGAATCCTTGTGATTTATTCAACTTAAAACGTCATTTTGATGCATGGAGTTGGGTAATAATTAAAATCATAAACTCATCAATCGTAAACTTATTTAATTGAAACATTTTAGTCAATACGTCGTTTTAAATAAATTGGAAAATATATTGGTTTACCAATTAAAATTTACAATTGTATAAATTACATACCTTTACTGATAATACTTTAGAGTAAAACCTATTTATTTTAGAATGTTTAACATACTGCTGATGTAAATACGAGACGAACAACTCTGTGTTGTACCACGTCATCATAGTAAGTACTATGTAAAACAAGGCGTACTTATCGTGCAATTCAATCGCCTACGCTCAGGCCACACACTCTTACCTGCATATGCTTACAAACTAGACTTAAATGACTCATCACTATGTACCTTACACCTATCAGAAAATCCTTGTTACTTATCCCACATTCTTTTAGACTGTCCTTCCCTGCACACAAAACGCATCATCTTATTTAAACTTCTAAAAACCTTTAATATAACACCAAACCCTTGTTCTATACTTAATTCTTACTCTGAAATAATCATCACCCAAATAATTGCCTTTATATTAGAAGCTGGCTTTAGCATTTAAGTTTTTTATAAATTTGTATTGTTTTATTTAATTTGATTGTAATTGTTAAGCTATAATTGTTTTTACAAGAAGCTAATAATAAAAAAAGGCGTGCTTATCGATCAGCTCCCTAGTCTAAAATGAACAGTAAAACAGATAAGCCATAATAATCGTAATAGTATAATGTGTGCAGTTAGAAGTCTAACATGCCATGGTTAATACCAATGGGTAGATACTTATTATTTTTGTAGAAAGATAATACTTAATTAAGTCAAGTACCAACAGCCGTAATATCATTCGCATTAAATTTACATAATATTTCAGAGGAACTTCGGTGTACTTGATTGCTTGGAATTCAAATTCAAAAACAAAACTAGAAGACAAATCTAGAAACAGAAAATATTACGATCACATCGGAATCTACGTACGAATCAGGCGAATTTCAATAAAACCCGTGAATGGTTAGGAATGAAGATATTTTAAACGATAGGGTATGGTCGTCCTGGTATGAGGATCAAAGTATAAAAATCAAAACGAAGAAGTTTATTATATTGTTATGCAAGTTATTAGTAGAAAATAAGTACAAAAAAAGTTATAAGTACAAAACATTAGCTGAATTACCCGTCGTTGTCGGGTTATAATATATATATATATATATATATAAAGAATTTTTACAATTGATAGTATTTTCCAGTTTAAGTTCTAGGTTACTCATTCAAATATTTTATAATTGTTTAAATTGTTCCAAGTCAATAGGTGCATATATTAAAATGTATTTACACACCATGAATGTTTAGAAAAGCATAAAATGAAAAATACTCAAAATTCCATAGCTTCATTAATTTCCATCAGTTAAAAAAAATTACATAAATATTTTTCATTGATATTTATTCCTAATTCGACATTTGAAAGTTTAATTTTAACATGTTTTTTTTAAATTCAAATAAGAATTATGTAAATAATATTAAATTTTTAGTGAGTTTTATAACTTATACTTCGGTGGAATTAGACGACTCAAAATACAAATTTTGCAATTTTGAGTTTTGAATTCTTGAAATCAATAATAATTAATTCAATTCTTGTAATGGTGTGATAGGTAAATTGAATGTATAAAATATGTTCGTAATCATTGTTTAGGTCTAGGCAGATCCACCTCGGTAGTGTTAAGACGTAAAAAACATAATATATTAAATTCGTTTGTCCACGGAATACTGGCGCGATAACGGTATAAAAATTTGCCATAGATATTCTGACATACATCCATATTCATATACTCGTAATATCTATGCATTGATGTGTATTCATTATTTATGGCCAGCCCGTGGTTAGGTGATCGTGACCCGGCTTCTATGTTCATAATAATAATAATAACAATAATACGAAACTGTGCTATTATTTTAACATATGATTTGCTTATTAATTTTTGTAATGTTATATTAACTTTATAAATTATATTTTATTATGCATTATGCTTTTTCAATTGTAAAACATTTAGGTACTTTTCTTTTTTTATATCATTTATATTATCTCATTATCTTATATTTTTAACATGTCATATTATTACGTACCTACGCTTTGTTATGTTATATATATATATATATATATATATATATATATATATATATATATATATATATATTATTCAATTTTCTAACTACAATAACTTTCTCTCTCCAACACAAGCCTAGCTTAAAGGAGAGAGGTTAATCGAATTTGTAATCTGTATTTGTCTATTTTGTTGAAATTTACAAATAAAAAAATATATATATATATATATATATTGTCATTAAACACGATAATCATGATAAAATCATTAAACTGAGCTATTTAATTAACCTATATTATCATTAAACATTTTATGCTGTTTTTCCCTTTTAAAAAATATATCATTTCTTAGTGCGTCTATATATATATATATATATATATATATATATATATATATATAGTAAAAAGAACATTTCCTCAAAATTAAAAATGAATCGGTTCGGTAGTTTTGGCTTTAAGTTATTCAGTCAATCAGTCTGGCCACGTTCGGTATGGATAATATGTTTCTAATATTTTTTACACTAACAAAAAATGAAATACCTAATGATCTAGAATTAAAATCTAACGTTTCATTGAATAAAGTCTTTATATAAAATAAAATTAATTTAGATAAAAATTAATTTACTATATTTAATTATTTTCGCAATAATATTGTTTGGAAATAGAAGAAAAAACTTCCAAGTTACTTTATTATAGTGTGCCTATATCGAGTTTTTAGAAAGAAGAGAAATTAAGAAATACATTTTTTTTTTTTTAAATAAAAGACAAAATATTTTCTTATTTCAAAACAAAACAATGAATTAATGAATTAATGTGTGATTCAAATGAGTATTCAATTATTTATCATTCAAAACTAGTAGGTAATAAATGTCTTGAATTCATCAAAATTTAACTATTAAAAAAAACAAAAAATATTGGCGATCATTAAATGTTTCACTGATGTGAAAAAACCACAATTGATACGATTACGCAGCTTTGCTTTTTTTCCGGAAGTCACAGTTGAGTGTCAACCATGTATGTTTTGAGATTATAATTTATGGATGGTACGTGTTCTGAACTTCACAACTATCGTATTAAAGTCCTAATACAGTAATTTTGATACAAACGTGAAATACGAAGTAACAATTGACACAGATTCCGTGTCAGTTTCTCATAACACAAATGACCGTGAATTATAGAATATCGTTTTGATCGCCATAATATGTTACAGAGGAAAATCAGATTATTTTTTCGCCAACGAACCGGTAAAATTACACTGGAAATCGAAAACGGCGTGACGTCTGTATTGGAAATAACTGAACAGTCGTAAAAACTGATATTCTTAAAATTGTTGTCGTAACGATGCCATAATTTATTCATTCTTTATTACTAAAAGTTATACAGGCACGAGTACACCGTTTTGACAGAAGGTAATTTTTAATAACAAATGGTTATTTAAAAAAAACGTACCTATCTGTAATCTTAATGACATGTTTTATTTATTCGTAATCAATAGGTCATGTTTTATTTTTTAATTACTAAAGGAACTTGATCATTCAGGAGGTATTTACGTATATTAAAATATTCTGAATTTGATTATAAGGGTAAAAACATTCACAGGGTTGGTCATTGCCCACCCGTCTTCCTACACTTATGTATAGACTATAGTTGCATAATATTTTAGAAAATACAGATTAAATTAGCACTGTACATTGAAAAATGCCAAGTATATAAACAATATACAAAATTATACCTTCATCTTAATAACAATGTTATAAATTATAAACTTAATAATAGCGTCATCTTAATAACAATTTCGGCTACAGTCGAAATGTAATATTATACATTGAAATAACCAAAAGCAAATTATTTATAATACAAAAGTATTTAGGGTTTCTGAGTGAGTAATCCGGAAATTATTCGCGAAACAAAGTAGTTAGCGTTATTTAGCGAGTTGAATGAACGGTGAATCAATTATTATTAGAAGTTACAAATACAGTTAACGATCAAGATTCAAGGTGATCTAGAATTAGGTCAATGGTAAAATATGATATTATTTACGACTTCTATTTTCTGCGAAGAGCCCTCAAGCTATTTAATTTTTTTTTAACGGAGCTTGTTTCTATTTTTTTTTTATGCGTTTAGTTGAAAAACACTTTTTGAAATGATTTGAATACATTATATTTTCAAGATTTAACTTTAGTTTATTTTTATTTTTGTAGCAGGTAATTTAACCTCTGTAAAATTTCTTTGAAGCCTAGTAGAAATGATAGATTTAATTGCTATATTTTATAAAATGTAATGACGTATAATTCAAGATCCGAAAGAAATTATACTAAGCTGTGTATGTTGGCAGAAAGTACCGTTTACTCTATTACCTTTGAGATATTTTTAGGATTAAAAACCAAGAGTATACATATATTTTAAATATTTTAATACAGCTGCGCTGTATTGTAATTCGAGTTTTTTTTTAATACCTTAATAGAAAATTTTACATTTTTGGTTCTAAAATTCAAAACGGCGTGTGCGATACAATTTTTATCTCTAAAAAAAAATCTGGAATTATTATCTGTAAGTTAGTTAAACTGTAATTACAGTAAACAAAAAAGAATAGTTTGAACAATAAATAGTATTAATTAGTAATAATAATGCATTGTTATTTTATTGGTTATTTAAAAAATTCAATCGGATTTTTTTTTCACATGTATCATTTGCTTTGCTGTAAAATTATATATATTCAATTCATCATCCAATTCATATTTTGTGTTAAGTAAAAATATATCATTATAAAACTGCGATACTGTGCACGGGATTAATTACTAATTAAAAAAAAAGAAAGAGAGTGCTCTAGGAAGTAATACTTATTTCGCATTCAGGTTTTGTAAAGAAGTTGGTTTATGTAATACATTCAATTATATTCAGTTATTTGGTACCGATTCACTTATAAACTCAACCGCTAGATGTCAACAGAATACGCTTTTTATTATTCGTCGCCATGGCAACATTGTGTTTTTTTTTCTTAATAATTCTTATTGTCTTATTTTAATTTACGATCAAATTTATTTGATTAAAATTCCTATGTATTTTGTATGTATTAATACTCCACATGTTATTTCACTCGTATATTTTCTAGTATTATTCAATTGTAATCTCAACTCCCTACCTTCATGACAAGCTGAATAAGCTTACAGGAGGTAGGTTAATCAAATCTGTAATTATTTATTATATCTTATCTGTATTAAAAGTTTGATTTATTAATATAAAAAAAAAAAAAAAAAAACATTTGATTACGGTCGAGCGTCTCTAGCGTTCAAAAGAAGTTTCACTCCGGGAAATCATTCGTACAAATGAGTTGTACCAATAGTATCGTGAGAATTTTTCGGTTACCATATCAAACGACCAAGGTGGTAGGAGAAAAAAACAAAATCAAGCGGTTTTTAAAATAAATCATCGCTCGCTGTACCGAACAGTCCGTGGCGATTTCGTGCCGATGCGTATTATTATTACAATACGATTTGATTTACGGTATATACACAGGTGCCACGTCGTAGGCAGTAGGTACGAGTACACACACACCATCGACACGTGTCTGTTTTCACGTGTTACGTTGTTTTTATTACGGACAATATAATATACTGGATCTCCTTCGTCCCGTGTACCGTACGACGTACGGTCTCGACCGCGTATCCGCGGAGACACGACGCACCCATATCAATTATACGACGAACACACCAGCTTGTGCTGGGGGGGGGGGTGCGATTCTCAGCAACTCAAATATATATCGACGGGCCGACGACGGCAACAATCCCACAGGGCATACGCGCCAAAATCCATGTTATACTCAGCTTTCAATTCATATTAACTATTGAAAAAATATATAGTTGAACGATCATTTAAAATAGATTAAAACCAAATTTTGTGTTTGATGACAATTTTTTTTTAGTTAAAAATATTCAATGATTAGTTAAATCAATAATAAGTATACGTATTTATACTAGCTGAGCCGGCGAAATTCCTCTCGCTCCAATTTAACGTCTTCAGATAAACTCCAGAGTGATAATAAAACACATATAGTTCAAATTTCAATGTGATTTATTTGAATGGAACCGAAATCGGTAGAGAGCGATATGATAAACTACGTTTTACGATTTGTTTTCCGGCGCAAATCAAACAACGAAGAGGCTTTGCCAACACGCGCACCGGCAACGTACAGCTGACCGTGCGAACAATTTTTCGTCAAATTTGAGGTAGTGAACCGGTGCAATATGGGCAAGTTTCCATTCATTTGCTTCTGCACGTTTCTCTTGCGTTTGATTATCACGGATATTCTGACTAATTATTGCACGACGCGCGACGTGTACGTCGTCCAAGGTTTGACCGTCTAATAGGATGTGAATTAATGTCTATTAGTGAAGCAAATAACTTCGAAAAAATAAACACGTAAAAAATAAACTTGTATTGTTTTATTAATTTATTATATTAAGATTTTATCAATCATCTCCACGGTGATTCCAAAGAGTTTATTTTACTCCGTGGCATCGCCGAGGAATTTTTGAAATGTTTTTCCATAGATATATAATCAATTATTATTACAGTCAATACATAGATCATACACCATAGAATCTATGTCGTTATAGAACGTAGAAGGTATACTATTATTACAGTGTATACATAATATATTGTCGATACATAGTTTCTATGGTGACATTATACCATAGAACATAGGTATGTATGATAACCACTTGTTGACATTTTTATGCGGAAATAAACAGTTATAAATTAATAATTACTCAATTAACTTGAAGAATTTAAATTTTCTTTCGTAAAAACCTTCTCCTAGCAATTATGAACAACTGAAAAAAAATTTGAGCCGAATCGGCCCAGCCTATCTCAATTGCTGAATTTCTACACATTTTCACACCGTTTTTATATTTATATTAATGTAATATAAATATCGATTTGAATGCATTTAATTTTTCAATACTCCTAAAAGAAATCACTGTTTATCGAAAGGAATTGAAAAGCCTGACCGTTCATCAACTAAAACGGACGTGGGCAACTCTCGGCGGACACGACGACGTGATGGAATAAACGATTTCTATATGCTTTTTTTTCATCAGACATTAGCTTATCGGACACGATATCCGAGTGAAACGATCCCGCGGATTCTGTACGAGACGATGCCGAGCAGAGAATACAGAATCTTAAATTTCCTCGCGTATCGTCAACGTACCCGTTCCCGTCACAATTATTGTTTTCATAAGGCACGCCCGACGCGGATTTTCGTTTCGCGAATCTCCCCCCTCCCTTCTCTGCTGATCCTTGACAGACAGCGGCGAGCGCGAACAGTGATGGACCGTGGTGGACCGAGCGGCGGGGGCGGGCGGCGGCGGCGGCGTGGCATCCTGGTGACGAGACGAGTGCGGCGCGTGGCCTGCCGACAGTCGCCAGTCAGCGACCGCACGAGGTTGCAGCTCGCGTCTCCTCGCACCACGCGTGTAAGTCAGGTAGCTGCTGCGCGGCGCGCTCGATGAAGAAGATTCCTGCTGCACGTCCGTCGTCGGTCCGGGCCGTGGCGACCGCGGCGCTGAGGGCGCTCGTCGTGTTGGTTTGCTCGTCGTCCATTCATCGGGGAACAGCGGCCACCGGGATTTTGAGTACAGTGAGTGTCATCAGCCAGCAGTACCTATGATTAGTTATGAAAAAAAAAAAAATAACACCACGCGTAAATCGTAGACCGGTGACGGTTTTAGATTTTTTTCCGAAATAAACATAAAACGATTTCGTCGTCGTCGTCTCCGTCGCCGCGCGTTCGCCTCCGCTAGCGCGCAACGTCATCGCGACCGTCGTCGTCGTCGTCGTCTGGCAAACACTCGATTTCATCACCGACGGCTTTTGACAGTACGAATATGAAAAACGATGAAATCTCTCAATAGTCGTGTGAAAACCAAATCATCCATGCTAAATATCTACGTTAACGTCGTCTCGAGATCTCAAAGTCATGACTAAGCGCTCGTAGAATTTTTCCGATCGGAAAGTCGGTAGAGGTGAAATCACTCGCGAAGGACCGGTAGGTACTGACGTTAGGAACACGAAGACTCGTACGCTCGGTCGTCTGGGACGAATCGGTTTTGCCGGCGAGTAGATAAAGCAAAAGCTCTGTGCCACCCATTTTCGAGTGTAATAACTTTCAATACTCGCGTCGTTGACTCGTAATCGTCCCGAGGGCGGTCAGTTTTCAGTTAAGACCCAGGACCCGGCCAAGGAACCGATTCTGGATCCCTCCGAATAGTTCGTTTTCGACCTAAAGAAATGGGTTCCTAGCTATAGGGCCGACGTAATCGTACCTTCGATCGTATTTGTCGCACTCCGAAGAAAGTGCAGGGCCGTGGACGCGCACGCGATTATCGTTAACGCACCTCGTGTGTTATTAAATAATAAGGCGATAAAGATTTAACGCGCCAAGCATTAATATTAACATATTACCGTATAACTCTAATGCGGGGCGTAGCTCGGCGGTCGTGTAGCGGTCCGATAGCGGATAGGACACGACCGAAATCCTATACCCGCGTCACACGCCGCAGCACGCGCGTTACGTGTTTCGCGCGCCACCGTTACGTATAATACCGGTCCTCGCCGATCTAACCTAATCCAAAATACGCCGAACGTCCGTATTATGCATACGCCACATACGCCACATATGGACAATCGATCGTTATCAGACGGTACACCGCGTTCTGTGCTAATTGGATTAACGCGCCGATCGAAACGATAACACTGACCACGCAGTCGGAATGGAATGGCGAAAATGTGAGCAAATCGTGATAACAATATTGTCTAATTCCGGTAGTCAGGAAAAAAGAATAGAAGACTGGACTCTGCGTTATATTAATATAAATACTTACCGTTGGCAGTTTCAAAAGTTCTAAAGAATCGGAAACGTTAACTCAGATTGTCGTATAGTGTGATAATGACGATCTCTCGACATTGAATCGGGCGCCAGTCGTTTGTTCTCATTTTCTAGATTCCGAGTGAAACGATGTATTGGTTTTACAATGATGTGTTTTTCCTTTTTCTTTTCTTACTTAATCTCTTTTTTATATAGTAGTAATGGTCTAAAAGTTTTATCAGGCGTTTCTATAGATCAGAAATTTGATCTATAATATTGGTCCTTTGGAGAGGTCATTTTTCTTTATTCTCCAATCGAATGAAAAAACAAATAAACATTGAGTAAAAACGGTTAAATTTGTTGCAGATGAGATTTTATAAAATCTATTTTTGATATTAAGCCATAAAAAAATAACGGTGCTAGAGCTAGACACTTCATAGTTTCACCAAATATTCACAATCTGTTCTTCAGACTTTGAAAAAATTTGATTAGGTACTTTTGGACTAAATATAGAATATATAAAATTATTGGAAATATTTCATTTTTAGACATTTTCGTCTAATAAAATTTTCAATCCTTGACATATAGACCTAAAAACTCAATACCATCTGACTCATATACTTATATAACAGGAACGAAAAAATTTAAAACATCGTTTACCAGGATTTTTTTAAAAAGATTTTTAAGTAAGAATTTTGACAAAAACTATTATTTACACGTAAATTAGCGATATTTTTCAATAAAAACCTTATAAAATTTGTAATTCCAATAACCGGTAACAAATTTTTTTTCACCGTTATATTCTTATCGACGGTTTAAGTTTCATAAAAGTTAACTCAATATATATAACTTTTTACACGCGTTCAAAGTTGGAATTTATGGTTCGAGCTCTTTTTACGTTAAATTTCAAATTTATGTTTAAATTGATTTCATATAACTAATAATTTTTGGTTATAAGATCTGCAATTTTTATACAAGCTTCATCATAAGTAGACTTGACAATATTTACATTTTTATAGTAATCAGTTTTGTTAATTTTAGATTCTGAACGGAGTGAAGAATGTATTGATTTTACAATGATGTGTTTTTTTTTTTTTTTTTTTTTTTTTTTTGTGTCTGTCGACACGATTTGGGGCAGTAAAAATGCTTCGATTGCCTTATATAGCAACTTTTCTGAAAGGAAATTGAATCTAGTTGGTACTTTGGGGGGTCAAAAGTTAAAAATTTTCAATATTTTTTTAACGCGCCGGGAAAAACCCTTAAAAAATGAGGGAAAAACGGTATATTTTACGCAAAACCAGTTTTCGACAAAATCAAATTTTTTATTTTGCTATAACTCAAAAACTAATCGATGTAAATACTTGAAATTTTCACCAAATGTTTAGATTAGCGTTCTCTATACACCGTTAAATTTTCAAAGTATTTTGACTTTTATTGAGCTAAT
The DNA here is from genome assembly GCA_027580255.1 of Therioaphis trifolii. Classification (NCBI taxonomy): domain Eukaryota; kingdom Metazoa; phylum Arthropoda; class Insecta; order Hemiptera; family Aphididae; genus Therioaphis; species Therioaphis trifolii. Next base: position 38,498,496 of record CM050408.1, on the reverse strand, counting down.
TATAGACAATTGAAATTTTCAATTTTTTTAAGTATTTTTTTTTAAAATAACGATAAATTTTTTTTTTTTTGCCAGAAAATCTTGAAAATTTAATACAAGGTTTCCTATAAGTTGTTCCATAACCGATAAAAAAAAATCCAAAATCGTAAGTCACAATTTTTTTTTATAAGTGCTCAAAGTTCCAATTTATACGAAATATTTAAAAATTGCGAAAATTTGAAGTTATTTTGCAGTTGAAAATTCATAAAATTTTAAGTATTCAAAACTAAGAATTGTAAATTCGGTACAAAGTTTGACATACGTTTTCCTTCAATTATCTGTAAAAAAATTTGCACTGGAATAAAATCAAAAATTTTTATGAGTGTTTGAAATTACAATTTTTTCACATAATCGCGTAAAATAACAATTTAGGCATCATTGATTTTTGATATTTGTTCTTATTCAAAAAGTATAGGTTGTAGAAACTTAAAACTTTTACAAAATGTTTAAATAGGCATTTTCTTTACATAGTTGTATTTTCAAAATATTTCGTTTATTTTTTAGCTATTTATAGGCATTTGAATAATTCGATTTTTCTTAGATTTTTTTTTATAAAAGTCGATAACAATTTTTTGGCCCTACCAAATCACTTGAAAATTTAATAGAAGGTTTTGAATAAGTTGATCTAAGAGTGATTCAAAAATTATTCAAATACATAGGCACAATTTTTTTTTATAAGCAGTTGAAGTTCAAAAATCGACAAAATTTGTCAAAATCACGAATATTTGCAAATTATTTTGTAGTTGAAAATGTATGAAAATTTTTGTATTCAAAGATAAGAAATGAAAATTTAATACAAGATTGTTAATAAATTTTGCTTACGATAAGTATAAAAATACCGCGATACGTTAAATTAAAAAAAAAATTTGAATGATTGTCTGAATCTATAATTTTTACAAAATCAAAAATTGACGCGTTGAATAAATATAATTAAATAGATTAAGTTTATTATAATATAATCAGTAGCTGACAGCTGTTCTATACAAAATATTGGTAGATTGTAAACACAAGGTGTATAACGTACCTTTACATGGTTGAATAGAACGTTACTAACTTCCAATTTCTAGTTATTTTAATGTGTGTATCAGTTCCATAAACATGCGGATTTTATATATTATTATTAATTATTAATATTTAAATAGACGTAGCCACGGAGCATTCAGCATATATGGACGGCGGGGTCGGGTGGTACCGTCACGATAGTGCATTTAGGCAAATAATATGGTATTTACCTACGCCCTATCTATGCACATCCTGGTTTGTCCAATGCTCACGAGCAGAAGTCACATGAATAGACAAATGTAAATTTAACCCAATCTAGGATATTAAAATAAAATATATATTACAATTTAAGGCTGACATCTTCATCTTCGTTCAGAATCGTTTTTTTTTTTTTATAATATAAAATAATTCCAAAATCTATCCAATAATGCCTAATCTAGCAATGCATCTCGTGTATCCCACCCAACTACTGTATCCTGTACTTAACTTACAATGATTTATCATTGCATTCAAATGTAAAGTACCATACAACTAAACTATCGTAAACCAGGTGATCCCATGATAGAAAGTGCTATACACTCCTCACCATTATCTTGTCCGAGGAGCGAAGCGACGAAGGACGAACTTCCACCACCATTATCTTATCGGCTTTTTCTTTTTATATTAACTAGAAGTATCAAAATACGACAAAATAGAGCATTTTTACGGATATGATTAATAATTTGTTATTATTCCAGAACTTTTTTTACTCGAAACTTGAAAGTTACATCAATTGTTCATCATAAGATTTTAATTATAATACAAATTTATCCATTTGATACTAAAATTATTACTTGAGTTTCGCTCAGAATCATTTACCGAAAATAGCGATATCTTATAATCGATTACAAATTTAAAACAATACTATACTATATGTAACATTCACCTTTATTAAAAGTGGTTTATTTAAGGTTCTCTACAATATTCAACACCATTATCTCGGCCGAATACCGAGGAACGCCCATGATGCGGAGGATATCTGACATTATTTGTTTCATTTTTATTTCATAAAATTTGTAATTTTTGGTTATAAGATCTGAAATTATTATAAAAGGTTGTTTAAAATTAACCTTAGCTTTATTGATACTTTCATACTAGCCGGTTGCGATTAATATAAATATTTTTAAGAAACTAGACGTGTCCATGTACGGTGAAATGGAGCATTTTTATGAATATAATCAAATCGACATGAATATTATTCTTGTTATTATTCCATAACTTTTTTACTTGAAACTTGAAAGTTTTATCAATTTTTTATCATAAGGTTTTTATTTTTTGGAAAACTTAACTTTTCGTTGATGGAAAAATTATTACTTGAGTTTCACTCAGAATCGATTTCCGAAAACAATGATTAGTCATTGATTTCAAATTTAAAGCAATATCACTACACGAAATGATTACCGATCATAAAAGTGGCTCTTCTGGGGTTCTTTACATTCAACACTATTTCCGTATATTTTCCGCAGACTGAAGGTATAAAAGACAACCTTCCATCACCATTATCTAACTAACTTTTTTCTCATTTATATTGATACTGATAATGGTTTTAATATTTTAGATTCTGAGTGAAGCGAAGGATCTTATGGTTTTACAATGATGTTTATTTTTTTTTTTTTTTATTTTTTTTCTTTTTTTTTTCTGTAAACACTTTTTCGTATAGAAATCCTTGTCCAAAAGTTTTGTCCAGCAACTCTTTAGATTCGAAATTGAACTGAGATGGTACTTTAGAGAGGTCATTTTTCCAAAACCTCCATAGTTTTTCCAGTAATCAATAATAACGATCGAAAAACTGAGTAAAAACGGTAAAATTGGTAAAAATCCGCCGTAAACGAGATTTTCACTGTTCAGATTTTAGGTATTTAGTCATAAATCGAAAAGTATTGAAGCTAGAAACTTGAAAATTTTATCCAATATCAAATACATACTTTTTTATATTGGACAAAATTTTCAGAACAATTAAAGCATTTTTGACTTAAATATAGAACTTTTAATTTACCAAATTGTTTGAAAGTTTTTATGTAATATAATTTTAAATATTTGACAAAAAGTTCTGAAAATTTAATATGACCTTACTCATATACCTACCTAATTATCCTAACAAAATTTCAAAAATCGTTAGTCAGGATTTTTTTTTATACACGTTTTAACAAATTCATATAAATTCGTATATGAATATCGACTGTTTTTACGTTAATTTTCAACTTAAAATCTGTATAAATCTTTTTTGGTGTGTCCGATCACAATGAAACTTGGAATATAGATATAAAAACATGTTTCGAATCTTTTGGTAACAGAAAATTTCTAACGAGTTAAAAATTGAATATTTTATGAGGGTTTAATAACGAAAAAACTCACCAAAAATCAGACAAATAACCGAAAAATACGTAAACAGTATATAAATAATATATTATATTACACTGAAGCTTTGCTCAGAATCGTTTTATACTAAAGAAATGAGTCATCATTTCTTTAAAACTTAATACATTCATCACCAATATCTTGTCCGAGGTTAGGTTAGGTGATCCCATGATAGAAAGTGCTATACACTCCTCACCATTATCTTGTCCGAGGAGCGAAGCGACGAAGGACGAACTTCCACCACCATTATCTTACCAGCTTTTTAACATCGTTTTAGGTGATTTCATCAGAGTTTAGTTCATAATAACAGCATGTTCTGTTTTGTTTATTCGGTGTGATTGTTTTTAGGTGTTTTGTATGCAATGCACTATTGAAATAAAAATAAAATAAATTAGATTTAAAATTTTTACACTAATAAATCAAGGTAATAATTTTAAAATGTGAGTAGTTAATATTTAAAATTGATATCAATAAAAATGCATTACTGAGATATAACGTAATAATACATCATTTTATAGGTATATGTAATAGTATGTACATTAAAATGTTTATTATAGTCGAGTACATTTGATAAACCATGAAATAAACCACGTATGGTACAATTAATAAACTATTAAACGCAACTCCGATCTAGTTTTTATACATCGCATCAATCGCTAAATACTAAATAAAACTACAAAACAAATTATGATCGAAAAAAAATTTGCTCATAAAAAGTGTTTAGGATTAGTTTTTGAAATCCATTTTTCAGTACTGATTTATAATATATTTTCGATTAAAAGCTCTGTGGTACCTATTGAATAAAGCGGTATTTGTTTAATACAAGAACAAAATTCATTCATTCTATTTATACATCTTACGTAATTTTTACTACGACAAACAACATAATGTGAATATTGAAAAGTGCAAAAAATCGATAAAATAAATTCACCTGGGTTCTTTTATCAATCACTCATTAAAATTTTGTCAATAATTTATTTTATAAAATATTTAAACACTTTTACCAAAAACGTTTGAAAACCGAATTCGGATACCTACGTAAATAGTACTCATAAATATTAGTGTAACGTAGCACTTCTGTAAAACAGAAATTAGAAATACACCTATTATAGAACCTAAAATATTAACAAAGCTTGGTGTATTTATGGGGATCGCAAATGACGCAAATACGTAGATCTGTTTTTGAGGATTTTTTTTTCAATATTTTGTGCCTATTTAGTAAATAGTAATTATAGTTTGATGACTACATGTCATTTAGTATTTTAATCTTGGTCATGGAGAAATGATTAAAAATATCAGATTCAAAAATAAATTACTGTTTGGTGCTTATTATGTAAATATTTGTGTAAATATTTGAGTGACGTGAGCTGCAGAATACGCTAGCGAATCGAGAATCTTTAATTAAGATTTAAATTCATCATTAAACATGAAATAAATTAATATCGGCTTCCATCTGAAAATCGTTAATGCAGTGGCGTAACTAAGTATATAACTCTGTATCTAGTCGAAGCTAAAAACAAACTTATTTTCGTGACGAAGAAATTATTCGTATTTATGTTATACATAATTCAATGATCATAATTAAATGAATGTTTACTACATTTTTTTTTATTTACATGCCCAAAGCTTTGCGTACTGGACAATAAGTACAAGGACACTAAATGTGGTCATTTTATAACATAGGGATAATTTTAATACATACAGAAGTGATGCGAATAGGTAATCTTAGAATTTACGAGTGTATCACCATTGTAAAATTTCAATCAAATATACGTATATGAGTAATTATAAATATTTAAATCTTTTATAAACGATTTCAAGATGTTTTAGATGAATAGTTGAATTAAAATTATTTGACTCAATCTAAATAATTTTGAGTGAACCAAATCGATGAATTATTTTTTAAATGAGTTTGGTATATGTAATTTCCCCATAAAATTTAAAATTATATACAACACTATCGTGTGTCGGGTAAAGGCCTTTATGTAAGGCAGTCGTAAAAATGGTGTAAGGTGCTACATATAATATTATGTCTACCACTAATATCGGGTTTTTGGAGCGAATTAGTGGCGAATTCACATTTATATTCCTTCATTCCACAAATATTTTATGAAATAAATAAAAATTTAATGATTTTTAATCCGTTATGAATAGCATATCTATATCTTTTGCAGACGGTGAGGACTAAAGGCCTTTAGTGAACATTATAATTGTCATTGAAATACATGATTTTAAACATCTAATTAAAATAAGTTAAAATATTGATAATCATTAAAATAAAAAACTTGTAATCATCTAAATTTCTAAATAAAATTTTAAATTCTTAAATTCAAATGCAAATATTTGAAAATTATACCATTTTATTACACTGGACTTTATACTAATTCAAAAAATTATGAATCAATGAAGATAAATTATCACTCATCGAAAATACTTGAGGTATAAGTTACTTTTTATAAATTTAAAATAATGCCTCCGAAAATAAAATGGTCCATTTTTAATTTGTACTCGCATATTACTGCATAAAAACGGTTTTTGCTTTTTCGATTGCTAATTGTTTTAATAAGGAAAAATACATTTTGTTTTATGACTAATGTAAGTGTGAATGATGTTGAAACCGTAAGATCACATCTTATATCACGGAAGACAATAATTGTGTTATGATTTTTTCCAAGGGCCAACTGATTGAAAACCATGGCCATCCGGGATACAGTAGGCATTCCGTGTTAACCGAAGATGGATACTTCGTAAACTTGTTTCGCATAAAAGGTCACGAAGATGGTCCTCCATTTTTGCTACTTCACGCTCTTATGGGAGCATCTGATCAATGGTTTCTGAGAGACGAAAACCACGATCTGCGTAAGTAGAACAAATTTACATGAATGTCATTAGAGTTCGTAAAAACACAATTAAAATGTATATTGAATTATGCTTTAGCTTCAGTTTTAGCGAAAAATGGGTACGATGTTTGGTTAGGCGATTTTAGAGGCAACTTGTACTCCAACAAACATATTCGTTACAACGAAACTGATCCGGAGTATTGGAGATTTAGGTAAGTTAAAAGTTTTCTAAGGAAAACTATTATTTTGAGTAAAAATAGCAACTTAATAAAAGTTAATTATTACATACATATTATATTATAGTCCAAGAAAAACATATTTTAAAGCAAATCGTTAGCAAAAAAGTTTTAACTCAATTAATTCGATATTAAGTGATATAATGTTTCAATATTAATCATATTTACACACTTCTAATTTTTTTTTTTTTTAAATCTACATTTTCTTAAATAGAAATTCAGAAACTCAAATTAATAAACTTAGTTACCAATTGCACAGTCTAAGTAATATTTTGCTACTCAAAACTTAACAGCTCTAATCAACAATTAAAAAAACTAAAAGAACCGAGTTCATTGAATATTTGATTTTATTTAGATTTGTACCACTATTAAAACACGAAGTAAAAAACCCTGAATTCGTATTATGAAAATAGGTGTAAACATCTATGATTTGGACTAAATTATTCATGGGTATGTCAGAGTTCACACTGTGTATGTGGAAATAAGACATTTAGTCGAGAAGGATATAAATCCAAATTTATTTTAAACAAAATTAAATTGTGATAATGTGATATTGTTCATTCATGTCGTAAAATGTTAGAGGGACTGGTTTTTAGTCAGGGCTAAAGGGAGGCTAAACTCCACCATATTGGCACATATGCATGTATGGGTATGTTTTGTAGGTTCTGGGTGAATTACTAAAACCATATTTGCTGCGGGGGAAAGGGTTCCTTTTGTATTTAAGTTCATATTTTAAGTATAATTTGTATCTGAAGGTTTGCGTGAAGCTATTAAAACATGAATTGCTTGCAGCATTGACGAATGGGCGTATTACGATGTCCCGGCCATGATTGATTTCGTACACAACAATACCAATTACGAAAAAATGTACCTGGTTACGTACTCGATGAGCAGCACCATTTTTCTGGCTACGGCGTCGGCGAGACCCGAATACAACGACAAGATCATCGTCAGCTATCACATGGCTCCATTCGTAGCTTACACCCACATAAAATCACTTCTGGTGCGATTAGGCGTACAGTTAGGTCAATTTTACTTGGTAAGTATTTTTGCCACGCATACAAACTTATTTTTGGATTAAACAGTTGTGCCTATCATTAAGTGGGTTCGAATAAAAACTGAGGGCTAAGTATTTAAATACACGATTTGTGTAAACATATTGATATACGAAAGAAAACATTTGTAGCTACTTTCAAATAATTGTAACTATAGGTATATATGCATAGAAACTATACCTTTGTATTATGATATAATAGGTATAATCATTAAACATATTTTTTCAATCAAAAACTAAATCAATTTAAAATTAAAAATTTGTTTTGTACCAATGTGAAAAGTTAGAATCATTTTTTCCAAAAGTGTTGAAGATGTCCAACAAGCTCATTCGTCTGTACGTTTACTTCTATATACATTTGCATGAAAATCGATTAAGTCAATACTATCGTGTGCTAGAACAGTCAATATTATTGTAAAAATGAAAATAATCTATTAATGATAATAAACACCATTATTGTATCTGAGAAGCGAAGCGACGAAGTACGAACTTTCATTACCATTAGCTTATCGACTCGCGGCTCATTTATGTATAATATACGCTGTAAAATACCTAAACGTTTATTATTATTATTATTATGTTCTTTTAGAAATAACAAAATAGTTATTTTGTTCTTTTAGAGATTCGATGGCGTTTCACCGCATTGGTTTACGTAATTTTTTAAATGATTTAAATAAATAAACAATAATAATATATAGAATAAATAAATAAAAAAATAGAAAAGAGTTTAGTTCATTCTGGAGACTAAATACTAAAAATATATAAGAACGATAGATGTGCACATAGATACTTAACAATAATAATAATAAAACAAAAAGTGTAACCAAAAATAATTAAGGCAAAATTTTCGTCATATAATACAATAATATCAACAAACCAAATAAATGAAATATTCTTACACGGTCTGCAGTTCGATCGATACTCGATCTGTTATCAAGTTTGTATTTTCTACGTCAAGAATAGATTATACGTATTATAATACCTAGTTCTGACTTGCGTTAGAAATACAATATCTGCGCAAACGAGTAATTTATAAAAGCGATTTGACTTACTTATGTTAATGATTCAGTTTTCTTTTTTCATCACCAATAAAATCTAGGGTTGAGATAGTTCAACGTATATCATACATACATTTGTTTATACGATAGATTTTTTTTTAATTTGACTCATAAGTTTTGGTCATGATGTATTATGATTTATGTATATAATATGTACATCAACATGATTAAGGTTTCATTATTGAGTTATGTAATTAGTCAAAAATTATTTATTAAAGTTGTATAGCGTGCTAGTTGGTGATTCGGGGGCTTGTATAGCATAGAGGCCTCCTTCAAAATCAAAATCCGATCATAACAATCATACGCATCAAATAATATTTCATTGCATAACTAAAAACTGAATAGTACAATATTTTTAAGGAGATAAACGCAGGCAATAGTAGATAATTTTTTCACTTTACATTTTACTAACTATGAAAATGAATGCCATGGAGACTTATTTAAATTGATGTAAAATAAATCATATAACACGCATGATTATCTGTATTTTAATATTATAAAAACAAACAAATAACGTCGATAGCACAGTCTAAATTAATCTAGAAGATTAATAAAATATTTTCATTGAATACCTATTCATAAGACATCCATGCAAAAATATTAGACTTCAATATTAAATAATTATTTACATTCAAATAATAATTTGGGTTTTCACAAATACATCTGACTTGTCTTTATTAAAAAAATTATTAATTTAATTAAAAACACAATAGGTTATAAACTTAAAAATAAAATAAAATCATAGCTAAAAAGTGTGTAATGTATAGTTGCTCCAAAGGTAATCACGCTCTTTTATAAAATTGCATAATGAGATTAACCAGCAGTGAATTGATGAAATAGTCAAAACATGTTTGGTGTACGTATAATTTACCCATCAGCCGAATTAAAAATACTACATGTTATATATTTTTGAAGAAATTAATTGTTACGATAATGTAATCGAATGATGAGAAATTTGATGAGAAAAAAAATATCGCCTACTTAAACGCGAGATATTAACTGAATGTAGAAATATATTCTAACCTAATTACTTAGGTAGGTACTGGTTGACCTACTCAATTTGTACTACACGATTGAATGGAATGTTAGCCATTAACAGTAGCTGTACTAACTTGATGAGAAAATAACTTATTTGATCAAAAATCAAATGTATAGTTATTTTTTTAATAAACCAAAGAAATAGTGGTTTTGAAAATAGATTTTTTAACGAGGTATAAAAAACAATAATCAATGTATCCTTATTTAGTAAATACCAATAGAATCTCAATGGCAGTTTTTTTAAACGAATACGATATAGGAATAAAAATGGTCTAATAAACCAATCAGATTACTTCACTCGAGTGTTATCATTTTATACTTTAATATGTTCTTTTTTCCAATATAAATCGTTTAAAAAAGAATTTATTAAATATTGTATTGCCTATAAAAGGAAAAAAATCGTGTGCAGTTCCTACGACCTCGGGTGTAGTATATGATTGTAACGTGAGTTCAATAATTTTACGCATCTGGAGATTGTGTTAATTTTTTATTTTTGTAATAGGTTAAAAACCTTAAATAGAATACATTTTTTTTTGTGTTAAAAAAAGTTCAGAGCTACTAAATACGCGAAAGGATGTAAAAACAACCAGTAGGAAATAATATAATACGGATTACGAATCTGTAGTTCCTGTAGAATTAAGAAGTGCATTTAAAGTTCATAATTTCAAAGATTGAATTTTCACTGATCAAGAATATTTTTTATTTTATTAATAAAAAAGTTGTCGTGAGTATCTAACCGAAGTAAAATGTCTTTTTGATTTTTCAGCCGCTTGCACGAAATATTAAGAAATTCCAATTGTTTCAACGAAATCCGTTGTTAATGTCTTCTGTATCACTGTTCTGCAGTAAAAATTCAGTTTTCTTAAATACCTGCGTGGCAGTGTTAACAGAAATGTTTGGACTCGACACTACTGGAAATTCTACGGTAAGCCACTTTTTGATGTTATTTTGGCAATCGCATCAAATTATTCATACTTTTAAATATTTTTTTTTTTTTTTTTTTTTAATTTAATGGTTTAAATAATCTAATTTCAGTCCAACTTAGAATTCAAATTGACTTACTCAAGAGCTGGCATATCATTGAACAGTATGGACCATTTGTTTCAAATGATTTTAACGAGTGAGTTAAAAAAAACTTATATACCAACTGTTTTATGCTCAACGTAATTTTTCTATAGTCTATAAATTTAAACTTAATTTTAATTGTTAGGAATTGTTTGAGAAACAGGTTGCTATACAGTATTTAGCTGAGAAATATGGGCAGTAAACTAATTTTTTTGTAGGGTTCAAAATTAACAATTTTCTTTACTAGACTTTAGGAAAAACATAATAAAAATACCTTCTATGTGTGATGTCATGATTTTGTATAGTTATCTATAGATTATTAACTTTATTAGTTTATTACTTGCTGATGAAGTACCTATATGGAGTCATGCAGAGGTAGGTTAACGCATAGAAACAATTACGTTTTAATGATTGCCTTTTTTTTTTATTATAAAATTATTTAGAGCAAAATATAACAGTATTAATGCAACATAAATATCACGAAGAAAAATAATTTGATTTATTATAATAACTAATGAGTACCTACTAGCTGCCATGAAGAATAAAGAAATAAAATTAAGAATTAAGACTTACCATGGTACATACTTATATTCAGATTTATTTATATGTAAATATTGACATATTTTCTAATTATTCCTATGCACTACCCTTCATCGTGAGAAATTTATAATTTATCTTTTTTCTACGACTATTTATGTCTCAAAATTATAGGACGCGAAAGGCATTTTACGGTTTTTTTTTTTATAAATTTTGGTACAATTTGTATTTAAATAAAGTTCGGATTTATAAATGTCTTAATTTGTGTACCTAGTCAGGATTAATCGAGTTTTTTTAAAATTGACATTTAATTGATTTTACAAAAAAGGCAATTGATTCAATGTGCTTAGGGGTCGAACATTATAAAGACAAACTTTGAATATATAAGTACTGAGTTCAAAATTTGGACTTGATAGAAACATGGTTACATTACATGAACACTACCGCTCGGTGTTTTAACGGGTAACCGTGTCGGAGCGTTTTTTATTTTTATTTTTTTCGACGTGTAGGCATGTCGTACGGTACGTTATGAACTAATATATTATATCACTTTCGTCACTCGTCTCTGTATATACCGGCCGTTGCGTTTTTCAGATAAATTTCAACACTACGATTTCGGTGCCAAGAAGAACATGAAAAAATACGGACAACCCAAACCGCCGGAATACGATTTACGAAAGGTCACGTCACCCGTCGTGTTGTTCTACAGCAAGAACGACAGAGTCATCGACAGTGGCGTAAGATAATTTTTCACGATATTATTTTATTTCCAACTCGTGTTTGAACGCCGTGATTCCTTTGCACCCCCACGAACAGAGCTCGCGATAACGATACGTTAACACCATAGTAATTACCGCGTTTTCGGACTGCACAGAGAAAACCGTACGATATTTTTGTGTCGGTACGACAGTCGGGCGGGTATCAACCTATATTCCAGCAATTCCACGGGTATGATTAAAAATGAATTGTTTTTTATGTGTGTGTGTGTGTGTGCGCGCGTGTAGTAAAAAATAAAATATTGAAATGATTAAGATTTTTTAAAAATTAAGTTAAAATATTATTAAAATATTAGCTATCATTATTATTTCGTGTTTAACAAAAAAAAAAAATTATCGAACGTTCAGTATCAGATAACGTGTATCTAGAAGTATCTATCGTTATAAAATCGATACGATACGAGCTGGGTAAATTCCGAGCGCTTCTATCAATACATTACACACCTATATCATAATCTATGACTTTAAATAATTTCGCAATTTTTTTCTTATGATTATTATAATATAATACAGATAATGTAAAAAAAGTATAAAAAAAAATTGAAAAGGTCCAGGGGGGCGATCGCCCCATCCCCCCCCCAGAAATACGTCCTTGAGTCTTCTACGGCTTTCCTTTTGACGGCAGTTGTAACATACTGAACGGCTAAATTATGATCAGTAGTTGGTTCGTGATTATGTGTATTATTATTTGAAAAAGATAGTATTTTATCAATGGTCGAATTCATTAAAAAACTCAGTACATTTTCTGATAGTACACCGAAAACGAAAAGACCCGTTTTTCAAGAGGTTAGATTCACTAAAAATATAATTTTCAATTGAAATGCATCGTTTATTTCGTTTTGTATTAAAAATATTATCAATTTTAAGATCCATATTTTACATAAACTCACTAACACTATATAACAGTATAATACAACTTTACGTTTTCAATGTTCAAGCAAACTGATGTTTGAAAATATGATAGAGTCATACTAGTTGCCGACCTGCAATAAGACTGGGCCATATTTAGATTGATATTAAATTCCCTATAGAATACCCTATAGAGTATAGAATACCTAATATTTTTATCTTAATCATTACGATTTTATCTTTTATATTGTCTTGCTCAAACACATAATAAGAAACTCGCCCAAACACATTACTTTTATTATGCGGCTAAAAAGGCAATTCGTCCAAACGCAGACCGCCCATTCCAGTTCGGCAGTCCAACCGTTTGGAGTTTTTATCAACGCGAAAACAAATCGGCGTTTGGAAATTTCTCGCTAACGTCGGGCTCGTTTTCGAGCTCATTCTCCGGTCAAATAATTATCTCGTTCACACGGGTATACTTTTTGGATTTTTTCCTAAAAAATCAGGCAGATACTTTTGATTTGATCTTTTATTCATTTAATACAGCAATTTGTTTCGTCGCGTTGACGTCGAAACTGTAATTAATGAACAAAAAAAATCGATATTTTATTCTCGTTAAAAATCGAACGTTTAAGTAAACGAAGCAAAATCGTTAAAGTCCATAAAAACGTTGGACGCGTTCGTGACTCGATTAGGAAAAATCGAACGCATTCGATATCCGAATAAATCGTTTAGGCATAGTATTCAAGACTCAGGTACATACTCACCTACATACGTCAACTGTGGCTTGCTGTAAAGACTAATGTCGTATAAAGCCGTTTCGGATTGGTCGAAAATAGCGTACTCGTTCCCAGTGGCGAACTGTGAAAACGATTTGGCCAGGGAAAACTTTATTTGACCGGCCCTAAAATTGTTAAATTCTTGAATATAATATAAACAATATATTCGGATATAATTAATACACTATGTTTATTATCAGAGATTATCACTTTCCACAAAAATAGATACCATACCCAATAATTTTGAAATATTACCTATGCGAAATCATGGGAGTACTGCCGTATTGACGCAATGACGCATTGGGTCAAGAGTGACATCGGCGTTATGGTGATTACTGATTAATAATGTTAAGTACATAAAATATTTTTTAGTCGTAAAATTGAAAAGTACCTACTTTTAATTATAATTTATTTGTCGAACTGTCCACCGGGGAACCCCTAAGTACGGGTCGCGGTCCACAGGAAAAAGTCCGAGTATCCCGTCGACATAGTCCGCCACGGCTCGCTCCGTTGTTTGATGGTGTCGTGTCATAGATCCGCCGTATTATAATATTTAGGGGACCACCGTTGACTGTAGATAACATTATAATATCATCATTTTTTACACGGAGTTTCAATAAAAAAAAAAAAAATGACCGCAGTGCATAAACATGTGCAACTATAAAAAAATAGTCATATGACGTAGAGTGAGCATGATATATGACGAGTAATATGGATGCAAATGAGATTGAAAACAAAATATGTCAGAACGCTGGGTTGAAAGTTTTTATCAATCAAGATACGCTTTCTACTGTACGAGTTCTACATTTACTAAACTTATTTACTACAAACAAAAACTTACGCAAAGATTATTGCGCTTATACGGTATAGGTACCTAAGACATATTATATTGAATTCATAGTTGATCATTTCCGATTTTTTAGATGTTACGTATGACATTTAATATAATACGTATTCAGGTGTGTTTATATAGATTATCGTTGTCCAATGTCCAGTGTTCATTTAAATTTTGAATTTTCCTTTAAGTCTCGCTATTGTGAATTTTGTTGGTTTGTGCTTTGGATGTAACGGATTTCTGAACTTTTTCCTCGGTCCCTTGAAATAATTGGGTGCCGACGTTGTATAAGGGACCTCTGTTGGAAATTTCAAGCCTCTTGACCCAATGGTTCGGGCTGTGTGTTAATACCTAAGTCAGTCGGTTTAGATAGAAACGCGTTTTTTTTCGATTTAATTAATAGCTAATTAATAATTAATTTCATCGGACGAAAATTTTGCCTAAAACAACCCACTTCAGGGGGATTAGTTATATTGTGTCTATGCTGAAGTTTTTGGACGAAATAGGTATACATTTTAGTCGTTTCTCTTCAATGTCATGGACTTTTTTAGCACCATTGCACCAAGCCACACATACCAGCATTAAAACATATTTATAATTATACGCATGTTATTCGTTCACACAATTATCTTAGATAATGCAAGCTTTTGACAGAAAATCATATTTGTTCCGATCAAACATAAAAATACAAATCATGATGTAAAAAAATGTTAGAATTCAATGAGAATTCGTCAGGCACACACATGGACGTCTCTAAGGGTAGGTATTCAGAGCTACTTTCGTTACCCCAGACATATTTTTGGGGTAGCAAGATTATTAGATACCCATAAACATATTATTATTTCATTACAATAGGTATATCATTGTTTGAATTGAAAAAAAAAATTGTTTGAATATTGTAACATTCTAGAAGAATGACTTGTTTTACAAAACAATACTTGATGGTACCTATATATAATTTAATGATAGTAAAAATTATTAAATTTAAATACAATGAGATACAAGAAACAAAGTAGGTATTTAACAATATGTACACAGTGTTTATACAATTTGATCTAAAACATAAACATTTGACATTTTAACTTATATTAAAAATTAAGAGTTGTGGCTGGTTTTTAAGCAGCCCAAAATTAATTGATGTACAAATGTACAATATATATATTCAAGTCGCATAATATCATAGACAGTTGTTTGCTACTCTCGATTTATCGCTTGAGCTGTACGTACAATTTCATGGTAGGTACATTATTTCAGCGCACAGAAGTCAAATCGACTCAATTATTATTTTGTTTTTGTTTGTTTTTAGACCATAAACAAGCTGATCTCAGTTCTGCCTAATGTCTACAGAGCAATAACCATTCCTAGTGAAAAATTTGGTCACATAGACTATGCATTTAGTTCAAACGCTAAGCATTTAGTATTTGATGCGGTTGTTGATATCGCAAGACATTTCAGACCAACTCTGAGTCGTCCTCGATATACTTATTATTATTATTATTATTAATGTTGAGTTATTGTGACTATTTTTATAAGTATATTTTTTTAAGGTGTTGTTTATTTATATTATTTATATATTGTATACATATATGTATAGTATAAATGTTTCTATGAATCATACCAAAGTTTAATTTAAGTATATTTTATTGTAAACGACGTTTATAAAGTGTAAACGTATGTACTGTTACATAACTTAAATTAATGGACATTGTTACAGGGTTTTTGTATTGGATATGAATTATAATTTTGGCTGTTTGTGATATTGATCTAGTAAAAACGAATTTTGATAAAATGGACTTTTTTTCTTGATTTAATAGTAAATTCTCGAATTCATCCGTACTATAAGAATTCACATTCATCAATAAACAAGGCCGAGAAAATTAATATATGTTTAAGCTCAGGTTAATTCCAAAACATATCTGACCAATTAACAGATTATTTTATTTGAAGGTCGATTAAAATTCTTCTACACTTTTGAACTTGATTTTTTAAATTGTTTATTGTTTATAAATATTTAATGTTACAGTTAAAGGGATTTTACTTTAGATAACATTGTATTATTTTATTTTCATGTCATTCTCAAATGTTAGATACAATTATAGTAGGTATACCCTGTAATAAATTAATAAATAAGAAGAAAAATAAGCAAAGCAAAACAAAAATACAACTTTAAGTAAAATATTAATTGAACAATTGATTTGTTTGTCTATTGACAACAAGGATGAAGAATTAATATTTATTAAATGATGAATATGAAACATGATAAATTTCAAACATGGTAAATAAATTAAAAACATAAATAAATAATTCTATTCTTATTATACATTTTATTTTCATGCAATAAAACTGAAATGTTAAGATACATAACATATTATAATATAAAAAACATAAGTATACTTTTTAGAATAAAAACTAACAAAATAAAAAATAAATAAACATATTTCAAATCCCTGCATTAAGTGTAAAATATGTATTAGTAGATTACCAAATCTCACCATTGAAATCTGTTTACAGGTACTTTAGATTTTCCGTACAAAATAATTATAATTATCAGAGAAAAACAAATATTAAACATTAAAAATTTCTTTAATGAAAAAATTATATTTTCATTAATTTTACAATGGAAATCTTATCTATTTTTGATTACAAATGAAATATGCTTATTGCTCACTAATTAGATGTAAGTATAACACATAGATACAAACAACCATTTCAGTACATCAAATTTGTTAAGCATTTACTAGACGAATAAAAAATATTATGAAAATGTACACACACTTCTAACATTTTAATGTGTCTCATAAAATAAATAGTCTTATAGTTTAACAAAAAAATACGATTTATATACAGTAATATAGTAATAAAAACTTAACTGTTTATTTAGAATTGTTTAAAAACAATATATATATATATATAGTATAATTTGAGATTTTCTTAAAGAGTAACTAACATTCCGCCACTGTTAGCATTAACTTCCTCGAGACTTTCTCTATTTTGGCCTGGCGCTAGGTAATCGTTTAATGATGTTATGGAACGCATGGATAATCCATAGAACGATCTTGGAACTAGAGTTGCATTATCAGCTATATAACGCCAGCCCAAATGACTATGACAATTCGGGCATAAAACTATGATCCATTTATACCTGTATAAAAATGTAACATCCATAATAGACGATAGTACAACAGTACATAATATACTTTTGTAAAATAATAAAACTATCATACCCAGGAAACCAACAGCATTCAGTCGATGGACTTCCAATCGTTACCACATCTAGTTCATTATCTAGTTCGGTTACTGTTATCATGTCATGAATTTGTCCCCAAGAGTTGCAATATGTACCTTGAGGTCCTTCGGGAGACATTGGAAACACACTGCTCATGTTGCATATCGTTGAGTTGCAACCAATACGTGCACACATGAATTTTTGCATTGATTGCTAAATGAAAAAAGTCGTTAGCCAAAACAGTTGAGTTAAATTGTATTTAACCTTACATTCTGGTTCCAATAATGCAGTTCATACTGAAGTCTTAAGTTTGTTGTCTCAATACCCAACAAAAAGCTTACTTGTTCAGGATTGAATATACCAAGTCTCGTTACTTGGAATGATAATAAATTAGGATCATCTGAGATCTTGACATCCTTATCTTTAAAATTAAATACAATATTCTTAAATTACTAAAAAGATATTAGTTTTAAAGTTAATTCAAACATCTTTTGTACAGTACGGTACTGTACAAAAAACGTGATATATGCACTTTCAATATAAAGTATTATGTACTCATCAGTAGGGCCGGATTGGATAATTATAGTCAACCAAGCTCCCACATTTGAATGGCTCATAGATTAAATGCCTCTCCCCCAAATTACTACTTTAACTGTTCAATTACTAGACACTGTTTTATTAGACATTTTTCCTAAGAAAGTAATTTTACAAATATTTTAAAGACCATTAATGAAAAAGGCCCTCTACCATATATTTGCAAAAGTAAAAATAATAGTTAAGTGGTTTTTTATTTTGGACATCAAAATCTTGTAATAATTTATGAAAAACTAAACAATTATGTAAACTTTTATACAGTTTAATTTGAACAAACATAATTATTCATAGACTTTTTTTACTTATAGAAGTTATAGACATTTTTATCGAGAGCAATACGGTTTAGTAATATCATTCAATCAATTTTTTTTTATCACTTTTTTCTGTGATTGATTGTAAAATGTCTACATTTTTCAAGTTAGGCATAAGCCAAATATATTTATTTTCATAAATTAACTACTATTTCATGTACTAATACTACTTCTTTTATTACTTATTGTATTTTTATTTTTCTCCATATTTCATTGTAATACTATATATTAATTATTCCATGTAATATTAAAAAAGGGCTCTGCCCGTATATATTAATAAATAAATTTTTAAATTAATCATTAAAAAAAAGTTTAATTTTTCATGAGATAAACTAATGAGCAATTTTTTTTAAATGTTCCATTTTTATTAAAAAAAAAAATGTTTCATAGTAGATTTGGGTGAATGATATAGATAAACTAATTTTTATGCCACAAAAAAATTAGATTCAAAGTTATCAAACAACCAAAGAGTGTAAACGACTAATATACTAATTTTCTCAAATAGATAACTGTTTCTCCTCAAACCTCAATGTTTAATTTTTTTTGGCCATTGAAATCTTGAATTGAAGTCATCCCACTATAAAAGCCATTAGTTTTAACTGTAATAGCCCAAATCATTAGTAATTGAGTTTAGCTTGATCACACAATGATCCAACCTGGCCCTGCTTATTTACATGATTTTTGATGATAAATAAATAATAATCAATAATATAAGGTATAACAAAATGTTTTAAAGTTGTTACACTCATAACATCCAGTTGAATCTTAATAATTTAGCCTTACACAACATTTTAACTTTTTGGGTAAGACGTGAAGCTAATTCGTAAACATCAAATTGTTTATAAACCCAATCTGGCCAAAGAGTTTGCCACATATCTCTTTTGCGACACCTAATACGAATATAAACAAATAAACAAACTATTCAAGTATTCAAGAATAAATTGATGTTAAGTTTAGTAATTGTACTTACATTGCATTATGATTCGAATGACGTTTTTTTGGATGTAAGCACAAGTTACTATATGGATGAGTTAATGTAGTATCTGGCAAAATTTTGATTTGAGCCAATGCAATAGATTCTTCAGAACTAAATCAAAATCAATAGTTTTGAAAATTACTGTACATTAAAAAAAGTAAACACAATATAGAAATTTATCAATGTTCAAAAGTAACATATAATTCATTATTTAAAAAAAAAACATTGTTCATGTTATGAAATGTTTAATTTAACACGTGTATTTTAACTTGTGTTAATAAAACAATATGAAATAAATACAATTTTTAAACAATTTGTTTTATAGTTTTAAAATTAATTTATGCTTACCTTTCAGGAAATTTACTGAGATTTAAAATTTCATAACGTTGATGACCCATAGCCTTTATTTGAAATGTATTAGAATTTTCAATGTCGACAGAGTGTTCATACACCTCAGCAATGGTTCCAAAAGTACGTGAGTTTTCATTTCTATCATAAAAAAATTACATAATATCATTTTTAAGGATGGTAAACAATTATAATGTATGGATAATTAATAATTATTGTTTACAATTTATATGAGACTCCAAATGTGCGATTTCTGGACAGAGCATATTTTAATATTAATTGAACAAATGAAGAACGAGCAATAATTGGGAGAATTTGACCAGGTATCAAATTTAACTTCAAAAATATAACCGGAATTGTATGGATTACACCTTCTTCAAATATTGTGCGGCCAGTGGTTTCACGAAGTCCATCTCCCAAATACTAAAATAACATAAAACAATATTTGTTTATTTTAAATTATTGAAATTTCACTACTGTTTACATACTCGTGCATTTCTGGTGTTTTGCTATGCTACCTATGGTATATGCCTGTTTAATGAATATAATTTATCATTTTGCAACTAAAATTGATCAAAATTATGGGCCATGGGTTAGTGTGGTGGGCATGATGCCATTTGAAATATATGAATTTTCAAATAAGAAAAGTGAGATCGAAATACTACATTACCGATTATATTGAATGAAATTAAACAAACAGTTTATAATTAATATATATAATGTTAATGTTATATATAATATTAATGGTAGATAGAAAATTGGATGAGTATTAAAATGTATGTAGTTTTATGATATAATACCTAAATTAGTTTTAATATAATATGAAACAGATTACAGATCTATTTCAGGATTTTTACAGTAATTTTTAAAATTTATTTTTTTGATATTATGATATTTAATAACAGTTAATGCACAAAATTAATTTATACATATATCATGGTCATAGTACAGAGTAACATATTAAAAGTACATGGCTATCAAATTATAATATAACTACTTGAATAATATTGGTTAAAGTCCAATATAACGAAATAAAATAAATAAAACATTGTATGTTGAATAATTTAAAAACAAAATAGGAAATTAAATTGTATAAAAATACAATGAATAATAAATAAATAAATGAATATAATTATAAATACAAATATAAATATAAATATATATATATATTTATACATAAAGTTAATATTTTGGGTTTATTCTTCACGAATGATAAATACAGAGCTTGAAATAGGAAAATGAAAAAAAGGTGTAGAACACACTAACATCGAGGATTCTCAACACTTACCCACCCATCAAATGTAGAAAAATAACAGTAGAGGCCTTTCTACCTCTTCCCATGACCGCTGGTTATATTTATATTTAAATTTTGAATTAATTTTAATTCAATAAATTAAAGCACATATTTGTAGGCAGAATGAGTTTAAACACAGTAAATCAAAATCAAATCACCTTGTGTGCCGGAGTTAAATTTTGATCATACACTTGTGGAGAGACTCCTGGTAATACTGGCGCTAAAGTTTATCAGAAATTTGAATTATTAACAATTTTTCATCACGCGTTTGTAAAATCACGTTCAATAGGTATGTCACAAATAAATCTTATACTTACGCACAACGACATTATTAGGATCTCCTAACACAACACGATCGACGTTGATTAATTGTCTGACTCTATTCATATTGATATGTACACTTTCACTAATGGCAGGAATATCTCTTAAGGTATGTTCCACAATTTGTGGATCGGTATTAGGTATAGGTTGAGAATGTCTTTGGCGCGTTGAGAAGAAAACGAAGTCGAGCCTGTTGAAAACGTGAAATTCATATAATATAGTTATTTGTGAAACGTAGATTCACGAATAACACAAATAATAATTTCCACCACTGTGAACGTCGCACGAGCGTGTGTGTGTGTGTGTGTGTGTGTGTGTGTGTGTGTATGCTTGTATGCCTGACCACAGCGCTCATACTCACTCGTTATCGGAGTAATCGGAAGCGGAACTGTCGTCGGACATCACGACCGATATTATTAGTGTTTAGTACTACGCAATACGATTTGAAGCTTCGACGACTCGAAAATGGCGATGGAGAGATGGAGAAAACGACTGACAGGAGCTGCGACAACGCACGGGCTTTCAAGCGGATTCGGCAGGGCCGTAGGGCGGCACACGAGACATTCGCTGCGCCGGTATTTCACTACCACTGCGGTGCCCGTGCGATCGTTGACGGCTCTACGCGTGGCGACAAAAGGACGACGACAGCATGAAGTGCGACAACGAATCGCGATAGTAAACAACAGTGTACATAATAACAACAACGGCGTGATAAGACCCCTTGGTGCGCGACGATCCCGTTATCAGCGATGTACGCGGATAAGCAGGCTGGTCGTACGCCCGGATAGCGGTCGTCGTTACAGCCGTTACCGGGTGATACCGCGGCAAAGTAAGGGAATGTTTTGTCGGTTCTTTGAAATTAAAAAAAACCCATCAACATTTTTTGTTCATGGATAATATAATAATATACTCGTAGTCGTATGTGTATATATTTGTTTTGTGTACGATATATTCGTTATACTATTTCATATTAATTGTTGACTCAATTTCATTTACAAAAAATGAAAAAATCAATTTAATTACATGTATAATAATAGTATTAAAGAGTTAATGTGTAAATAATATAAATTTGTAAGTACATAATTTTATATTTTATAGTAGTTATCGTCTGTAAATATTAAAAAATTTAATTGAAAAAAAACAACCGAAGAAGTTTTAACAACGACGAAAAATGAAAATTATCCTTGGGGTTCTGTTTCTGTAGTGTTATTGAAATACAGTTTAAAGTTACTTTAATTTCACTCGTACGACATGAACTCAATTATGCAAATTTTTCAACTTCCACATTAGGGTCGATTCATTGGCAAATACGTTAATATTTATACAACTATAATCCGGAATTCACCTATTATAATGTAGTTCTAGTATTCATTTATGTGTAGGTAGGTATACTCGATTTTAACTGGAATTAAAATGCAAGTATTTCGCTACAGCCACACTTTACATAATTGGTAGGGTTTTGTACGGTATAATTATAATTGCATTTTTAGGACTTGCACGTAATACGTTTGGATAAAATATAATTATAGAAGTTTTGGGGATAGGTAGGTACCAATTAACATAATTGTAGGCAATACAAACTTTTTGTTTTTCTTGTGAAGGATTTAACTTAAGATAGTAAAGATAATTGGCGGCAATATGCAAGAAAACTCTTAGTAATTTGATATTTGATATCAAACAGACATGAAAATTCCGTTAATCTAATTTGGTTATTTAATGTGCACAAATTAACTTTTTATTTTACTCATTACGGATGGTTTATTTCCAAAAAATTGATTTCAACGTTTTTATTGAAGACAGTGAAATTACAAAATTATAAGAATATAAGTTTTTTTTTTTTTTATAAATGCGTTAATAAATTACTGTACCGTTGGAGGACAATTAAATAATTGTTGGTCTTATAATTAAGTTGGTATAAAAAACCAATCAAATTTACTATCATCCTTAATTGAATGATGACATTTTTATTAATTATTCATAAATTACATTTTAAATATTCAAAAATAGACAATTTTTGTAAATTTTCAACCTAGGCATACCGATGTTATCCATTTCTTCCGTCAAACCGTATGCACTAATGCAATGTATTACATTTATTATTGTAGTACCTACTTATTAGTTATGATTAATTTCGAGAAACGTATGACGTTATATTTGTTTTTCGATACTATATCGATTTTTCGAACATGCCGACTAATAAATCTATTATATTAATTACCTAATATTTGAAGAATGGAAAACGATTGAAAGAACGTACATGTTGGTCACCAAAAATATTCTTAGATATATGGTCAATACTCAATACGTTTATGATAGATAGAATTTTATTTATTTCATTATTTTTATTATATTTTATCACCTATGATTACAATCATTTCATGAAATAATGCAATAATGTTGTAATCGTACTATAACTTTGATTAAATAAACAATTTTAACTTCTACATTTTATTTTAGTAAAAATTATACAAATTTGATTTCTTTTATTTTTATTTACTCACTATCGCATAAGTAAAACATATTTAATTTCCAAATGGTAGCACATGTTTTTTATAAACTTATCTGTAATTTTTTCGAATTAATATTTTGAAAGATAATTTAGGTATATAATGAAAAAGAGTAATATTAGAAGATATT
Source organism: Therioaphis trifolii (assembly GCA_027580255.1). Taxonomy (NCBI): domain Eukaryota; kingdom Metazoa; phylum Arthropoda; class Insecta; order Hemiptera; family Aphididae; genus Therioaphis; species Therioaphis trifolii. The sequence continues at coordinate 38,474,284 of CM050408.1, read as the reverse complement.
AATGTGTGTGTATGTGTGTGTGTGTACTCTTAAAGTAATTCATGATTCTTTTAAAAACTAAGACAAGGGTTCTCAACCTTTTGATGTCCATGCCTTTTTTTCATATTATTCTTACCACTATAAGATTAAAGTATATTTAATGTATAAATAAATAAATAAGTAAATAAATAAATACTTATACATATATATATATATATATATATATATATTTCTTTCAGAAATTTTGTCTCGCCTCCATAGGGGGGCGTGTCTCCTAGGTTGAGAACCATTGAATCTAAGACATCAGAAACTTACCTATTTTGATATTATTTCTAACTTGGTATTATTTTTTCGGGTATTTTATTTTCATAATAGTTACAGAGCGTGAGTGAGTGGGATCAAGTTGCCGTGGGATAGTGGATAGTTATGTTTTGTCAGCAAGCCATTTATCACTCGACAGTGCAATTAAATGAATGCAGTAACTGTTTTTAGTGTTAATGGGGTCTACGTGAGTATTTAACGATTATTTTAGTCGTAGAAGTTTTGAAAAATGGAAAAAATCAGATGCATTTTAATATCTATCGACGCTGCACGGTACTTGAATTTATATTTTTTCAACTATACCTACATACAGGTTCCTTAGTCACATCTTACGTGTTTTGCACGATTGCTTTTAATTAAGGGCGTGGCGTGGACACGAGCAGCGTAATCATTGTTTACCTTTGAAACTTTTGATTCAATTAGGCATCTTCAGTTTAAACACCACTTTAAGTACAGCCATACTATTCTTACCATCGATTAAAATGATTGAATTATTCACAGTTAAATAATCCCATGTTTGGTAACGGTAGGCGGATACGTTTTTTCGGAGTTGTTTGCTTCAAACACTAGTGAACGCCACGCCATAGCTTTTAGTGTAGAAAAACACGCGTCTCTAAGTCGTTACATTTCGAAAGAATAAATATCAATAACAAAAAGAATGCGTTGACTTATACGGACTTTACGTTGATAAATTGTTTTTTGTTTTGTTTTTGTGATGCTTGGTAATAATTTATTAAAATTTTGTTTTTAAAAATTCAAGTTTTTTGAAAAGATACATTTTTTTTTTTACAATGGAAATCACACTTTCCTTGTGATTTCTAAGCATTGCCTTATTTGTTCCAACATATTATTTTTAGTTAGCGTTACATTTTTTTCTTTGGAAATTTTTCTCTAAGATTTAATTTTAGCGGTATTGAATAATGCTTTCAAGTTAACATCTCTCTTGATTGGCCGGCTAAGTTCTCATTTTGTGAAGTGACTATTCCTGTGAAAGAGCCGGCTTCTCTTTACACTTGTGTCCTCTTGACACACAGCCCTAAGAGAAGGAAAATTAATTGGACGATAATTTTGTTACTTGACCACTTGGTCCTAAAAGCTTTTCTAGTCTGAGTTCTATTTATTTTCGATGACAGATAAGGAGCTAGAAGGAAATAAATAAAAATCATAAATGAATATTCCAAAGTTTTAAACGACTAGTACGGAACATTGAACAAAAATTTGTTCAATAGTGAAGTATAGTAATTGTGTTTAGACTAGGATTTTTTAGTGTTACTAACTATTTAAACACAAATGATTAGGTATTCACGGAGTTTATTTTCTTTTAAAACTTTATGTGTAGGTTACTTTTTTTAGAAAATTTAAAATTTTCAAGTGTTAATATTACATATTATTTATGTGCCGATGTTAATTTTGTGACACTATATTTAATCGGAACAATCGCTCTTCCATGTACTCCATGTAACGGAATAACCTATTTTCTACGCGCGTAGTAGTTTATCGGGGTTAGGTTGAGAATGTAAAACATCTGAATTTCTCATTCATCTGTAATGTCCTGTACGTGTGTGAAGTGTACAGGTATTTTACAGCGAAGCTTGACGAAAGTTCTGTGCGTCTACATGAGATCTACATAACACTCGCGTCGTGAGTGTAAAATCATGTGTTATCATATTGGTAGTGAGCCGTACACGTTCATGTGATGCGAGTGAAATACTGAAATATGTTTATGTGCACGAAAATAAGGATGAAAACGTTACAAATGTGAAGAGAACAAAAATCAAACTGTACACGTTTAAAAACACGCACACTTAAAGTTTCGAAATCGAGTATTGTATCATTTGAACACAAACAAAATCTTCTATTGTAAAAACTATGCTGACAACGAGCAGAATCGAAACACATGTTAAAAAAAAAAAAAAAAACGAACAGTTGTATGTGCGTCGTTGAATACGGCAACGCATACGGGTCACAGGAGAAACAAGAAATTCAGACGATGCACAAATAACTTGATTTGAATAGATTATATTGAACCGTTCCTCTAGAATATTTCAAAAAGTGCAATAACGTAATTGTAAAGACGTACGGTATAATCTTAATAAAACATAATGAAAAAAGTGTAATCGCATAATAAACAAGGGCTGTTTTTTGTTTGAAGTAATTTATTTTATAAAAGAATATCGGTTTTGTTTTCAAATAAAATGTAATGGATATATCTAGGAACATATTTTTAAACTCGAAAAGTGATTTGTGCCCTTTTTTTTTATAAAATTACAGGGGTCTTTCTCAGAATTCAGGTGAATTATGTATATTATCCAAGACTAAGTTGTGTGTATTGTATTTTAATTTTTAAGATGAATGACTCGACCGTTTTTTCATTATAATTTAGCATAAGTAAAAAAATGTGGAAATATCTAAAACAAAAAAAAAAAACCATCGATTAAATAGATTTCAGGTACCTTTTGTTTTCGTTCGTGTTTAAATTTATCTCACGAAATTTTTAAATACAAAAAGCCTTGGCTCTTTAATTAAAATTCAATTAGGTATTTTATAATAAAGTGTGAATTTCATTTTCGTTATGCTCCAATATACAATAAAAAAGTTTTCAACGTGTGTTTCTGAAACAACAGTGCGCGAATAGTTTATCGAATTCTGCACACAACGAATTAATTCTTCAAAAAATGATTTAATACAATAACAATTTTCGAATAAAATATGATTTTTCCAATTGTACCCCGAAAAATGTGCTTTTAATTACGCGAACCTTAAAATGTTAATCGTTATTATATAGGTACTTAAGTAACATTCGACAACAAAGCAGATAATTCAAATAAATAAAAAAATATAAATAAATAATTGCAAGTTTAAATGCAATAAAGAAAGTATGTACAATAATAGTTTTCATTCATTATTAGCTCGGTTGAGATAGGAACTTTTTCGTTCAATATTTTTTATTTTTCAAGCTTAATTAATTAAAGCATTCTATTCTAAAACGGTTAATTTTGATTTTTACCAAATTGAGTGTACATGCATACATACATACATACATACATATATAGATATATTATATATATACATAAAAAAAAAAAAAATATATATATATATATATACATATTTGTATGAACGATGAATTTAACGATGTCATTCATTTTTGTCCATTGAAACTATTTCCAAATCAAATGTCAATTTGTGAGTGATAATTTGTTTAAGTCTTACTTTTCTCATAATTAGATTATTGCAAAACACATAATTTACAATTTCGTTACTTAAACTGTTTTATACCTTTTCAAAAAAAAAAAAAAAAAATCAATTATCTAATGGAATTAATTAAATTTAATATAATTTAATTGATCTGTTTGAATGAATGACGAATGTACCAATGTCAATTTTATCAGAAATATTTTTGTATTTTGTTTTAAATAGTCTCAATTGTAGATTCAATGAACATTATTTATTTTCTCCGTTCGTGAGTTTATTAAAATTAATTATTATAATTATACATGATCGCAGCTCGTATTGAAATTATTGCAATCATACATCTATAAATTACTTTTTAGAAAAATAGTTGTCAAACGTTGTATTAGTATATTCAATATTATCAATTTAATTTTCAGTTGTTAACGGGCGATTAAGGACTACAAGCAAGTGGTTAATGTAAAAAGTAAATAATTTATGAACCTCTTAGGAAGTGATCGAATTTTCGTATAATCGGAACTGCAGAAATTGATTTTTGAATTAGAATTAATTATCCTCTCATACCATTAAAGTTTAAAGTGTTTGCTTAAAACTTTGAACTTGAATGCTCCACGTTTTTCCAAAAATCACTGAATGTTTTTTTCGTATCAGTGCGAATAACAGAAGAAAAAAAACTGAACGTTTCTTTAAATTTAACTAATTTCTAAAAAAAAAAAAAAAAGATTATGCCGTATCAAACACAGCGTGGTTAACGCCACTGAGAGTCATCGAGGTTTTAAAAAGTTTGAATCAAACCAAAAACTTTGCCACATTATTTTAAATTATTACCATTTACTTAGGTCTCTACCTAGATGACGTTTAAATGAAATAAAACATTTATTTTGCTGTCGAACCGTCCATAAAAGGCAGAGTTTTTGGTGGCGATTTGTCGACGACAATGATGATGATGATGATGATGATGATAATGGAAAGGTACCCTCGTAATAGAGTTGTCTTTACATTTTTTGCATATTATCTGTCATTGAAAAATAAATATGCGAGAATATTTTTTTTTTCGTCCTTCAACACAAGACCCGTAAAATAGGTTTTTTAGCACACGTAGAGGGATGTTGCGATATCGACGGTTTCTTTATTTTTTTTAGAAAATATCAAATTTGATATCCAGCGAAAGGCTAACTATTTGTTTGCTTTTAATTAATTTGCTCAATGAGACATGGCATAGCATTATATTTGACGGTTAATGGAAATCGCAATGTTTGGATCGAATTACAAAAGAATTGTACGGAAAAACGATATAAATTAAATAAAACAACATTATGTTTAGATTCACGTTACGGGTCATCCGTACTAAATGGAAAATTATACTAATAGCAAAATGTTATATGAGAAATGCACTGAAACAAATACTTACATGTTATGTATACATTGTGATGTGCAATTATTTATTTTGGTTTATCTTCTCACATATATAATTTTCATTTTTTTTGGAGTCGAACCACTTTTAATAAAAACCGTTTTTTTGTTTATAAGTAATACATAAAGCTTACTTTTGGAAGCTCATATTAAAACTTTAAAATATCATTTTTGTTATTAGGTTCGTTTTTTAAGTAGTTTCATAAAAAACATGCATGCTTTTAAAGAAAATATTTGCTATGAGTATTCGATATCAAATGATATGGGCCGATGCATTATAAAGTTTATCACGTTATATTGTGTTGTATAAACAATTTTTAACTTAAAAAATAAAAATAAAATAAGAGTATTTGTTGATTAATTTGTATTACGTGACATTATATCAGTTTTTTCGATTTTGTTTTCTGGCGATTATTGTAAATAACTAATAAATATTTTTTGGACATTAAGTGTAGCAAAATGTCTATTAATTTTAAATTAAATTAAAAAAAATTATTTTGAAATATAAAATTTAAAATTATATTTATTTATTTTTTTTTTTTGATTGTTGGTTCCGTCTAAAAGACACGTTCAGTTGTTTTATAGATCATATCGCGGATTTCATTAAAACTATCACATTTATTTTAGTAAAAATTTGACGAAGAGTAATAAAGGAAAATAATTTCAAAATATGCACACCAATTGATAACGGATTTATATTTGTGTTTTTTGAGCACGGGAAAAACCAAAAACTATCCCATAGTATGTATTTTAGATTTTAAGATTCTTCGTTACAATAACGTGTTAGTTGATTAAATTTCTAATTGTTCCATAATAAACTTAACTGAAATTAAAAATTTTTATGCCATAAGACCACCGTTATTTTAGTAGTTTTATTAATTTTTAGGAAGTCCTTTAGAGTGATCTCAAATATTTCTGTATTTATATCAATCAAATGTTTCATTGAAAATGTGACATCGCCAAAACGGTTTTACCAAAACGTCATAGATCCCATCCATGTTGGCGATTTTCCAACTAGCAACATGCACGGCCAAAAGTTCATTATCAATTTTAGATAATTTAATTGTGATTTATTCATGAGTAAACGCTAAATTAGAATACGATTGTAGAATAGCTAGGGTTTTGTGTAGCAAAAACCGAACTAAGTACAATGGTAAGTTAAGTAACTTGTTAAAATTATATGCACCACGGAAAACCATTCGTTTAACTTTATTTCAAGAGAATGCATTATTGTATGCTTTATGTTAATAATTGTTTAACTCAACCATATACGAAGACAAATTCGTCTGGGTACAGGTCGACAAGTGAGGATGTACGTTGACATTTATTAGGAGTGAATTATTCAGTATTTATTATTGAAGATTTGAAACAAACCAATGATTCATCGCCGCGTTCAAAATATGATTTCGAGTTATACTGAATAAACTTCAATGTTTTAAAAAGTACAGATATTACCAGTGGCGCCGAACCCCCTTAATAAGTGTTGTTAAAACAATAGCTTAAATGGGGTAGGTGGTCCTAGGGGCCTACTGGGCCTAGCCCCTAATGGTCATTAGAATCTTAAGGCTCCTCATATAACGTAGGTAGTATCATAAGACATAAAGTAATATAATAGTTGGAATAATTTTGGTGGGTGGTACCTTGTGAAAATAAATTTGACAATAGTACTTTTTTTAGAGCTCGGCGCCACTGGATATTACAGTTTGACGTCATTGAAAAACATAAATGAATGCATATATTTTTAAATATACGAGAAATATCTATTGACTGACAAAGTTCAACATATCGATTTTTAATAATAATATGATAAAATTATAAAATTATACGAGATACCTTTTTAAGAAATACTAAATATTATAGATTTAAATCAAATTATGATGTAAACATGTGTGTATACATACATATATATATATAAATGATTTTCGATATTTCATGTATTAAAATGGTAAATTTTACAAAATAAACTTGTGTAAAATGTTTGATATTAATGCCTTAAAATTCAAAATTGCAAGTTTTATGGAATGAAAACGAGAAATTTATAGCTCAATATTTATTAATTTAAATGGGTCAATTAAAAAAAATATATATATAAATATATAAATATATATATTCAGTCCACATAACTCTGATCAACATATTTGGTATACATTTCAAAATTAAATTACATATTTTTTTGAAGTTATAATAAAGTAAAAAAATCTATTGTTTGTCAGTTCATTGAGCTAAGACAAAAAAAAAAAAAAAATAATAATAATAATAATAATAAAAAATTAAGTTACCAGATTCTGTTTTGTAATGTTTGTTTCTCATAATAGGTCAATAGCTTTTTCCGGTGTAGAAAAAATAATTGAAAAATCATAAAAGGTGTTTAAATTTAAAATATACTAAACTAAATTAAATTCTTATTCACAAAGGGTCTTTATAAAAACCATTTGTACCACTCTTTCAACTTGAAGTAATAACCAGACAAAAGAAATAAAAAAAAAAACATATTTGACTGTAAAACCTAATGAAATAGATAACATTCATAAATGTATTACTATTTTCATATCATTTCATTTTTATACTACCTACTATTCAAGCTTTTTTATGTGTTCTAGCCCTAGCTATGTTTACATTTTCATTAAAATCGATTAAGAAAATTTATTATTATTTTTTTTTTATACAAGCTTGAAGTGCCTATATACGGTGAAATTTTCGCGAGAATTAAATCAAAATGGATTATTCTTGTTATTATTATTATTCTTGGAAAATGTTTTCTTGAAAATTGAAAAGTTCACCAATTGTTTAGGGTTTATAATTTTCTCGAAAAGTAAATTATTAGATGATAAAATTATTCATTTAGATACACTCAGAATCGTTTTTCGAAACAATGATTCATCGTTGGCTTAAAATTATTTCATTATAAACTATCGTTCGCCAGATGATCTAATCATTAAAATGGCTCATCTTATATTCTTTAAACTTCCGTCAATATCATATTCGAGGATCGAAGAGACAAATAATGAACTTTCATCACCATTATCTTACCTTTTTTTCAAAACGTCAAGTATAAATAATTTTAAGGATTTCAATTGACAATTTTACCGAATTGATCTGGTATCATATTTTTTTGGGATTCTGACAAAATTAAGCATTGTCCATAAAAATAATAATGTGACATTATTTCGTTGAATAAATATTGAAAAGTGCGTATCAAATAGTTTAAAGTTCTAAAAAAAAAAAAAAATAATCGACATTTTTAAACGAAATCGGGTTAATATCGTTAACTCGTAATTATTATTAGATGTTTAAAGTTCAAACATGTTTGCTGCTGTCAGGGAATAATATTTTATGAACTTTTAAATGTTTATTTATGAAGACTTGAAACAATCGATTACGTATTTATGCAGAGAAATACAAAAAAAAAAGCAATCGTCGAAGCGGATATGAAATATTCTTTATTCGTTGTTATTGACTAATAGCTTTTATGTGTATCTTTCAGTTCGGAACGGATCAATCGTCAAACCAGTAGACGGTAGTGGAATACAGATACTTTCAGGGACTGGATATAGTTTATGATGGCGTTTGTTTCTTGCCAAAAACAATCGACGTATGAGTGTGCCAAATGTAATGGAACCCCGATCGTGATAGATTCTACGTATTTATGGAATAATATAGTTACTTCCTACGATCTATCCAAAGCACTAGTGGATATTGTGGCGTTCCTGCTATTATTTTCGCACTCAAATTAATCGCTATCCAAATCCGTTTCATCGTGAATATTCTGAGTTAAACTACGGAAAATATGGTTGACTCATTAAACGTTTATAACTACTAATAAAAATACAATATATATATTTTGTCGGAGTTTCAACACTGGTTTTATAGATACATTTCATTAGTTCAGTGCTATTAATCTCTCGAACTATCGGTCGAATAATACCTACAAATTTCAAAATCAAAGGAAAAAAAAGCCGATAAGATAATGGTGGTGGAAGTTCGTCCTTCGTCGCTTCGCTCCTCGGACAAGATAATGGTGAGGAGTGTATAGCACTTTCTATCATGGGATCACCTGGTTTACGATAGTTTAGTTGTATGGTACTTTACATTTGAATGCAATGATAAATCATTGTAAGTTAAGTACAGGATACAGTAGTTGGGTGGGATACACGAGATGCATTGCTAGATTAGGCATTATTGGATAGATTTTGGAATTATTTTATATTATAAAAAAAAAAACGATTCTGAACGAAGATGAAGATGTCAGCCTTAAATTGTAATATATATTTTATTTTAATATCCTAGATTGGGTTAAATTTACATTTGTCTATTCATGTGACTTCTGCTCGTGAGCATTGGACAAACCAGGATGTGCATAGATAGGGCGTAGGTAAATACCATATTATTTGCCTAAATGCACTATCGTGACGGTACCACCCGACCCCGCCGTCCATATATGCTGAATGCTCCGTGGCTACGTCTATTTAAATATTAATAATTAATAATAATATATGAAATCCGCATGTTTATGGAACTGATACACACATTAAAATAACTGGAAATTGGAAGTTAGTAACGTTCTATTCAACCATGTAAAGGTACGTTATACACCTTGTGTTTACAATCTACCAATATTTTGTATAGAACAGCTGTCAGCTACTGATTATATTATAATAAACTTAATCTATTTAATTATCTTTATCAGCTGTGATATTACATAATATTTTCATTTCTTATCTTTGAATACAAAAATTTTTATACATTTTCAACTACAAAATAATTTGCAAATATTCGTGATTTTGACAAATTTTGTCGATTTTTGAACTTCAACTGCTTATAAAAAAAAATTGTGCCTATGTATTTGAATAATTTTTGAATCACTCTTAGATCAACTTATTCAAAACCTTCTATTAAATTTTCAAGCGATTTGGTAGGGCCAAAAAATTGTTATCGACTTTTATAAAAAAAAATCTAAGAAAAATCGAATTATTCAAATGCCTATAAATAGCTAAAAAAATAAACGAAATATTTTGAAAATACAACTATGTAAAGAAAATGCCTATTTAAACATTTTGTAAAAGTTTTAAGTTTCTACGACCTATACTTTTTGAATAAGAACAAATATCAAAAATCAATGATGCCTAAATTGTTATTTTACGCGATTATGTGAAAAAATTGTAATTTCAAACACTCATAAAAATTTTTGATTTTATTCCAGTGCAAATTTTTTTACAGATAATTGAAGGAAAACGTATGTCAAACTTTGTACCGAATTTACAATTCTTAGTTTTGAATACTTAAAATTTTATGAATTTTCAACTGCAAAATACATAGCAAATATACATGATTTTGACGAATTTTGTCAATATTAGCACTTATAAACGCTTATAAAAAAATTTTGTGCCTATGTATTTTTATAATTTTTGAATGGGAGTTAGAACAACTTATGTGGACCCTTCTATTAAATTTTCAAGTATTTCGTCCGAGCTACATTTTTTTTATCAACATTTATAAAAAAAAAAATTAAAAAAATCGAATATTTCAAATGCCTATAAATTGATTAAAAATGAGTGAAATCTTTTGAAAATAAAATTATATAAAGAAAATGCCAATATAAACAACTGATAAAATTTTCAAGTTTCTACAACTTATACTTTTTGAAAAAAAAATAAATAGCAAAAATCGTTTGAGGCTAAACCGTTGTTTAACGTGTTTTTGTAAAAATTTAAATTTCAAACACTCATAAAATTTTTTTGTCTGAATCCGGTAGAGTTTTTTTTGCAGATAATTGAAGAAAAACTAATGAAAAACCTTGTACCAAATTTTCAAAACTTAGTTATAAAAGAAAAAAATTTTACGATTTTTCAACAACAAAATTATTTGCAAATTTTCGCAATTTTTACATATTTCGTATAAATTGGAACTTTGAGCACTTATAAAAAAAAATTGTGACTTACGATTTTGGATTTTTTTTTATCAGTTATGGAACAACTTATAAGAAACCTTGTATTAAATTTTCAAGATTTTCTGGCAAAAAAAAAAAATTTTATCGTTATTTTAAAAAAAAATACTTAAAAAAATTGAAAATTTCAATTGTCTATAATTAGCTCAATAAAAGTCAAAAGTGTTCAAAAATTTTACCACGTATAGATGATTTCAATATAAACATTTGGTGAAAATTTCAAGTATCTACAATTTTTGGTTTTTGAGTAACGGCTAAATAAAAAAATCGATTTCGTCGAAAACGGGTTTTGCACAAAAAGTACCGTTTTTTCCTCATTTTTTGTTTGTTTTTCCCGTGGCATTTGAAAACTTTTGGGAATTTTCACTTGTGACCTCTCTAAGGTACCTCCGATATTCGTTTTGCCACCGAAAACATACCCTGAAGTTCAAAATTGAAGCATTATTTCGAGTAGTTATGGTGTACACAGACACAAAAACAAAAAAAAAAAAAAAAAAAAACAAAAAAAAAAAAAAAAAAAAAAAAAAAAAACACACATCATAGTAAAATCAATACATTCTTCACTTCGTTCAGAATCTAAAAAATCATACAAAAATATTTTCTTTCATAATATTACATTATAACTTGTGTGGTTGCCATGAAAATTAAAAAACGTAGAAAATCACGTAAATGAAAAAAATACGGTAGAGCCATGATGGTCCAAACACTCAATAGTCTGGTGAACGCTGTAATCCGAATGGCACATAAATCTATTTGTGCGTAAGAAATTACATATGAATTAACTAATTGATTTTTATGAAACACAATTTAATCAATGACAAATGTTTGTTGATAAAAACGATCGTGTTATTTTATTATTGTCTCTTGTCCGACGTTGTGTTAAATTCCATCAATAATATATCGTTCGTCGGTTCACTTTTATTTAATTTTTTCTTGTACCTATGTACAATAAAATAGTATATAGAGATAATTTGGGGGCGCACGCGGTCGACAAAAGTTTCCTACTCATTCAGTCTTTTTTTTTTAATCATAATAGTCTACAATAATTAATTCACATTAATTCTTTTATGTAAAATTGGTAATCCAATACACTCTTTCTAAAAATAATGATAAAATACATATTCTATAAATGGATATACTCGCTATTTAGAGGTGTCTTTTTAAAGAGGTTTTACTGTATCAATTAAGACTTAATTTAGTGGTAAGAAATATTCCCCTCCCCCAAACTAGGGCCATTAGGTACTCGTAGAAGTGTTTTAAATTCTGTACGAGAAGCGAAAAATTTCAGTTAAGGTCAAAGTTAAGTGTACCAAAAAGTGTATCCAGAAAAACAAAACAAAAAAGAAAGAAATAAGAATAGATTATTTCCTACACTTAGAGTATAAATTTTTTTAAAAATATTAGTTACAGCGCATTAAGATAATAATAGTAAAAAAAAAAAAAATAATAACGACCGTGGTCGGGGGCTCCCCTGTCGACAGTAAAGTTTCTTATGCTTTTCTCTCAATGCAAATAATGTAAAGTAACGAATCTAATAAAAATTCTCATTTAATATATAGAGATATAAAATAACAAATTATTCATTATAAAATAAAATAATTTTTGTAATACTTATATTGTTTATTTAAATAATATTGGATCATAGAAATTATTGGATTATGGCAAATCAATAGTTTATGTGTGATGTATAATTTGTGTTCCGTGCGAAATTTGAATCTATTTAACCATTAATTTATTAAATAATTATTTTTAATCTGTAATGTTAATTTGAACCGAACTATTTTTGGTTTGAATTTTTTTTCAAACAAAATTATTATTTAACGGATAGAAATTTAATTTAATTTAATTTAAATGTTTTTGAAACATTTCAAGATGCGATTTATTATTTTGCTAAAGGAACTTGATAGTGCCTCGATAAGTCCGTTATCATTTTGGAAACAGTTGTCACTAAATTATTTGTAGTCGCATATTATACTGTATCGTCGTACTACTATATTTCGTAGTAATCGTTTGCTATTAGTAAACTATTTCGACAATCGTGAAATCGATTGATAAGAATGATGACAATGAGCGGAGAAGAGCGTACGCCACGTTAGCGCGAGAGTCGAATCGAAACGTACAAGTCGCGAGTATATCGGAGCAGGCCCCCCGTTTATGGCGAATCCCGAGTTCCGCAGGCAGGTCTACACGTGAATATTGTGTCTTTTTCGGTAACACCGTTCCTCCCATCGTAAACTTCTTTCGGGCTTTTTCACGCGAGTTCCCGTAGCTTTATTCACTGTCACCAAGTAACGCGCACACGCTCGTGTATTATTATAATAGAAGTCGCACGTGGGGGATTCGTTATGTGACGATTTTTACCGATTCACTCTTACCGTAAGCCACGCGAAAAAAAAGAAAAAGGAAAAAAATATCGAACAGAAAAAAGTTATTACATATGTCGAGTCGTCCCGAGACGCTCTGTGTGGATATAATATGACAGATTCGGCCGACGCTGATGAGTCGCGGAGATAATAACATTATATACTCGTACTTGTTTTTCGCTTGCGTCTTGGTTGTCACCGCCGCTTCGTACGTGTTTTCTTTAAAGCCCGCTCACGGAGTGTGTGTGTGTGTGTGTGTGTGTGTGTGTGTGTGTGTGCGTGAGTGTGTATGTGCATAAATCATGACTGACGGGCGGGTGATTATTCCGGGAGAGACGGGAGTGGTTTCGGTCCAGGTGAAAAGGGCCGGCCGACCGGAAGATCGGCCGTAATAAAACGCCACGTCGGTACGAGGGACGGAAAGGAGCGGAAAGGAGCGGAAAGCGATGGGAAGGGCGGGTTACAGGTGCGTACTGCAGGTAACCGAAAACCTGCCGTGCCGCGGCCGTTCGCAGTGTGTATTATCGTCTCGTAATATACGTGCACGCGCCGTTGCGGCTCGCGCGCGGCCGGCAGAGATAATTTCATTAATATTGTATCGCGTAACGTTATGAAATCGAACTGTTAACGCGCGTATATAACGTTATATGGCAGTGTGATTCGGCGGCCGGTATATAACGGTCTCGAGGGCTGTGCGAGTGGTGTTATTATTGTATATCATGACGTCGTCGCCGGGCCAACGATCGTTTCCCGAAAGCGAATAATTACCGTGTTTATTACCTGCGGGGAAACCTCCGTTAACGGACACCTCACGACGGTCCACCCTCGAAACGTAATCCACGTGCGCGATATCTCCATTAAATTAATCCTCTCGTTCGCAATAATCCCATTTTTAATTATACCTACCAGTTAGATTAACATAATATTAAATTCCCAACATATTTCTATTGAAACATATGTGTGTGTGTGTGTGTGTTTTCAAAAATGCGTGTTTGAATTAAAACAAATATTAGCTAATAAATATTTGCAGATACGTTCCGGGTTTTCTTTTGTTAAATACCAGTTGCCCGGACCTTTCTCGGGAAAATCTTCATTTAATATTATATTTTTATTTAAGTTTCGATCGTAGGTCACCAGTAGCCAATTTTCAGTTTTATAGGCTATAATTTTGAAACGCTTGACCATTTTTTAATTTTTACCTTATACTTTATAGATAAATATAATAATTGAAAAAAAATAATGACAGTTATTGCAGTTATATTTATGATTTCTCTTTAATCGACTTGATAGCTCTTGATACCTCCATGAGGTTTCCAATAAAATAACTGCGAAATAAAATTTATTTCACATTTAATGTGAGTACAAATAATATATTAAATATATTATTTAATAGCATTAATAATAATACGTATATCTATCTGGCTACAATATTCGATCGTATTCAAAATCAAGTTACCTATTTTAGTCACTATGGTCACACTGGCGTTCGATGCACATAAATACACTTACAGCTGAAAACTTTTTTTGTACAGCAGACTCTTCTGGTACAGATTATACTTGGGAATGATTTCAGTTTTATGGAATAGACAGTCGAAAAGCTATTTTGCGTTTTGCGAATGCGGGTCTTTCAAAAAGTATTTATGGCATCTCTTTCTTATAACTAGGAAAGTAATGTTACTAGAAAAGAAAAATGTTCACCATATATTAATGGCATATTGATACTTACTTTAAAAAAGTTAAAAAAAAAATGTCTCAACTTTTGGGACAATAGAACTTTAAAAATACCTTGTTTTGTTTAATTTAATCTCTATTAGCATTATTAATAATGGACAAAAAACATTGAAAATTTAATAATATGATCATACTCATACACCTTACGACACTGAGAAAAATTTCAAAAATTGTTTATCAAAAAATCAAAAAATATCAAAAAAAACATTATGTTCATGTAAATTATTGTATGATTTTTACGGGATAGGCTATTTTTTGTGTGAATATTCAACTTTAAACGTTTACTGAAAGAAATGGTCCACTCATTATAAAAATTTGGTTACAGATAAAACAACATGTTTTGCATCTTTTGGTTAAAAAAATTTCTCGTCCCGCATGTATTCGGATTTTAACAGTCGTACCGGAATCGGTTGTGCACGCGCACTCAAACAGCGACCTACCGGTGTCTGTCCCTCTTCGTGTAGAATCGGTTTGCTCATCGTATGAGGATTAACGAATTCGTCAGTGGCCACACTCAAGGGTCAGTCATAAGATGTCCGTCGGGTTCGGAAAAGTCGAAGGTTCGGAGGAGAGGGGAACAGTGGTTTCATTTTATATCATATAGGATTGTGCATGACCTATTTTTGGTTTTTTAGGTCAGTCGTAAGTTGTATCGCATTATTTATCAGTTCTTAGTATTCATTCAAACAACTGGAAATTTTCGTATGTCTTCTTAAAACAACAAAAATGTGATAGTTTTGATCTGTAAAAAAAGTTAATACGAAAATGTGGAAAAATTTTTTTTCCAACCAACAAAAATCAGTTTAATTTAGAACGATGTTTTGTATTTTTTTTTTTTTTTTTTTATGAATGAACCATTCGTTGTTTTATAGAAGGAGTAATTACTCAAAAAGTTTCACATCAACATTTTCTAGATAAAAAAACATTGTTGTAAATCCAATACATTCCAGCTTGTCTTGTCCTGTTCAGGATATTAATAATGATTTTAAAAAATGTCTGATTGTTCTCTTACGAAATCTAAACGTAATAAATTTACAGGGTTCGTTATAACTGTTAATAATTTAACATGAAAATATCCCGATCGGAAGTATACGAATCGTAAAAATTACGTTGTTATCGATAATTGGTATTCAACAATAGAGGATGAGTGCCTTTTAAAATAGTTGATGAACTATGGAAATCGTAATCGTCGATAGTTTAATACGCGTACATCGAAATGGTACTTATTCCGTGTTTCAAATAGTTATTTATACGATGGCAGTTTTTAACGTTACTAGAGAATATAATGTCATGCTGTTAATGGCAGGAAAAATTAATAATGAATAGCGATATTATAATATGACGATTTTTTTTTCTTGCATGACAGTAATACCGGTACAATAACAGTCGAATGAAAATTTAATGCACTGACCGCGATGCTTCAAGCGCATTAAACGAAACGTATTCAATAGGCAACGTTGACATACGATTATGATTTAATTATTATTATTATTATGATTATGATTATGATTATTATTATTATGATTATGATTATTATTATTATTATTATATTATGTGATAGAAATACAATGTTTACGAAAAGTAATATCCATTGTCCGCAGATATTTATTTATAATATATATTAATACGCGTACGGGATAATGCCGTCGCGTTATGGTTTCTCGCTATAAATTCAGGTTTACGATATAATGGCCGAGCACGCTGTTACTGCGGCTCGATTAGATTTTCGGTATTAATTTAATAACAATATGGCTGTCTATAAATTAATACATATATACTCACTTGTATTAGCTATTTCGACCATTGTCACGCGAAATTCGAAAAGTTTTACCCCGGATGATAAGTGTAACGATCTATAATTCAAGCATTTCAAACGGATTCACTATATATATATCAACGATCCTCAATATTTGTAACGTACAAACGATTTACGATTATCCGTGTATAAAAAAGACGAACAAAGTTCAAGTCGTTGAATCACTGAGCTAACTATTAAAAGATCGGTTAACATTGTTTTATTTTTGTTTGAGGCGCGGTAGTTTTCTTTCTTTTAATCGTCGTGACTTAACTTTTTGTATCGCAGTGTTTCTGTTATACCATATCCCGCAAATACTCAGCTGTTCTGTGCAAACGTTTGGCCAACTGATCGACGTGTTGATGTATCATTTCGGTTATTTCTGTATGGGTTTTCAATATTTGGAGGATACCGTTTGTACCGAAATGTTTCGTTGCGAGACGGCGCCAAAAGAATTAAAAGCAAATGACGTTCGTGAGACTTTGTACGTAGCGATTATGTCCCCAAATAATCATAGTTGTTATAAAATGAGTGTTATATTCATATTAATTAGTAGGTATAGAATATCACGAGCGAAATTACTGGCATAAAAAACAATAATAGCGATGATTTTCAAAGACCTTTTTGAATTTTGAGCAATGCTCGATGTAGATGATTTCTGTGATACCATTTTTTTTTATTTTTCTTCGTTCAAAATTTAAAATTAAGCTAAATTTATCAAACTATTACTGTGAGACGATGTGCAATTTTTAAAAGATAATATTTAAATACTTTAAATTCTTGTTCATATCATTTATGCTCAATTACGTTGTGTAGTATACTTATTTAATTCACTTTGGTATCCATTGGTTAAAAATATTTAAACTGTAATTTTATTTGATTCACCTTCGTAATTAATAAAATCGCGCCATGCAAAGAAGCTTTACAAATAAGTAATAACTAAAATGATTTGTGATTTATATGCAGTGATAGTAAAATCATTTTATTGAAAAAATATTCACGGTAGGTACTCAGACGTTTTAAATTAAAAAAAAAAAAAAGATTACCTGTCTTTGCTCGTTGGCTAGTTCTTAATTTATTACGAATAGATGAGAGAAAAAAAGAAGATTTTATTAGTTTTACAAGATGGGTTTTCACTTCGAAACACGCTTTTGAATTCTGTTAAAGTCATTAAAATTGTTCATTTAGCCATATAATGTGATTGGAAGAAAAAAAAAAGTAGATTATAGAATGAAAAATAACATTTTCTCATACTTTTAGTGCCTAGTTCAAACGTGCTAATAGTAAAAAAGTGTTTGTAAATACTACGTGCGCGCAAAAAGTACGCGATCATGCATATATTTTATCTCAGTTGAAGATCGCTTATTAAAATGTAACGATTTATTGTTTCTTTAAAGTTTATAAAATAAAACACCGAATTTCACTGTGAAGACAGTCGCGTAAAAGAAAACGTGTAAACGATAAAATAATATGAAAAAAAAACAAACTCAAATAAATCCCTAACTATGCGTAATATTTCATTAGTACGTGCTCTAAGCATTTTCGAATAAAAGTGTATTTTTGTCGTTCAAACTTATTTTAGGAGTAAGTGTTGTATTTTTAAACTCTGAGTAAGTGACTATACGAGTAATTATTCCAGGTTACTTGAACGTTGTGGCGGTGGATTGAAATCATCGATTTAATTTCGGCCGTCATAGTCTTGTACATCTATAGGAAACACCGACGAAATAATTATTATGAAGTCTTAGATACACGGGCTGAATAGACCGAAGGATGGCAAACAGGAGATAAAAAGACTCATATACCCAAGGGGATTTATATTTTCAGTTTATTTAAAGTAGTTTTAAAGTTTATTAGGCGCATTGTTTGAATATCTTCGTGAGAGACATAATTATTGTCGTTGAATTCATAATGAATTGTGAAAGTAAATTCGTCTGGGGAACAAAACATTTAATTACATAATACTAAATTGAATAATTCATTTTTTATTTTTATACTTCGTATTACAAATTATTATTGATTAATATCGAAAGAAAAAAAATATTAGAAAAATTAATTAAAGCTTTACGGTGCAGTGTTTATTAAATTTATCAAATTATATTATTTGAATATTAATTATCACGTATTTAAACATTTGAAATAATTATCAAATAAAGTTTCTGATTTTTACATCAAAGATACGATGTAGTCGTGTATATTCATCAACGTAAAATAATGAGTAGTTGATAGATGTGCAAATTTTAGATAGTCAGTCCAGCTTAAAACCGATAAGATTCGACTAGTATTAGTCAGAGATTAATGAGACCGAGAAAACTTTCGGGGCGCCGAATGTTTTTTTATTTTTGTTAGCCAGCGCAATAAAAGTTGTTGAAAACACATACAAATTTGAACGGGAAGTCCTAAAACTCTGTGGGTTTGCAAAACCGGGTTACACGTATAAGTAGGTATTTCCGATGTCGTGGCATCTACCTTTCAAAATGCGCGCATACGCCAACAGCACATTTGTTGTATTATATTATTATTAGTATTATTATTACCGGCAGTAGGGGGTTTCGTGTGTTTTGTTCGTCCAACGAGAAATAACACTCCATCATCATCAAGAAATAATATAATGTATGGAAGTACGTGTTAAAGGCGTAACACTAATTTGGGTGAATGTACGTAGGCATAATATACTGTTATATAGGTATGAGACTGTCGGAGAAGAAAGTAATGACTAATACAAACGAACGATACGTTATTACACATTTTGACAAAATTAAAAAATTTAATGTACTGTGCAATATATTTAAACATTATTATTATTATTACTTGAAGTTACGTGTTTTGTTATGGTCAAGTGATATTTTCTTCAATGTTTGTTGGAAACAACGTGAACGCTGTTTATTAATCGTTTTGTTTAATGATCTCAGAATTTTCGCGATTACAATTTGAAATTCTTTTAAATTTTTTTTAGTTTTTTCAAATATTCATAGAATGAAAAAAAAAAAAAAATTAAAAAAAATCGCTTCTTTTTTCACTTATATTCCTCCAACGAAAATGATTTTTAGTTTTGACACAACGGTGTTATTAATATTGCTATAGTATACGTTTTTTCGTATTAGAAACTTGTTAGACTGTCTAAGAACTGTCTTAGAAGTGTTTGCTGTGATCATAATGTAAGTATAAATTTGACCTGAATTGGTTGGCCAATAAACGGCAACGTGTTAGAGGCGTTTAATATTACAATATTACATTTGATCGTTTCGCGTTTTAATTATTATTTATTATTTTTCTCTGTTTTTCTCATGGTTTTGTGGCCGTGCTAACCAAAAATGAATAAATTATACATACACATGACCATTTTCGAACAGGTGCTGAAAAGGTATACTTATAATTTGTAAGTTACCTTCATCTAATGCATTTTGTGTCAGAGATGATTGAATAATGGTTGTTATTTTAAAATGTGTAACAAAACATTAATATTTTGAACGACCGAATTTTCGAAACTTTTTTTGGACGCTTATTAAAAATACGAAATTGAAAAGAAACCCGAACTGTAAATTAATAAAGAATTGAATTAAAAAAAAAAAAAAAAATAAATAAACATTAATTAAGTTGAATAACTACGTTTGTTATTATAATGTATACAGTATTATCATATTACAAACTTTATACTTCATTAAAAAAAAAAAAAAACTTAAAAGCCGTAATTAAATTATATTGATTTGGCATGCTACTGATTTGGGTTAATTATTAAACTGAAAATATTGGGCACTAACTCGGGCAGGTCGACTATAGTTAAAATTAAATTTACTACTAAGGTAACTTTTTGTGTTTAAAATTATTTTAGAATAGAATATGAATTCATAAATATTCCGAAAACATATTCTGTGTTTGACGACGTTGTCCGCTTAACATGTATGATTAAAAATTTTTTTTCTAAGCACACATTTATTTTGTTTACGCTTGAATATTACATCTGACTCAAATTAAATAAAATTAGATAAAAAATAGTGAAAATTTTTACTTTTTCAAAAACGCAGTTTCATTAGTGCTTTAAATCGTATATTGAAAAATGCAAGTTTAAACATTAATATTAGGTTAAAAATAGAGTAAATGTGCTTAAAAATCATCACTCTGTATATACTTTTAAATAAAAAGTTTTGAAATAGTGTTGATAGTTTTTAGAATTAAAAACTTTTCGAAAGAAAAATGCCGGTTTAAAATATGTACAACTCATCTGCCCTAAAATTTGGTATTGCGCTGTAAATAAGAATTACAGCCATCAAGTCCGAGGGCACTAAGTCGGAAAGTGTTAATGTTCGTTTATAAAAGCTTAATGTATACATAAGTGGTTTACTTCACGGTATTAATACAATCTTATTGTGTAGTTAAACTCATCCAAAAATGATATTCAGTCTACCGTGAAATATTTTCTGTAATGTTCTTATTCATGAATTAGCCACGAAATCGATTTTTGTTTCGTACAATGAAATAAAAACAAATTTATTTTATTTGAACCTAAATCGTGATTTATAAGTCTTATATGATTTTTTCATAACGATGATTATTTTTATGTGTTTATAAAAATTATTCGAGTTGATGCGCATGCAGAGATTTCACTATAAAAACCGTTGATTACACCATGATATTTCTTCAAGACCCATTGGTCTTGTCATATTTGATAAATAATTGTCTAGTTACTTTTTCGGTTTCCAAAACGTTAAGTGTCTGTGAGCAAATTTCTCCATTAAATCGTTAATATTAATGCTTCAATTAGCTTATATAGTGATATACACTGTTTAATCTATGGTTCACATTAATAAGTAACCGAAAACTTCAAAACCTTATGAATCTTTAATGTTATTTGTCCGACGTTTGTATTCGTCACTGCACAGTGTAGTGTAACGAATTCTCAAAACTACTAATTAAAGTAAAATAAATAAATTACACTTGAGAACGTTTCTTGCCTTTTCTTTTATGAAGATTTATAGACGAGCGGGAGCATTGCCGGTAGACTATGCAGTTACCGGAGGCTTGCGTTTTGGTTTAAAAATTACATTTTATAATTTACGACCTACAGTGCCGGGTAATTATTCAAACACGGTTTTAGTGATTATGGGAAAGGCCAAAGACTGATAAGCTGGCTTATTCGAGATTATTAAGTTTCTTCATTGACTTTGGTGTATTATTATTATTATTGTTATTGTTAAGTTTTGAAATTTTCACTACTCATACCGAACCGATCAACGTTCGAGGACGCAATAATTCATTATGAACTTGAGAATACAAAAAGTACAGAACATTTGATCGCAAGAAGACAGAAAGTGAGATTTATCGGATCAGAGCGTTTTTGGCGTTCTCCGTGAATTAGATAACCAGGTGAAATTAATATTTATTCGGCGTATGATGCAATGTCTTTGGGTACTGATTGCTTTTGACGATTAAAAAAAAATTCTTGGCGGTGGACTTGAAATAACTTAAAACAGATATTTCGAATAATATTGTGATACGCCCCGCCGCGGCGCGCCGGTTGAAAATGACTGCTATGCTACGCAGTGTGAATAAAAGTCGACGGTATTGGTGATATTTAAGTTTATAAAGTCATGTTCTTATCAATCTTATCGCATGTAACTAGATTCGATCGTTTTCGAATTTGTACATTACACTGGAAATGACTGGAATAATTTTTACATTCAGTACTTTAGATGGTATCGTAAAATGTCAGCCTTTTTAATGAATCATACGACAAGCACAAAGGACAGTAATAACTGTGAAAAATCTTGATATGAATAAAACGATATGAATTTTGTAATAATAAACGTGTGTCTAATGGCAATAAAAAATCAGATATGATGTAATAATGTGTTTTTCAATTTTGTGATTAAAATTTTGAATATATTGTATTTCGTATAACAATTTGTAATTTCTTTAAGATGCATCATCATTCATTTACGTTTCGAACGCGTCACGTATCTAATGAAATTTAAATTGAAAATGTTTTCGTTCGTTATACGTTAACCTAACCTAAAGTCTTTTATTGTACGTGATACGACATAATAAATATGATGTCAACATTTTTACGGATTTAATATATCATCGTCGTTATTGTTCATATTCATATGTTTGAAATATCGCGGATAAGGAGTGAAATATGCCAATCGAATGAAAAAATCCCAGCGAATTCCGCTGAAGACGTTCGTGAAGAAGCTCGAGGATACAATGTGTCAGAAAAAAATATCCAAAGTAATTGATTTTTAGCGTATCATCGATAATCACATAAGACGGTATTCATAATTATATATTTTTTCTAAACGTTAGTTTAAAAAATAATATACAGAACATTCATAAAACATGAAACTTTTATGCAAGTAAGTAGACAACGGGATCGGCAAAATACTATGATTTCTCTAAATTATGGAAAAAACAACTTATAAGCATTGCAGACCCTATTGCTACGAAAGCGGTTGAGAACCACCCTAATCACGCCACCAAAGCATGCTATCTTCTCTTCACGAATACCGTCAAATTATTTATAGTAAATTTAGATTTTCTGAAATCAAAAATGTTCCACGTCATACATTTTTCTCCTTTTTGAATATTCGTGTGATAAGATTGCCATACCTAACGTACATTTTAGATAACTCTTTGTGTGAACGTCCGTACTATGTTATTATTACGTAACACACCCTAAGGGGAAGTCCGGGTGTGCGAAAATAAAACTGACGATTCGCAGACCTGCCGCGGGCTCGACTTCACGGTTAATCTGTCACGAAACGCCGAGTGAGTTTGACGTCAAATTTACTCGTAACAGGTATGGCAGGCCACAGGCGAAACGGTGGTTTGAGTGTGGGTATGTGTGTGTGTGTGTGTGTGTGTGTGTGAGTAGGTGAGAAAATGGTTTACACAAACACTCGGTGTGGGCTTCGGGGGCTATCGAAATCGAATTGTCGTGACGTTCAAAGGACACGTATACGCACAACACATACACTAGTCATATTGATTGTTCGGGGTCAGAGAGTTTCGCCCGGGCGTGTATGAGACCGTGACGACGGTTGTTCGATCTGAAGAAAAACCAAACACATTCACGATCGAAATACCCAAGATATTCGTCGAGCGGATCTCTAGATTTCAACGAGACACCGTAAATGTGTTGCTTTGTCATGTTCATCCGGTGTCATAGGATTATAATACACCCTATTATTTTTCGTCCTTCGTCTTCTTTCTCGATATAAGTACTCATCCAAACATGGCTATCAAAACCTGATTTTAATTCCTTACCTAACTTCTAACCCACGCTCTTTTTGATTTTTCTTCCGTGATTCTCACCCATCTTCCATTCCCGTTAATATGGTACACGACAGTATTACTAGTTTTTGTCCTTTTGGTGCAGCTACATGGTTTGGAAATTACTTTTCTTCTGTCTTTGTCCAATAATCAAACACGCCTACCTTAAATCATAAATCTGCTTCTATCCCGTATCTTCTTCTTTCTCGTGTTTTTTTAAAAACAAACGACGTATACATTATACAATGCTCTATACTATCTTCGTAATATTAAATCCACCGGGTCTGATGGCTTCCGTGGTGATTTCCTCTTTAAACTCATAGATGTTCCTTTATTATTTCTTTTTTGTTAATCTCTTACATTTGGTGTTTTTCCCACTTTCTTCAAATCTGGCTCTATTACTCCTATACTCAAATCAGGTGACTCATCCAATGTATCTAATTATCGTCCTAATATCTTATATATTGACATTTTTCGAAAACAGTGAACTCCGTTTGTCTTGATCTCCATCACAGATTTCTCTAACGATTTCGATCGGGTTGATCATTCACTTTTTATTCGCTCTCATCACCTTCTTGTTGTTGGTGATTCCTTGCTCTCATGGTTTCGCTCATTTTTCTACGACATAATTCTCTTTGTCGCCACTCTTGGTTCTTCATACTTTCTTTATACTCCTTCTTCAGATGCTTCTTAGGACGCTATTTTATTCCCACTCCTATCCTCTCTATTTGTCAACTCTGCTGCTTCTGTTCCTCGTACATCAAAGCTTCTTATATACGCGGACGAAATGGAATTACTCTGTCATGTTAATTCAATCTTTGAATGTCTCCTTCTTCAAGATGACCTAAACACGTTGATCACGTGGGGTGAATTCCTTAGTATCATTTTTAATATCCCAAAATGTTAGATTTTTACTTTTTATCGATCTAAATCATTGATCTCGTCGACTTATCATATCCATGGCATCGTTTTGTCTCACTTTGGTGATTTTATTCATGAACTTTGTTTTGACTTCTTCCGTACCTCCGAATAGACACATTGAGACAATTTGTTGTAAGGCATTGAAGGTTCTTGGTACCTTACGTAAATCCTGTGATTTCAAGTTCTGGCGCATTTAAAAGCACTTTACTGCGCTCTAGTACGTCTCATTTTCGAATATGATACACTTATTTGGGTGTATGGTGCTTGTGCCTGTGCTCGAATGCGTTCAGCGTTTACGGGTTTCTGCCTATCACCTTAATGTCGTCCATCCTTCCACGAGTAGAACCCTGTACTTCAGGGCCCTTTGACTTCCTACCCTAGCCGACCGTAGACACTCAGCAAATCTCACTTTCTAATATAATCTCCTTATTAACAATATTGACTTCCTCACGCTCCTATCTCAGATCCAGTTCAATGTATCCTGCCGTATCACACGTTCTTCTACTTATTTTTTTATCTCTCACTCCACCACATATTTTCTCGAAAAGGCATCTATCTTCAGTCCTATGCGCACCGCCAACTGTGACTCTTCTTTTACTTTTTACTTTTGTTAAATAATTCATAGTTTGTATGAAAATGTTTAGTACAAATAAAATTATATTACCTCTTACTCGTAAAACTAATCATATGTAATTCTATACCATGTATTTTAGAATGTTTACTCATCGTTGTTATTTAATTCAGATTTTTTTCTCATTCATTGATATTATTACATTCAATAATAGTAGTTAAATGAGAAATAATATGATAAATACAGCCAGTGCGTTTTACTGTAACTAAGTGAAGATAAACAATAGTAATTTCATTGTATGCACTCGTGTAGAGCTGTTTAATATTTATTATTAGTTTTTAGTTTATCACCAATATAAATCGATACACTTTTACAATATTTAAATTTATTTTGTGAAAAATAACAAAGTTGTTCAATCATTCAGTAATTGATTTTAGATAAATAAATCTGTATGTACAGTGTATCCCATGGAGAAGTACACAATACGATATCATAATAATATTATGTAATGTAATAATGTGTATTACAGCGAAACCCATTATATTTTAAAATAAATAATAAATGACGCTCGATAGATACAAAATAAAAAGGGATGAAAATTATGTTTCTAAAAATACATTACTTTTATTACTTTTCTATTCGAAGGAAGCAAAACACGATAAAAAAATATTAATCCTATAGTAACACATAATAACGGTGTACCATTTTAGTATTGTGATACTTATTTTAGAAATAATTTTTCACTTTATCTCCTCGATTTACGTCGCTGTATGAATTCATTAAAGTAAATTATTTTCAAACAAGTCACACGCCATAATATCATGAGATAAAAAAACACTAATTACATTAGTTTTTATACCCGTTAAAATACCACAAACACGTCGTATTGGGTTCTCGAGCGTACATAACGCGGTGTCGTCGACAGTGACGATAATGCTGGTGACTCGTGTCTTTCCAGTACTGACTAACATCGTTCGAATCATTTTTGAACACCACACACAGAATAATATTATCAATAACGGCAATTTAGACGGTTCAGTAGATGTAATAATAATACACGTTGTCCTGAGTGGACGTTATACGTATTGTTCGATCGATTTGTCGGACCAATGCATTCAGCGAGCAGCGGCGTATTTTCAATTTTAGTTCTGAGTTGGGGGGGGGAGGGGTCTTTAACTCTTAAAGTAAAATTTTATTTTATTTCGGAACAAACGACAAAGTGATAATACCTTTACAATTTACTCATCGGTGAAAACGGTTATACGTGATTAATTCACTATCCAAAGAGTATAGCAGTAATCCTATTTAAATATTAAATTGTGAAAAGAAACATAAACATCAAATTATGATATCGAATAATAAAATGAAAGTAACTTACCAACTAGTAACATGTATGTTATATCCGTCGTTATTTATTAACAAAGCATGTTTTCGAGAAAAAGATAAACAATTATGGTCTATAAAACTCAAAAAAAATGATATAACGGATGCTTCTTCTTTTTTTTTTTTTTGTTAGTTCTGGGGTTTTGAATCTGGGAACGCCTCTCCCCGTAAATACGCCACTGGCAGTGAGTGTCAAAAGATTATCGAGAAATTCAATAATTCCGTTGAAATTTACGATACCGTTATCGATATAGCGTAGCGTTTTATTCAGAACCGTCTCGAGAAACTGCGTATGGAATTTGCAAATCGAAAAAAAATCGAATATCCATTTATGTGTTGACACTGCCAAAGATATCAGCGCATCCGCCGCGTCCTCTAATCTCGTTCCAGCTGTCGTTGACCGTTTAAGGATGATTTTCATCGCGTTATCTTTTCTTTATTTATTTTTTTTATTTTATTAAGAATCTTCTGTATAACTACGTCTTTCGGTTTCAACGTGGTGTAGATAGTTCCTCTGGAATACAACGCTCGTTTGGTTTTTTTTCAACTACGGCTTTTGCGGTCGATGTTGCAAATAAATAAATAAGACGCGTGAGCGTGATACGACGTCTACAAGCATAAGAAAGCGTTCTTTATTATATTCGCGAAAATATGGTTAACGTTTCATGGTTTTTATGATGTCGGACGAGTCGCTATGACGTCGTTACGGAGGGGATGTTTTGTTTTTTTTGTTTTCTCCCGGCCGAATCGGGTGGAGCGTAATAATATTCTCACCGTTTACCCAAAGTTTAACGTTAATTGAAAAATAATAAACAGCAGCGAAGAAAAAATAATAATAACGTCAGATGGATGGGTTGTATTTGACGTGTACAAAGTATTAAATTTCACACCGGGACGAGGGTCAAAGCAAAAATCCTTTTAGGCAAAAATGAAAATAAAAAATTATAATAATAAACCCGGTTACGATTTTCTGTAATTCGACATCCCGGCCGTGTTTCGAGAATTTATTTCAAAACATAATACTGTCAATGGAAAGCAGCTCCGTCTCTAGAAAATGTACGAATATTCATGGGTATTATTATTATAAATTATTGTTTTTGTTTTTTCTCGTTGATAAAACCCGTTTTTTTTTTTAAAAATAAATACATCAAAAGATACTTCCACACGGTTCAAAAATACAAATGATCCGGAGCTTTTAAAATATATACGTAAAAAAAAAAAAATATTATTATAATAGAGCCTCGTGATTGGCTCGGAGAACGGGGAAATTTTTATTTTAATTATTTTGATTTAATTCGCGAGATTGCAGTCTTATCATTATAAATTAAGTGTTATGCCGATGCGAGTGAGCTGCGTGCGTGCAGGGTAAAAGTTCCACACGTGCGGTTTTATATTTTACGCGCGTTATAATAATAATTATGATAAGGTTATATTATTATTATATCCTATTACGTTACGTGTTCCACCGGCTGTCGAGATGCAATACGAATTATGTTATGCCGCGCACACACCATGCACTCTTGATGTGAATTTTTTTCGTTTATTAATTTTTTTTCTTTTATTTTTTTTTTGTTATATGAAAATAACGCTATAGTACGGCGGGCGCATATCGCAACACGATGTTTAATTAAGTGTCCCGTCTGGAGTGCACACGGTTTTCTGGTTTTGACATTAGGTGTCTTTGGCCGGTTTTCGCCAACGATATTTATTCGTTTCGGGGTTCACGCGCACACGCCCGTGTACATGATAACGCAATACACACGAACACACCGTATTTTCGTTATCTCTTCGTGAACGTCACGAGTGTGACCGTCGGTGGACATCTCTGGTGGTCGGGCGATTAAAACACGGCCGGGTCAACAAGTTTTCCGCCGTTTTCCCGGCGACGGCTTTATCGGTGAAAATGGACGGAACGCGCGCTGATAACGTACGCTGCGTATCGATTATTACTAGCGATAAATCAACAATGACAATAAATCAAGCGGACCGAGGAATTTTAATGAAAGTCACGAAAACGTATCGGTTTGCCGGGTTCGTTATTTATTTTTCCAGTCACCGTTTAAAACAAGGCGTCACGATTGTTTACCGTTTCGTCGTTTTATGACGGAGCGAGTGTGCCGCGAGTGTTCGCAGGTGATTTAATAACAAACATTTTGTCTTTCCATTTCCAAAACTATATTATTTATAAGTCGGTGCAATAATAATAATGGTAATTATGCAGAGTTTTATAAAGCTATTACAGCATAGTCAGCGGTGGGAGTGGCTCACAAAACAAGCGGAGGAATGCCTCTATTTTGCACTTATATTAGTATGAAAGTTTACACACACACACACACAGTTGATGGTGGAGGTAAGGGTGAGTTTAGCCCCCATATTTTATTCCATAATGTAATATTTATACATAAAAGACATTTTTATTTTTTTAGTTGGGTGTCTTATTGTTTAATATACCTACGTATGTCCTACACACACACACACACACACACACACACACACACACACACACACACACACACACACACACACACACACACACACACACACACACACACACACATATATATATTTTTATAAATATATAAACTTAAAGTATGTATCTATATATATATATAGATATTTTTTCCTCTACATGGAAAAACATTTCATTATATATGTATAATGTATATGTTTCTGAGTGTGGCAAAAACAAAAAAAAAAACAATAATTATAAATATAAAATATAGTTCATAGTTGTTAGGCAAACTAGCGTTGCTAAGAGCTTACGTAAGAAGCGTTATGGGAAATCGGTAATGCGAAATCAATTACAGAAAAAAAATGTGTATCTCGTTCGAAAACGAGTACACATGTGTTAAAATCATCCCTTAAGTAATAAAATTTAAAAAAATACCATTTTTTTTTTTTTTTTTTTTTAGAGGAAAAACCTCGATATAAATCGATGTAATTTTTGTATTTAATTTTGAGGAGAATGTATTATTTTGAACTAAATTAGCGTAGAGGTGAAAATTAAAAGAATTAAAAAACGAAGGTATACCTTCGTAACTCCTCCATTTCGACCTCCGACACAGTTGAAAAGGTGCAAAAATCTTACACTACGAGGTAGATAAATTATACATTAAAAATACTTGATAATATTTACGTTTACTTACGAGTTATTATTTATAACACTTATGATTATGTGACAGTTGGAATTTCGAAGATCATAGTATACGAGATCAATCGAGTTAATAATTATTCATTCGAAATTCCATGACAATTAAATTATATACCTCCTGAAGTCAACATGACGTCAGAAATAATTGTTAAAATATAAAATAATACAGATAATCTAAAAACATATTCTCGGCATTGATTTCAACGTTCCACAACTATTTTGGTTGTTAATGTCGCAGCTGAAATAATAAACGTTTTAATTTTAGATTGTGAGATTTTCACATTGAAATAGTCACTACTGATTTTACGCACACCGTTCGCTAAAAACGAACTATGAATACGAATGTATCAGCGCGGATCAGCACGTACGATTTTCGTACTACTTGTATAAATATATCAAGTCTTGAATGCAAACGGGATACGTAATTTTTCTTTATCGTCGGTCTAACGGTATGGATTAGTAGATATCGTTTCCATGCTGAGCTATTTTAATAGTTGCATATCAATCCGTTACCCTAAGGCATTATTCAATTTTTTCGCGTATACACATTTAACCATATCACACCATGTGCGTTTTTTATATTCATTAATATCCCCTTTTTTTCATACACCGATATTCATTTTTTTAACCTTTTTTTCCTGTATACGTTAAGCGATATAGATTTATTTTTCTAAAACTGTACGCAAGATTGTATATATATTCGTAATTTTATGTTTACACTCGACAAATTTACAAGAAAATGTATTATGCGTCACGTGTGAATTACATGGAATGTATCAGTATATCTGACTATAATTTATCATATTTTCGTAATTAAAAAGTCATAAATAAATATGTGTTTGAATAAAGGACATATTTTATCTTTAAACGAATAAAAATATAGATTTTATTTTGTTTAGTTTCGTATTTATTTCCATGACTTACACCAG
The DNA here is from genome assembly GCA_027580255.1 of Therioaphis trifolii. Classification (NCBI taxonomy): domain Eukaryota; kingdom Metazoa; phylum Arthropoda; class Insecta; order Hemiptera; family Aphididae; genus Therioaphis; species Therioaphis trifolii. The sequence continues at coordinate 38,443,325 of CM050408.1, read as the reverse complement.
TGGTTCTCAACCTGGGGTACGCGTATCCCCCGGGGTACGTGACATGATCTCAAGGGGTACGCGAAAAAATATCGAGTAGTGGCGGAAAAAGTGAAATTTAATGTAGCTGAAATAGTTTGCTATTAATGAAATATAATTTAATAATTTAATAATTGTGTACCTATTGCAGTACGAATATTCTGCGATATTATATGTTGATTTTAATGCGATACGATTTTATCGTTATAATAATATGAACACTATGGAATGTACATAATTCGATAGTAGATAAATTGTTGTATATTATTTTTAGACAATTTTTCCTCTGTAAAACTGATATGACCCTAGCACAAGACATCAAAAAACTAGTTATTCAACATTTGAATGGGCTCATAGCTGCTTTTGATAAATACTTTCCTAAATGTGAAAAAGAAGACCATTGGATCGCATTCCCTTTTAGTGATCATAGTGTAGATCACATTGTGTGAAATCGAGTTTATTATGAGAAAACAGTCAAAATAAAAAATAAAATGAATTTTTTTTAAATATTATAACTTATAATTAAAGAATACCTAAAAAAAAAAAATAAAATTTGTATGTATTTAGTTATAACAGTGCTTCTACAATGGCGTGTTTAGATGTTTAGACCTTTAGCAACTGTAGCTTTTTTCTTTGTGTTTTTCGTGGTCAGAAAAGCCAACATGGGTCATGAAAATGTATGCTAAGAAGAAGTGGGTCACGAGTCAAAAAGGTTGAAGTCCACTGATCTAGGACGCACTTAAAGTGTACTTCACTATCACGCGCTTACCGCCGAACTGTCGTGTCCACGGACCAACGTGCACGAGAACCAACAACTGATACGAAAATCAAACAAACGCGGATACTGAATTCAATAGTTATTTTACCAAATCAGATATGAAAAAATTATTGATTGCAAAAAGATTTATTGTCAAACACGGTAGGACATCCTGTATGCACGTAAACACGTACGAATATGTATATACACAGTTATGTTTCCAATTCGACCTGAACCCTTTCTGCGCTTACAACGGTGGCCAGCGTGGTTGGGGGCAAGAGGTTTCCGGTCTACTGTTCTACTCGATCATCGTACGCATACATTATTATCTTTCGCATTTGCCGTATAACTGCAGGTTAGGTCAGTGTACAGACACACAGACACAGACAGACACAAATACGCGCGCGCGCACACACACACACACACACACACACACACACACACACACACACACACACACACACACACACCTACACACACACAATATATGCGTACAACTACATCGTTGCGCCTTTAACGTTATAACCCTTTCACAATACGCATTGGATAATCGACGGGGAAATTAATACAATCGTAGTATCGTCGTTTTCGGGTAGTGTCGGAGAGAAAAAATATTTGTATTTATTTTTCCATTTCCGGTACGCCACGCCGTGTTATTATGAGAACAGACAATATATATACACACACACACATAAATATATACACAAAACTCGTTGGTAATGTGTAACTTAGTATACCACTTTACTTCTTTTGTGTCGAAACTCGAGAAAAATCCACGGACAATACATACCTATACACGTGCACGCATTGGACTAAAAAAAAAAAAAAAAAACAGTTTTGAAGTATGTTCCACGTGCTCATACGTCCACGATGAATAAAGTGTATCTTTTAAAAAATATTATAGAACAATAGGTATTCATTTAATGTTGTTTTTAATTTTCGGTACAATAAAAAAATAAAAACAAAAATGAAAAATTTTGTTTCATTTGTAATTTATTTTGTCAACTTTTTTTTAAATTTACCTGCATGGTTTTCTAGTATTGAAAACAAGCTCTAATTAATCAAATATTTTGGATTAATTTTTTTGTTTTTTGGCGAAAATTCTGATGAATTTTATTCATTCATTCAATGTAGGAAGTTTTGTCCATAATAAGTAAATAACTCGACGAGTTTGAATTATTTACAGCAGTAGGCATATATCATTTTGTTTTCAGATATTATAAAACTGAACCACAAAATCAATCATTTTTGCTTTTAAAAGTAAATATTTACATAGTTTAGAATGAAATGAATCTGTTAATGAAAACCTGTCAATTTTTTTTTAAACATACAAAACGCTGCACCGTGTGTTTAAAGTAAACGTTTCCAAAATCGTGCCAAACAAATTTGTTATATGATTTTTATTTTTCATAAAATTTTGAAGCTTCGTTCTATTTTCAAACGATAATTTTATTTCATATTCATCATAAATAATTAATCATTGTATGTTGATATTTCGTCTCTTTTAGTATGTTTTGTTTCCTTATTATTCTACATATGCATGCATGACTGCATATTTTTGAGTATCATTGTTGCGTAGCAACAACACATCATTATCATTGTCATAATAATGAAAAATTCTAACTGCCATAACTACTACTATTTCAAGTGGTTATATACATAAAAATTCGTTAATTTTTTACGGCTACCTGATGTGGTCCCACTGCAGGATGTTCATGTTTTGCGAGTTTTATATAAGTAATATAAAATCGTCATCGGATTTAATTTACTTGTTTCATTTTTATAAGTCGGAGAGAAATGTTGAAGATCGGTATAACTTTAAATACAAAATTGTGTTTACAAAGATATTAAAAGAGACATTTTTGATTATTTTGATTTTTGACTCATTTATTAATTTGTTTTAAAAAAATTGGATGATTTGAATTGATTTTTTCAATTGTAAGTACGTAAAAGTGTTTACATTCAAATTTGATTTAATGTTTTCAATTCATATTCATGGTTTATAGTAAAAATATTATACAGACAGCATTGAGGGCCGTACTTACGTCGATGATATTTCGACAATAATAGTTTGTTTTCATAGATATCGGCTTTTAAAACGTTTGTTACGTTGACAATGGTTTTATTTATTTATTTGCTTTTTAGCGGCGAACCTGCAAAACTATAATAATAATAATAATAATAATAATGTTCCGAAAATCAACTTTCCAGTCAATCGTGATCGATCGCCGGGCTATGACTATTATGATTATGAAATAAAGTGGATTAAATGAAAATGGTGGTTGTTTTGGTTTACTTGATTGTCCAGTTCACTTATGTCGGAAAATACAATATATATTCCGGCCTCGATTTCTAGAATGAAACCAATATATACGAGTGGCTTTTCAATGTTAAAACCATAACTCTGATTTGATTCGTACAGCGTGATTGGACATAAAACGGTTTTCGACTCTCATCGGAAATGTCTTTTGATACGGTGTTGTGTGCGTATGCCCGGGAATACGGTATAATAAGCCGAATTAATTATTTATAAAGGCCGATCCTTTGTCTGAAACGGGTGTGGTACGATTAGTGTACATAACATTTCATTTTATGTACTAACGTCTTTCTTAATATGTCGTAAGTTTCATTTTTGGTTTAATGAAACGTAAACACGATAAAACAACCAATTTAGTAGTGCGGCGAAGACTCCCAAGCGTCCAACAAGTTTCTACGTTGTAACTGAATACGACTATTCCGTTATGTGCTAAAAGGAATATTATTTCAACAAACGCGTTTATTAAAACTAAAAGTAAACGTTACGTTCGGTTCAACCATAAAAAACATTCATCATTCTGTCATAATAATTAGTAATCATGTAGAAATAATTGTCAGAACATGCACGTGTAAACGCTAACTGAGAACACTCAATATTTTTGCGTAAAACCCTGCAATTTGAATTCTGATTTTTTGTTGGTTTTTATGACATAAAAATACACATTTTTATGAGTTTTGAAATTTTTTAACTTAATTAGACTTGCGCATGCGCAGTACAACTTTTTTTTCTTAAATGGCAACCACCTATTTTAACGATTAATTATTTTTTTTCTATTTTTTTAATGAATTTTGGTAGTTCAATAAACTTTCTAAGTCCAAAATTGACCAAATTACAGCAATTTTACTTAAGAACTGCAAAATGCGCGCGATTTTCTGTTTTTTGACTGTGACTCTAAAAATAATTATTCATGGATTGTTTAGGCTTGTCATTTTCACTCCTAGTTGTTAAGGTGATATTTACACGGTATTATAATTTTATCTACTGTACAATTTTCTTTTTAATTTGGGTATGCATTATAACTAATAGAGGTTATAACGGAATCTATATAACGGAATCGTTTGGACCAAATATTTTTCTATTATAAAGAGTTTTCCGTTAAAGAGAGATAAAAAAAATTAAGTTTCAAGACTGTATGTATGTATATAATATATATATATATATATATATATGTATAATATTGATTTTGTGGCAGAAAATAAAAAAAAATGTTTTCATTACGATCTTGATATTTTATTTAAGTTTACTACTTAAAAAATCTATTGCTCTTATTCAATGGATAAAACATAAAAATCTTTAGTATTATACTCTGAACAAAATGGAAAGAGTTTAGTTTTGCTGTTATGGATTTTTTTTATTATTGCTGATCTGTAATCAAACTGTTGTTGTTAAGAGAATGGTTCACTTCCACTTAGCCACTCTACAGGTCAGAAAATTGTTTCTGGTTAGTACTTAAAATCGGTCATTATTTTTAAATGTTGGATCATTTTCCGAAGCATACAGACAAACGATAGAAAATTGAGTAAAAACAGTAAAGTACTTTATGCCAATCCGGTTTTTATGAAATCGATTTCAGTTATTTGCGTTAATTTGGATATTAGTGTCCATGAATGTACCATGTACATAATATATTATATTTAGGAGAATATGATAAAAACTATAAGAAATAGAAAAATTATTTTATCTGACCACATATTAAATTATTGCACTTTATCATTACCACGGAATTTCAGGTATCTATATTGTACTTCAAAGTTCGAACCCTTAAAACCATTTACATGGTCATTCTGGTTTTGACATCTTTTACAAGGAAAAAATGAGAGTACAAATTGTATACTATTAGTTTAAAATGTATTTTTTTTAATATTAAATATGCATTTCACAAATATAAATATATATTTCGGCGGATATTATCAAGGTCTGAAAATATTTTGTTCGAAATTCAAACGTTTAATTTTATGAATTACATCATGAAAGTCAATAATTTTGAATGATTTACATATCGTAATTTAATCACGTAGTGATTTGTTTTCAATAATTTTAATCTTGAACTTAAATTTAATTTTCAACAGTTTATTCATTTTGAATTGTCATATTTGTATTTATCGTAGTAAATTATATGGACGTTAAACATCGTTTTTATTACTTAGGGAAAGTCAGTAGATTAAATTAAGTCCTTGTATTGAATGTGTTTTTGTTTATAACACAATAAAAACACAGCAAATCGCATACATATTATTACAGTTTCAGATTTTATTTCCATATCCGTTGTTAAACGATTGTTTTAATCTACATTTTGATATTTATTTAATTTCAACTTTGAAAAATTTAACAATCACATTAATCAGTTAAATTAGTAAACGTATGTTCTATTCAATATATATATATATATATAATGTAATCGCTTTTATCTTATTTTCAACAAAATAAATAATGTTACTTTGATAAGGAATTTTACCAAAAAAAATTTTCAAAAACTTGGTTTACAAAATAGCTATTCTTTTTTTCAACCGTAAAGTAAAATAATTTAACACAAAATAAAAAATCTATATACATATATATATATACTTTATTTTGTATTTTAAATTAATACTATAGTACTGTGTTAAATTATTTTACTTTACAGTTGAAAAATAAAAAAAATAATAAAAATAGCTATTTTGTAAACCAAGTTTTTGAAAATGTTTTTCGGTAAAATTCCTTATTAAAGTAACATTATTTATTTTGTTGAAAATAAGATAAAAGTTATTACATTTTTATATAGATTATCATGGTAGTCGGAACTTCATTAAGATGAGCACGGAGACGTCGGAAAGTCTGAGTACGTAAATGCGACCCGTTAGACAATTATATCGACTGATCGACGGTTTTCAGTGCTCAAGGTCGGCGTAGCGTATCGGTGTGATGGACTATGAGTGTTCTAATCTAACTGGATTGTCTTTTACGTGTGTTTGAGGCCGAGAAACGTGAATTGCTATGATGATTTCATTGATAATAATTATAATTTCAATAATGGCGTTATATTAGTAAGTGGTCACGGTAAGATATATCGATACAGATATCAGATCTAATAATACATCCCTAAAACGATTAAAGATAATGTTTAAGACAACAACTCAAACTTCAACGTGAATACGTTATGACGAGTTTGAAAACAACTCGGTGACACTAATTTCTTTCATTTCACGCGAGTTCTGTCGAAATCGTGTACGCGTTTCTCTACTCGTTGGACGCACGTCCGCCGTTTTGACCTTTTCATAGTCGAGCGGATCTCATCAATAGCTCCGTACGAATAATATAATAAAATAATTATCGTCGACCTACGACAATGCAGATCACAACGCCATATCTAGAATTCTAGGGCCCGAGCGCTTAAAATTATATCAGTTTGATTTACTCAAATCAAAAATGTATGATATACATGTAATATTTCAAAAATCAAAATACTCAAACGAATTTACCCATTTACAAATAAGTTCTTAAATACTTCTTGTAGTTCATTGTATTATACTCTATACGTATTCAATACAATACTAGAATACAATAATAACAATAATTATTATTATTTATATCTTTGAATACAATTAAAAATGTATTAAAAATAAATGATTTAAATTATTAAATATCAAAAATATTAAAAATGAAAATTTAACCGAATTTTGGTTTTTTTATATTCGATATTTTTAATAAATTGGGTTTTCCTTGCTTTAAGATTCAAAAAATTATTGATTATTTTATCTGGGTTAATTGTCGGTGTCGCTTCATTTTCTATGCTCGATACGATAGCGTTTGAAGTCTACCTTGATATGAGAGGAATTCCTTCAATAGTCGTTAATACATTTTCACTTTGAAACGAACGATTTGCACTAGGCTACTCGGAATCGTTAAAAATATCTGAAACACATGTAAAACACCATGGAACGCAGACGCTGTTTTCTTCGATATAACGAAAACGGCCAAGTTTTAAACGGCCGTGTCTTATTATTCCGACTTAACGGTTTGGAAAAACAAATTTGAAAGACAATAATCGACGAGTAAAATCGGATTTCATACAGGAAAGTATTTAGCTTTGTCGTCGTCGGATCACTCGTCCTCTAAGGAACAAGGTTTTAATTACTTTTTTATCTATTTAATACTGGGCGTCCATATTACGTCTCCCCGTGCCTATGACCGAACTCACGGCGTCGAGGGGGAGAGACGATATCGAGACGGCGGCAAATTTAGAGGCCCTTGCGGCGTTTATTTATTTTTTTTATTTATAAAGTAACACCCTCGAAGGGTAATGTGGTACAGTAAGGTAGATCATAAATACTACGTGTGTATAAAGTAGATAACAATTATGTACTAATAAAAAGTAAGAATAGATAGTAAGAATCTATACAATATGAAAAAGATAACTGTTCTGTTTCTATTCCTATCTAACTTTTCAGTTACCTAAATTAGTGTAAAATAAATGTGATTGGCGGACATTATGAATTGGTATTTTGAGATGAATTTGTTCTAATAGCTCTGAACAGTCTATTTTATTATTATGTAATTTCTGAATAAATATCACATCGGTATTAAGCCGCCTTGATTCTAAAGTTGGGATTTGGCATAGTATAGCGACATATTTTATTGGTTTATTAACTAAACCAATTTTATGGGCTATCATACGGAGGAAACGTCTTTGAATTTTTTCAATTTTATTTTGAAGGCCGACTTGTATTGGGTTCCAAACAACCGAACCGAATTCAAGAATGGATCTTACAGCGTTTCCTTATCGTTACATAGTCGCATATCGGGGGGCACTTGTGGGGCTTAACCCCCCTCCCCCCAGAACGTTATCGAGCTCTCTCGAAACGTTTTTATTCCTTTACTTTACGAATTTTTTCACCGTCACTAGCGGTGTTACTACTCTAAATTTTAAGAAACCGAAGCTCGTCGCCTAAAAATGTTTTTTACGTAGAAGGGAATATAAAAATGTCAAGCCCCCCCTCCACTCACAGATGTAATCAAATATCCTCGTACACTCACTGATCGTCCGATCGACTTCGAATCGGTTTTACCGCGGATCCGTGCCGAGAACGAGCCGGAGACGCCGCGCGCCGTTGACGCGGTCAAGATTCTCGCGGTCAAGATTCTCGCTGGCGGCACGCATTCGGCGCTAGGGACCGTCGTCGTTCGTCCCGCGCGGTAGTGGGGAGCGAGGACGAGGTTTTTAGTTCGCCGCAGGGCCGCACGGCGGCACACGACGTCCGACGGAGCTGCCGACACGCCGCAAGGCTTCAGTACACCGCCGCGGCGCATCGCGAACTCGACGACGACGACTACGACGACGACGACTACGACTACGACTACGACGAAGACTACGACCACGACCACCGTGTGACGGTCTGTCGTCGACGCAACGGTTTGCACGTGGTTTTTTCGGGTTTTTTTTTTTTTTTAATTTCTTTCGCGTCGATCGTTTGTTTTTTTTCTCGGCGATTTTTCCGTCTCTCGAGCTCGAAAATCATCACGTCACAAAAACCGCCTGTTCAGCACAACCGACTCACGCACGACGGGCACGGCATCGCCCGATGGAGGTCTGAACGGCGAACCACCGGACTTGCCGCAGAGTTGTACATCCGTCGGCCGCCATGGGATCTCGTCGCACTACAGGTCAGTTTCCAGCGTCGGACGAGCGTTTCGTTTTCAGGCAAAGAACTTTTGAGCACGAGACCGACCGAGCGACTCACCGCGAATTGATTTTCAAACTAAAAAATCGTGACGATTCAAGTCGAATGCCGTCGCACGAATACGCTCGCGGCGGCTGCTGTAGTACTGCGACGGATTCGCGGAATTAAATTTTCTACGCGTTTTTCGTATCGGTCGTAGTGTCGTTGAATTTCGCCATCGCGCTCGCCGAACGTTATCGATTCTTCTTGGATTTAGATTCGATGAAATATTTTCGCGTACGCCCGGACAGCATGTCCGTTTTCGCTTCATACTTTTCAGTTAATCAATGAAATAAAAATAATTTTTATATTCTTCTCTCGAGAATAGTACGTATTGTAATCGAGCTGTGTATTACCAAAGAGAATACAAAAAGGCGATAAGAAAACGAATCTCCATTCAAAACAATGAATATTTCGATCGCTCTTTGACAATAAAAGGCTTTCGAGAACCTATCCATGACGCCCCCCATCCATAACGAAGCCTCCGATATCATAGACTCCGTTCCTACATCTACGTGACGTTTTACTGGGAAAATAAAGTCACTGTTCCGCCACGAGTGTAGGTGCCAATTTATTATAATAGTACGTTGAATGCGTTTAATTTCTGGTCTGAAATAATAGTGTGGTCCTGCACCCGATGTGTTTGATATACACGCTGCAAATCTCGTGCCCGAATAATGATTAAAATCAGTTCCATTATGAACACTTATTATATATTTATCGCGTTTCAATCATCGTTTTATAACTATAATAATATTTAAAAACATATAACACATAGTATTTTAATATAGTATGCTGTATGCGTGTGTGTAAAATATTTATTAATGAAAACATTTGTCCAATCATAAAATAGGAAATATAATTATATAATTACTTTGCTTTTGATCAAGTGTTGAGTTGTTTCGTTCGGCTGTTATCGATGCGTTTTTCGAAGACGTGGCACTTATATTGTATTACTAACCTTGCCATTGGCAAAGAATAGACTGCACTTTTTAGTATCGTATTGTAAAACTTTTGTCAAACTATTTATATTGCACTATATATCGACAACGACTTAAGTGAATATTACTCACGATGTAAGGTATGCAATGTTGTAATAAAACCAAACTCAAGTTTATTCGAATAAATATCGACAATGTGTGTGTGTGTGTGTGTGTGTGTTTGCGTGATTTTTTTTTTTATGACCTATAATTATAACGTAATTATGATTTTACTCGAAATCAAACCACCGTTTTTATTAAAAAGTTTCAGACGATACCATGGTGAATGTTGGTTATTTGCAAAGTTACTGTTTAACTGCAATAAACATGAGTATTTATCTTACCCATTACCTATATGGTTTGGTGCTACACCTCGTTGAAAAATATTTCATGATAAATTTCGAGTAAAAACAGGCATAGCAAATCCCAGAAAATATATCTTTTTAATTCATAAGACTCGATCGGTTTTTAATTTTAAGATTCCCGAGTATTTATTTTTGTTGTTTGTCCAATCATTTAAATCTTTAATAAACATTCAATGATTGAGTTTTATTACAATATATAAAATTATCTGAATATACGTTTAAATTGTGTTCACCATTTTATTTGACATTGTAATCTAATTTTATTTTTCTATGATTTAAACTAAAAGTAATTCACATAATATTATTGTGGTATGCCAAAAAAGTAAAAACCGTTGATAGACAACGTTTTTAAGTTACTCCTTTAAATATTAGAATAGGTTAGAAACGTGCGTGATTGAAGTAACGTATTTTATAATGTACATTTAATTTATGATGTACTCGTATATTTTGTTTGTTTTGATTAAAACAGTAATTGTGTATAAATAATAAAAATATTAAATAGGTAGATGTTTTTATGATAAACGTAATTACGTTTTTTAGTAACGTATCAAATCGTAAATCTTTGTATTCAGTTGTGATGTTATTATAAAGCTACTCAATTATTACAAAATATACCTCGTGATGGCAACGTGTTGAAGATTTTCTTTATTTTACACTAAAAACTTTTGTTGAAGTAGTTATACTCTTATTCAAGAGAAAAACAGTGAAATATACCCTTGAGATGCCTAGTATTACACATGAATTGTAGTTTTTATTTCTTTAGGTTTACATACAACCATTGGGACCATCGGGTACATTATTTAAATAATACATTGTTTTAAAGAATAATGCATATATTTTGAAAGTAATGGGTTGATATCAATAAACGTGCGTTGTGCCAGTCATTTTTATGAACGAAAATAAGTATTCATTTTTATATGAGTTCAGTTCAACATTAATAATATACGAGACGAAATAAAATCGTGGCATCGTGATCACATCGAATCAATCATGAATTTCAATATCCCTCTAAAAATAATGATAATATTATTAGTGATATTATTTTGAATACCTACGAATCATTAGAAATATTCCAAAATTTTTATTTCGAGAGTTATCTTTTTAAAACAATATTACACAAATTAACGTTTCCGTTTATACCACTAGAAAAAAGTGTTACTTGTTTTCTTTAATCATTAAAAAAAAAAAAAAAAAAAAAAAATGCATATATATATACCATATATACACCACCTCGTCTTCTGTCAGTAAATTATTTAATGTTAACTGGGTTTTTTTTTCGTGAGGTCCGTGCATTTTTTATGCGTCACATATAGTTGCGATTACAAAAAGTTTTTCATTTTTTTAAAACCATCTTTAAAATTATGGCATATGCGAGATTAAAGACCTTGCCACACGTATACAGAATTTTTTCTTAAAAGAAGAATTCTTATAATAGTTCTAGTAAATTGCTTTATCCCGCAACTTCTTTATTCGATCTATTATTCTTTATCTACTATTTTATGTGCGCAAACTTATAATGTTTACCAACTTTCATACAGAGCACGTTGGAATATATTGAATTATAAATAAGTGAAAACATACGTACGTACGGCAAATATGAATAGGCATAGCATAAATTATACGCATCGATGGAACTGAGGAGACGTATAGGGTATAATAGCATTTCGAATCGCGTAAAATTATAGAAGAAAAATTCTATAAGGTGTGTTATTGAATCGGGGTGCCGTATAGAAAAAAAAATACAACTTTGAAACAGTTTTCAACGTAATAACACGAGCGCCCTTTTTCCGAAATAATATCGCGGAGATTGATTTACTCTGGACTGGTTTTTAAGCCGTCTCATACCTATTATATTCGTGTACGACTTAAGAAATATTTTACGAAAACGTTTTATTTGATTCACTCACTAAACATACATATATGAAGAACACGGATTTTATCAGTATAAGATTGTGTTTAATAATCAGAACATCTAAAAATATTGATCGGCAAATAATATACATTGCAATATTTGATTTCAATGTACATTCAGTTAATTTGACAAAACCAAAAGATTTATTTTGAAAATCACAACGTGAAATGTTTTGATGCGAATTTGATACTAATGGAAATGAAAATATTATTCACAAAATTACTTACGTGTTAGTCCATATTTCATGTCACAAGTTTAAATGTTTCGTGATTAATTGTTGAGAAAATTCATCAGGTGTTTTTTACAGCTATTAGTTTATAACTAAAATTTTTAATTTTAGTTTTTGTTATTTTAAATTAATCTATAAAAACATAATAATCCTTGCGTTAGTTCAAAACATATTTAATTTGTCGTACTTTATTATTAATTGATAAGTATATATATAAATAAATAAATAAATAAATAAATATACATATGTATATTTGCTAAATATTTTTGAAAACAAAATATCAAATTAGTAAATATTTAAAATAAAATTTATAAACAAGGTTCAATCTAAAAGGATGTATTGAAATATTCTGTTTGTGATAGTAAATCTAAATTCCTATTATCACTGAAATAATTAGAAAATACTTATATTTTAAATGAGTCAAAAGAGATCGGACGACGAAAAAAAAGATCGAGAAAATTAAAACAATGAAATAAGTGAGCTATATGAAAATGTGAAAAATAAATAATAAGTAGTTTAAGACACAAATAGTGTTTATTCCAAGGTTTTCATCTGGGTCAAATAGTCCCCGGAGTAACAGAACAAGAAGAAAACTGTAAATAAGATGTATTTTAATGTAAGCTAAATGTTAATCTTTACTAGAGCAGTCTATATACATATTTTGTATTCACATAGACTGAAAAACGAACTCAGCGCTAATTGGAATGTTAATAATAAAACATTGAAAACGCTATGACTAAACAGATTTCAATTTTAAAATTATATTTTGTAGTCTTCTATTGTTCCTTAGAATTGATCTTACATTTTAATAAGTATCTAATTTTACTTAAGCAGTATAAATCAAATTATTAATTCAGTTCATATTTCAGATTTTTAAATTTTTACAATCGTTTCAAATAACATCAAGGAATAATCAAATAAAAATGCCAGTCGTTTATTTTCGCTTAATTCATATATTACATATTATTCATTTAATTATCATTTTCACAATTCATATTTCAATTCGGTTGAATTTTATCAAATAATTGGTAGTAATTACTTTTACTTTGGTTTCATTAATTTAAACCTAATATTTTCAAGTAATATCTATTTTAAATTTAAGTAATTTCAACTACCATTCTTCAGATGTGAATAAACCTTGATTGAGCAGGTATTTTTTAAGTATCTTTTGGAAACAATTTTGAAAGCTGGTGATATCTGTGAAAGTTAAATATGATATTTATTTTCCAAACATCATTGATGTTCTATATTATATTATCACGTTTTTAATATCATTTCGAATGTAAACATTAATGGTAGAATGCATATTTCATTCAAAATAATAACGGCGAATTGCAAAAAAAAAAAAAAAGCCGTAGACTTACTACTAAAAAAAATTCTTTTAATTAATTTGTATATATATAACAAGTACAAACGGTTTGTATTATTTAATCAATGAAGCTCGAATGTTGCTATTTTCTCACTTTGCGTTAAGCCTGAAGGGCTTAAAAAAGCAACAAAATAAAAATCATTTGTTGCATTAGACTTTGTCGATGTAAGCTGTGCTGGCAAACGTCAGTATCGTTTAAAAATTGTTTTTTTTTTTTTGCATACTATTAGTATGCATTATGAAATGGATATTGCAAACTAGTATTCAACAGTGCTGCATTTTTAATAAACTGAATCTTGTGATAGAAAATTATTTTTATTTTTGTATTGTATGGGATTTACAGACACAAAATATTTTTAATCAGCTACAGCGCACTAGGGTTACGAAACCTTGATTCTGATACGAAAACATCGTGTTGTAGATTTTCTCATACTTCACTGGGTACACAAAACACACGTTGGTTTGGAGTATGTGTTTTCAATCGTTTTATCGCATAATTTTGTGGACAATATGCTTCCTAATATTTTCAAAAAATTTAAATTACACTTATGATTCATTTTCAAACGTATTGTTCTGTTATTTATGCAGATTCGTAAATGATAAATTGGTCAGACGGGAATGATAATAAAACCTTATTATGGATTAAGGCAGTGGTTTTAAATATTTTTCGAATCACGGAAAAATCGTTATTCATGTGTTTGTCATACGCGTTTAAAGTTTGGATTTTGATGAAAATCACAATTTACACACAGGTCAGTGATATTTTGTTAATCCGGTAAAAATTTTCTTTTCCAATAGATTTCCACATTTACTATCCTATCTAGGGTTCAAGTTTTATCAAGATAAACTCGATAAATTTTTTTTTATACGCGTTTAAAACCAATTTATTCATTATTTTTGGTGACATCGTAGCTATCACTCGTAACCCCCTTGGGAGACCTCCAGGTTGAAAACCTCTGAATTAAACGTTTAAAGGTTATAATTCGTTATGCAATTGAAACAAAATTCAATTAAGTTCTTACATAACGTAATAAATAAATTAATACTAACATATACACAAACGATTATTAATTCAATCGCAAAAAGTTACGGCGAATTAGAGGAAGAAAAGTTTTAATTTATACATGTATTCATAATTTACTTAATTACGTTCAATAGCCAAATTATTAAATTCTTTTCTTGGGTTAATTAAACATTGTGTACGTTCTTTAGTTATTAAGTTAAAAACGGATTTTTATTTAAATTTACAATTTTTTATGATATATCTGTTAATTTTGATTTCATTAGCAAGTCATGATTTCGCTTGTTATTGACATTTATGAAGTCGTAGTCAAACAAATCTGAAAAAATTAGAGTGCAGGCGGACGCGGAAGTTCAACGCTGACCCGTGACATCAGGTAAACGTATGCGATTGTTAAACGGTACACGTATGATAATTACGCAAAAAATGTAAAATTATGAACCAAACGTGTGTGTGTGTGTGTGTGTGTGTGTGTGAGTGTGCTAATGAATGATCTTCCGTTGACGATGTGACGGTGTTTAGAAGAAATAATATAAATATAGTGTCTTGTGAATTTGCTCTGACACACCGATTCTTGTTGGTTTTTTTTTTTTTTTTGGGGGGGGGGGAGTAGCGAAATTGTTGCGTTCGTTAATAATATCAGTCCGAAGAAAACGCTAGTCAAGCGTTTTTTGTGTGGGCGCGGTTAGTCTTCGTGTATCGCTAGAAATTGTTCACGGATTTTTTACCAAGCAGTCGTCGTCGTCGTCGCCGCCGCGAATAAATAATCGAATCACATCTGTTTTGTATGCGAGTATTTCAATCTGCACCGACGGTTGAATGAGAATTGGCTGGAATAATGTCGTTCGGTGTTTTCCTATCCGCCTCGGGGAGGCGGGGACGTGGGACGGTGAAAAAAGACATCAATAAACGTCTTTGACTTGGCACATTCTTTGAAATCTCTCGGATCGGATTTATCGCTCACCGCCGCTGCCGACCGGCTAAATACCGTTGGCTGTGGGATTCGGTTAGAAGGAATTAAACGAAAAAACTCTATGCATAATATATGCTTGCAGATTTCACCGGGAGTAGTCGCGTATTCTGTCTCTCGGCCGAGTGTATATTTTATGCACAAGTACTTTCTTTCTTTTTTTTTCTTTTTTTTTTTTTTTTTTTAAATCGAATCGAATGTTTGCGTTATTGCACGCTGCAGTAGTGTTGTTAATCACGTGTGTGACAGCGTCAGGTGTTTTAATTTTTTATTTCATGTATACATTTTCCTTTTTTTTTTACTCTCTGTCTCTGTCTCTCGGTCACTCTCTGCCTCTCTCTCCCTCTCTCTCTCTCTCTTTCTCTTTCTCTCTCTATACTCCTGTGTGTTAATTTTTGTTCTGTACACGCACATGGAACAATATTCACTGGCTCGACCGCCTGCTACGAGACACGAGACATTTGTATTTGTAGCGATGAAAAGAGGCGAAAAAAAAATAAAAAAATAAAAAATAAAAATATGAACCGAAGAGGTAAATAGCGGGGGGAAAAGGTAACGATAATATTGGATATGGGACGAGGCTAACAATGGTAAAACGAATACGGTCCGTTCGTGCTCGCAATTCCGATACGTATTATTATTATTATTATTATAAACGCAGGGCGAAACAAAACCGCGGAAAAATTGCCTCTTTCCGCGCGCCCGTGTGCCCACCCTTCCCTGCCGTTCAATATTCTCGCAGTGTAATAGCGCGTAATCGATAATATTATTCTAAAAGTATATATTAATCAGATCCCGTGAATCGTGCCCTGGGTGGAGGATTAGTAAATCAAATTTTATTTTCATCGCTTCAAAGGTGGGGAAAAAAAATCATTAAAATGTATAAATTGCCCGTTCGCCCACCGAAGAAATCATAACAACAATATAAGCGACACCACGTGTGTTCACGCACGCGCGGGTAAAAGACGTGCTGACGACTGTAGCGTCGTTTCCCTACAAAGTTCATTCCTCGTCGGTCTGTTCGTTTTCCGCGGCCGATTACGCTGCATTTAATTATCGTCTGTACATTACCGAATAGCCGACCGATCTGTGTGCCGTAATGCGCTTTACACATGCCACCTGAACGAAATCTCAACATAACAAGTGTGTGTTTGGGCGTAAAAGTTTTGTTTCGTTTCTGTGTGTTTTTTTTTACATCGTCAGTTGGATTCGGAATAAAGTATTCAATTGGTACACAAACACTGTATACCTGAAACTTTTGTACGATCACTCACACTTATCGATCTGTAAGGTGTAAAGATCTCAGAGAAAAATACAAGCGATCGCACGCGTCCGTTTAGATTTCACGTGATATTCGTACGGTAGATAAAATAAAAATGTTATTGTTACGTGAAAAAACTGCGAAACGAACGTGCGTCATGGCCGTATTTAGAATAAATCAAATTAACCCTCGTTCGGTCGCGCTATGTAAATTACTTAACTCGGGAGCGTGGGGTCTTGCATACCCCATTGTAGATGTGGGTCGAAATAAAAACAAAAAAAAAAATAGATTTTTTTTTCATTTTATATCATTAGGTTTATATTATACTACGTATGTTGTATACGATTATGTGGGAAATACGTATATATGACTGTTTTATTTAAACGAGAAAAAATAATTGATACGTGTAAAATGCGAAACATTTTCGACCACACTTCGCTTATTTTTAGAAAGATACACGAAAATGTAGTCGCGAAAATCAAAGAACTGCGCGTTTAATGATTTCAATGAGATGTTTATGATTCACTTCTCGTGAAACATCAAGATACAAACACTGTACGTCAACATCGACAGATATCTATCGAAAATATTGAAAAAAAGTCGGTAAGATAATGGTGGTTGGAATTTTTCCATCGCCCTTTCGATCTCTTAACAAGATTACTGTGATAGTTGCCTTGAATCGAATAAAAAAAAAGAAGACAAATCACTTCTTTAGAAAAACGGTTCTGAGCAACGCTTAAGTTTAATATAATGTACCATTTACATATTTTATAGTTTTTGTCCTAATCGTAGATATGGTCTTTTTATGAAAAAATTATATAATTTCAATTGGAAACGTAGTAGATATTTTCTTTTACCATTTTCACTATCGTTTTTTTACATTTGAAGCATGTTTTGTGTCTGTATACCAAGTTTGATCATGATTCGATAGACTAATTTTTTTTCACAACATATTTTTTATTTTACCGAAATTTTGTATACACTATTCATCTCGAAAATTATTTGATGATTTATTCAAACACATTTAAATTTATAAATTGATGTGAAATCAGTCGATTTTGTCAAAATTTGGACCGAACGCTAACATGAAAAAAAAATCTGACTAACAGTTTTAAGACTTTTTCGATTCGTCAATCAAGTGAACGAGTAAGGTTGTATTCAATTTTCACTCCTTCGTTTTAGGAGTCGAATTGAGAATAAATGTATGGTAAACAATAATTAACTACAACATAATTATTTCTCAATATTATTATTCATTGTAATAATATCAATACATAAAATCATATTCGTTTTATGTAATTTGTACGTAGTTCGATCGCGAATGTAGGTATATTGCATACTCAGGACCCCGTGTTACGACGATTTAATAGAACGATACCGTCGATATCTCAATAGTAAAAGTTTATTAGATAATATTTAATCATTTAATTTATGTAGATTAAAAAAAAAAAACAAAAAAAAAAACCATTTCTAGATTAAAATGTGTACTGTTTAATTTCAACAAAATATTATCTTCGGCCTTGATTCGAATGCAATAAGCCGAAATGTTTTTTTATCTACATCTGTAACGTGAACGTCGTGTAAATAATATTATTTATTAAAAGTAAATACTGATGAAAGGTTTTACAATGTTTTTTTGTGATTCAACGTGAAGTGACTTGAAACGTAAGCATTTTATAGTATCGGATAAGTAATAATAGTACTTTGATTTTCAGAACTGCGATGTTTTTCGAAACAAGACTTTGCATAAAGTAATGAATAATAAACTTATAACTCGGCACTAGTAAACTTTGTAAATACATGAAAATGGTTAAGTGTATTTTTTTTCTTTCTTTCTTTTTTTTTTTTTTATGAAAAATTAGTTCTTTCACCTAGAAAGTTTATGATGAATACTCGGTACCCTTTTTGATCTAAAATGGTAATGGCATTTTCAAGTTTGTAACTTATTTACCTTGGGTTCCCTTCCGTATATTTTATACGCCACAGAAGAAAAAAATTTAAAACAATTTAGTTTGGACTTTTGACCACGTACAAATTATAAATTGATTTTTCTACAAACAATGTTTAAATCAATATGATTCCGAGGAGTCAATATTTCGCTCGTAATCCAAACAAAGCGGTGACCATTGTCGTGTATATATTTCAGTTCCTGGTCGCGTTTGACGTTACCTTTATACTTGAAAAGTGTCTCGATTTTTTTGTTTTTTTAAATATGAAACTATATTTTGCTTGTAAATTTAAAAAAATTCGATATTTAATGAATGTAGGTAAAATGTTGTGTGTGTGTTCTAATCTTGTGGACTCATTAAGTGTACATATTAAAGCAGTCGAAACAGCGCACTAGTATAAATTTAAAATTAGTTGTTAATTCATATTCAAAATCATATAAGAAAATTTTATTTGAAACCAAATGAAGCCGAGACATTTGCTTTGAGTATTTTTTATTTCTATAAAAATACTTCATCGAATAGAGTGGACTCGAGTCCTTCCGGATCGCATTTGCTCATAAACACTCACGCTACGCCCTTGTCAAAATACCGTGACCTACGTGTACTACTGATATGCGTACAATAGTGTACACTATACACCGTAAGTATATTTCTGAAGCATTTGACGCGCCTGTGACGGTAACACTTGAAATATGTACTAGTTATTGCCTAATATAAACAATTTAAATCGATTCGATACGTATTTCGTTGTACTAAAATATAAAATACGTAGACGTACAATACCACTAGAGTCGAGTCATTGAATCATTGACGTCGCTAAATAGGTGTATGACACTAAAACGTACAGTTGACAGTTTTCGATTGTTATCGTGCACTAAATGTGTCATCTTTTATGAAATATCGACGTGTCAACGATGACGAGAATTTTCAATTGCGATTCATTACATTTTCAATTGTATGTACACGCGAAAAATGTTTGGAATAATTATTTAAAGACGTATAAGACTAAGTACTTTATCCGTAGAATCAATGTTTAACTTTTAGTCGTTAGTCCAAACACAGCGATATTACAAAATTAGTTTCGATATATCTATGGCGTAATTTTTCAAGATAAATTTCATCATGTGTTTTATTTGTTTCACGTTAGGGTTTATTAACCTTGCGTTTCATGTTCGTTTTTAAACATATATTATGGTGTTCATGTTGTATGAAATATTTGCTTTAAAAAATAGAAAGTAATGTTCATTATCAATTTTAAAAATAACTAGTATTACTAAATAAAATGTTTTTAAACGTCATATTGTACAAAAAGTGGGGGTTTTTTTTTTTTTGAAAATTAGTCTTGCGTCTCCTTAAATTGAACTCTTGGTGCGCCTATGCATATATTTATGTATACGTATATTAAGTTTTCTGTGGCGGTATTTGTCACGAAATCAACAAAACTATTCGGGTTCGAGAGGATGTCAGAAATGAATAAATGAACATACATATTACACAATGTACGTATATGACGGCGTCGTCGAGACATGCGTTTTGCCCGAAGAACGTCTGCAGTGCTAGGAAGCCACAAGACGAACGGATACAAGGATATCATTAAGGAACAATGGCGAAAATATTATATAGTGTGACTTTGCGTCTCACTCAATTTAACCGTAACAACAACAACAACAACAACAACAACTGTTTTGAAATGCATATACAAGTACACAAAGTAATATCGTTATTTGTACCTGAACGCGATTATATTTTTTTTTCGTCCTTCACATTGTACTTGTTCATATCAATTCCGCATGTATACGCATGTCCGAACAGAGAAAATTTGTTTAAGTATTTTTCATTTTAATGTTCGATAATGTGTTTCAAACATATTATTCCATATCGAAAAATACGGATTAATAACTCATAATTAACCATATGTTTTACATAAAGTAACGTAGAGAATTACGATTTTTTATTGTATAAAGTGTAGATTATATTAACGACAATATTATACGACGAACTACGTCCAAAATGTTTCGAGAGGTAAATCATTCCGTCGTTTCACAAATACGATACTAAAGCCTATTATCAAAGCCTAAATGTAGTGTTTTCGTTTTGACTATGGAGGGTTGAAATTTTCAAAATTCGTCGGTCTAATATGTACTTATTTCACACGTTCACCACGTTCGATCCATTAGCCTTCGGGCTGTTTTTGAAAATAGACTTTACAGTTTTTCGGATATTATTAGTAAATATATACGTATAGGCATAATAAATGTTTCATAACTAAAAAATGTTGCGAACAAAACGCGCTTATAAGCTGCAGTACATGACACGTGATTTATCGAGTTACGGCGAAACAGGATACAATACACGTGTAAATATACAGGGTGTTTCACAAAGATCTCACAAAGATCTGACACGTTGAATAACTTTTGTTCTATTCAATATTTCAAACTTTTTTTTTTTTTAAATGTATACTATAGCCTAGCGCTACAATAAAATATGAAATTCTTATAGAGGTTGATCCGTTAATTTTCTATGATTTTTTAAAGTTTACGAAAAATCGAATTAAATTGCTTAATAGTTCATTATCTTACTAGTGATATTATCTGATGAACGATACATATTATTACATTTTTCGTAAACTTAAAAAAAACATAGAAAATTAACGGATCAACCTTTATAAGAATTTCAAACACCAGAATTTTTCTAAAAATCATGTTTACAAAATGGCTATTTTGATTTTTTTTTCAAACTCTAAAATAAAATTTTAAAATTTGAAATTCGAGTTAAAAAAAAAAAAAAATTAATGTAATTTTATTTTAGCGCTTGGCTATAGTATTCATTAAAAAAAAAAAAAAAGTTAAAAATATTGAATAGAACAAAAGTTATTTAACATGTCAGATCTTCGTGAAACACCCTGTATATATATATATAACATCGGATACGACGTGAAACAGCCGTGACTTTAAAACATTTGATAACATTACCGACCGAAATGAGTAATGCCGACAATGGCTGCGTATCGACTTTGGGTCGAACTAATTGCGTCTTGTCACTCTTGCTAACAGAATCGGTACTTTAGACTCGGCGATCGCCCTCCGCCGTACAGCGCCGTCGTTCCGGAACCCTCTCTCCGCGGGACCGTCTCTCGCCGCGCCGCCTCGGTTTCCGACTATGACGGTGACGACGGCGACTACGACGACGGGGTAATAGACCGTAAAAGCGGTAATAAACGGGCGGCAAATTATTTTCCGGCTACATCAACAACCCATAAACGCCTCGACCTTAATGCACCGCGCCCGACGAGACAAAAAGCGTCCGCCGTCCGACCACTCCCCGCACCTATCC
The DNA here is from genome assembly GCA_027580255.1 of Therioaphis trifolii. NCBI lineage: Eukaryota > Metazoa > Arthropoda > Insecta > Hemiptera > Aphididae > Therioaphis > Therioaphis trifolii. The sequence goes on along the minus strand of CM050408.1, from coordinate 38,421,148 downwards.
TCGGGGCTCGTCTTCGCCGCACTTTGAATAAAATAATAGCGATGTGTTATTGACGACGACGGTCGATGATCGTCGCCGAAACGTTCGCCCGCCGCAGAACGGGAGGCGTAAAAAAATCGTCGTCCGCGAGCCGCGCTGGCCGGCCGCCGGGTGATCACAGTTCGGCGGTATGATTGCTCGGTCGATGGAGAGAACGCATAAAAAAAAAAAAAAATAAAATAAAATTACGAGTTTAAATAAATACACGATTTCGACCTGACGGTGACTACAAATCGAATCGATTCGGCCCGTAGACGAGTTCGTATTGCGGGTCGGGTGGTACGAAAGCCGAAAGCTTTTTAGACGTTCCGATGGTATTTCGGTTGAGAGGAGAGAGAGAGAGAGAGAGAGAAAAAAACGAACGAATTTTAGTATGATTTCTACTCAAACGGGTTGTTGTAAAAAAAAAAAAACGCCGTTCGATTTCCGTACGGAGTCACGTATCCGCGGCTCGTGAGTGCTAACGGCCGTTTTTACACGACTTGTGTTCGGCCGTGTACGTGTACGCTATGCGAGACGCCGTATTTAATTATTACGCGAGCCGTTGGATTTTATTTGATTCATCAAAACGATTACGATTCAAAACCCAAATTTCAAAGTTTTATAATTCTCGTGAAAACGGATTTTCCGGCTCGTTCGACTACTTTCCGAGTCCGTAACGCAGAAACTATATACATACTCTTCGGAGACACTAAAAATAATGACAAAACTCTGGTAATTGCCACTCATTTAAAGGTCAAAAGTACCGGGCTTAATATTATTGTTATTTTCGAAAGTTTGCCAATGTCCTGTCGTTTGTCAGGAAGACGGTTTTTTCCAGATCCCGACGTGTAAAAACGCGTGAGGAAAAGAGAAATTACGTATAACGCTCACACTCAAACACAAGCACACACATTCATTCACTCACACACGCACACACACACATACACACACATAAACACTCACTCACACACACACGCACACATGCACACACACACACACACACACAGACACAGACACACACACAGACACAGACACACACACACAGACACACACACACACACACACACACACACAGAGACACACACACACACACACACACACACACACACACAGACACAGACACACACACACACACACAGACACACATACACACACACTCACACACACACACACACACACACACACACACACACACACACACACACACACAGACACACACACACACACACACACACACACACACATATACACACACACGCGCGCGCACGCGTGTCTCGACAGTTCCTCGGCGAAAGCATTGTATAATAATGTACCTAGTGTTTCACACCGTCGTACACGGAAACGTGTATGATTTGGCGTTAGGTAAATTACTGCGAGTAAAAAAAGTCACGAAACCCGTTTTCGACCGAAGCGACGACGACTTAATGAGGCATTGTAAGACATTATTTATACGTGCATTTTCACACTGAGATGTTACCCAGCTTATTGTCTCCGAGGACGACGCTCGCGAAATAGCGATTTTTTTTCCTTCCGTCTCCAAGTGGTTATTAAAAAACATTCGAGATAAGAGTGTTTTTGTTAAACAGGCCGTTGACGAGACTGAGTTTTTTATTGTAATTAAGAATTTTCCCTATGATGTTCAGCGGGTTTGTTTTTAGGCCCGTGGTTTATCTTTTTGTGTATAACGTGTGACTCAAAAAAAAAATATATATTTCTGCAGTACCAATTTATTTTGAGTAAATTCACAAAAATCATTATTAAATATACAAACATGTTAGATGACTTGAACGAATGTTTTCTTACAGTTAATGTTGAGCTATTAGTCTTTTGAAAATTATACCCAAATTTAATTATTGTATAAAATACTTTTGTAAAAATGTTTGACGTACAGATTTTATAAAGTAAAATACTCAATGAACAGTTCAGATAAATACATAAAAAGACGTTATTTCGTTAAAATTAAAAAGTTAATTTGAAAAGCATTATCTATACATTAAAGTATAGCAATTATTTCATTGACTTATTATATGATAAATTAGTCAAATGACAGAAATTGAAAATTAATGATGAACCGAATGAATTTATAATTAATTAAGTTGAAATTTGATTTATTAGTAATGATTAGTAATATTTTATAAGTAAGTTGACAAATTGACAATAATTTTCATGATAAGCAATTTGTTTTGATAAATTTACCGAAACGAACTAAGCACATATTTACTAATAAGTAAATAAATTTGTTGAAAATCAAATAAAACATCGTGAGAAAATAACAAGTAATGTTTCATAATTAATTTTATGTTATCTATAAATATTTTTTAGTAAATGTTTTTGATATAGACTCGTAAATATTAAATTGTAACATAATTTTTGATATTTGACTCTCAAATGGTTTAATTAATCAATACAATAATTTAATTCATCGTTGTAATTTATTAGTAATGGCTAATAAAAATATTATTCCCAAAATGTAGTGAGTAATTATTATCGTTATGAAAAATGTCAATATTAGACTAACTTGTATTCGAAATAGTCTTTGACTGTGTCCTCAATATATTCTAATAATCATTCAATTATTAGAGATAAAATATAAAATGAAATTTTGAATACTTAACGATTAAAAAATATATGCGTAATATCTCGTTGCTTGTTTAACTTAATGCTATAATGAAATTTTGTTTAATATATCACTGTAAATATTTTGCATTGATCAATTTTCAAAGAAATGATGTGATGAACTTGGATGCAGAAAAATCAGACCGCGTTCAAGTTCATTGTTGGTTTTCGGTTAAAATTAGAATGCAGACGCATTAAACCAGATTTATAGAGGGGAAAAATTTTCAAGGACTACGCAGTCGTTTTCTACGAGGTTTTCGTGCTACTGGTATAACTGTTTTTTTTTTTATTAAAAAAACATATTTAAAAAGTCCACGTGGGGTGTGCAGACGTATTTTCATCTTTATATTTTGTTGTAGGTCAGTATACACGTATACTGCTTGTTTTCTTTTTCCTTGAACATTAACGTCATCATAAATATTCTGCTCGGTTTTTGCGTTTTTTTAATTTTTTTTTTTTATTTTACCGAACCGACGCCCGTCAGAGGGATGTGAATAAAATCACAAGTGCCGCGGCACGTGTGCGTATACCGCGTACTCTCGAGAATTAAAATATAACTTTTTCGAAAAACAAATCATCGGATTTGATTCGCGGCGGGGAAAACGGCGCGCGGGACAGACACTACACATTGAAAAAATACACTCGTCGTCTGACGCGTTACACGTGTACGGATGAGACGTGGGCGTGGAAAGTTTACGTTACGCACGACTTTTACGAGTGAAAATTGATATTCCGTCGGAAAATCACGTGGCGCGGTGCAATAGTGTCGCCGTGTCGGGACGTTTTCGACGGAACAAAAAAAAAAACAAAAAAAAACCGAAAATAGAAATCCCCCCCAATCAATGTTACAGCCACTTGACCAACATCTAACAGTTCTTATCCAATGAAAAGTTTTCCGAACGAACTTAAATCGTCGTTGAACCATTTAATTTTTTTTTTTAATCACAGTCTCTCTAAGTAATTTTATAATTTTACGTCAACTTCCTAACTGTTATTAACGGACTATCCACTATATTCAATTGAATTACGTAACTATTGATGAACTATATTTTGTATTTATGTGACTTAATTATGTTACAATTATCATTATCATAATGTTCATTTTCACCAACAATCGTCTATTATGAATATAAAATCTGATATTCTGTTATTTTCGATCATTATTCATGTACATAAACCCAATTTTCTAAATTAATAGTTCAAATTAAATATCAATAAAAAAAAAAAAATTTAAAAATTCTACTAATTCAAATTAACGGATACTAAATAAAATAAAATCAGCTTTATTTGTTTATCTGGTCAATTTTCGTGTAAAATTTTTTTCTTTCAATTCGAAAACGACGCAAATAAAATCGAAATCTTTGACTCTACAGACTACTCGGGATGAGCCTATGAGCCACCAGTAAGGAATCACTGGTCTTGGGTGTGTGTGTCTTCTTGGGGTTCGGTGCCTAATTCGAAAATGGCTGGATCGAGTTGGCGCCGTGAGAAGCTCGCGGTCCCGGTTGGATATGGCACGTACGCGTGAAACCTGATACGTATCGGTTACGACGGCACTAGAACTGTCTTCCGATGAATGAAATCCTGATACCCTGCCCCGCAGTCGCTCGACTGCACGTATTTTGTTTGTGATGCACGCTGACGACGACGACGTTAATGCTAATAGTAATAATGATAATACCGCCGAGAACACAACGTCTCAGCGCGAAATCCGATACGGCCCTTAAACTGGCATTTATTCCGCGAGTAACTTACACCGTCCTCAAATCCACCGGCTTTAAACGCTATTAGTCTAATTGTATTATAACGCACTCGTGGTTATTAAACACGCGCGTGCGGTGTGCACCTTTTGGGTGTGTGTTTGTGCGTGCGTGCGTGCGTGCGTGTGTGTTGTGTGTGTGTGTGTGTGTGTGTGTGTGTGTGTGTGTGTGTGTGTGTGTGTGTGTGTGTGTGTGTGTGTGTGTGTGTGTGTACAGGGCGATTCGAAATTTTGTGTGATGCTAAATTTATGAGAATGTATTAAAAAATAAAAAAAATAATCAAAATAGAGAAAATAGTTGAAGGTAAACGTGTGGTGTTTTTTTGAGAAATCAAAAATGATTTATAATATTTTCTAATTCCATACAACTCATACAGATGAGTTCGGCGATTGACTTTTTAAATCAAGTTGGAACATGTACGTTTTCATGAGGTATTTTTCAAATACATTTTACTTGTTGAAAAACCATAATTAATGCGGTGTGGTGCACAAATTTCGGATTTAAATCGATACATCTTAAAGAGGTAAACGGTTTTTTTCAATTAAATACTACAATAACTCAAAAATAACGAAGGATTAGTTATTTTCATAGAAATTTTGCTTCTTTCAAAACAGTTTCATTTGAAAAATGCGATAAAATTGTTTTATTCAATCACGTTCGTTATAATATATTATATTATGTTTGTTAATCGTGTCCGATTCGAAAATGGGACAAGTTTATGTACATAATGTCAGTTACAATAATTGTAAGATGTGTATAGTCATAACATAATACATTTACACGGGATCGTGGTTTAACAATTAATTTGTTTCGTGTTTTATCACCGAGTGAACATTCACTGAATTTTAGAATCACTCTGCTGAAAAACATACTTTTTCGAGTTGTTGCAGTTTGTGAACTGGACGTCCGTCGCCTTCCGCCACTCCGAAAACGTATTGTGCACTGTACGTAACGAAATCGATACTAAACCGTAACGTCCGTCCGGTACCGATTCGTACAGCGGTACAAAAACGTGGCTAATAAGAGTGAACTCGGCCCCGTACACGAGTCTAAAAGAATCCCCGTGTTAAACGGATCGCACGTTCCGGATATAATTTAAATAAGTGACACGTGTTCGTGTTTATTTCCTCCCCGTCGAAATTCGTTTTTGCGGAACGGCCGAGACGTAATTATCTCGAACAAACTCCAAACGGTATAAAAGCCGCCTTTCTCCGTAGGTAAATCGGTTTTTTTTCTTCTGAAACGAAGCGCCGCCGCCTTCTTTAATTTCAGATTAGCCCGAGCTCGGCGTTCGCCGGGAAGCCGAGACGGGGTTTTTTCCGAAAACATTACGATCGCTTCTCAGATTGTTTTTTTTTTTACGTCTCGTGCGCGTTCGACGTTACGCTTAATTTCAATATCGCGTCTTTTTTTTTCTCGCTCCGCACCTTTTGCCGATGTTTCTCGTCGACAAGACGTTTTGATTCAAACGTCGTCGTATCGTCGTATTACGCGCGAGAAACTGTCTGTTCGGTGGCCGAAGATTGGAACCCGAGAACCGTGTCTGCGGACGTTGTGCTACGACAGTAGCGTTCACACGAGACGCGGGGAAAAATCGGGCGAGAGAAAAGAAAGAACGAGATTGCGTTGTTACCGAGAGGAAATGGTGTGAGTGTAGACGGTGGCCATTTAACTCAATTACGGTAGAGCAGCGAGTTGCCGAGCTCGCCAACGGTGGTTATGGCGTAGAAAACGCTAAAAAAAAATTGTACACATATAAAATTACGACGACGATGATGATAATAACAATAATAATAATAATAATAATAATAATAATAATAATAATAATAATAATAATAATAATACAATAGTAAAAAGTTTTACAAGAAGTCGTAGGTACCGTCGTTTGACCTCATCGTGATTTTCGGTTAATCAGTGTTCCTTTGAATATGACGACGGTATAACTTCATATTATGCATTACGTATCGTCATAATTGGGTACCTCGCATTTGGAGGATATCGTTACAATTATTAATTTCTTGACTTAAAAAAAAAAAAAAAAAACCTGCTCGTCCGCGTGTGTATAATTTAAATTTACGGATACCGTGACCTATATTTTACGCACACTTCACGTCGATCTCAAAACTTAAAAAAAAATATATGTTTATTTTTGTTTTAAGTGGCCGCTGTCGGTGTATTTTTATCGGCCGGTTGTAATGAAATCCTTTCATCTAATAATAATACGACGTGATGTTTAAATGCCGGACACGCGTTTACGTTTTTGTTCATCCCTTTGCCTTAACCCCTCACGTGCAAGTAAACACACACACACACACACACACACACACACACACACACACACACACATTATAGCTAGTAAAACTCACTTCCACTCCGTTCTCGTCGATCTGCTGTACGGCTTCCGAACACTAATCCGTTTCGGCCGGTTAATTTACCCGTCTCGCTCGCGTGCGATCCGTGGTCACGTCTGCGATACACATGCACGGGTAGCACGGTGCGTTGCGCCGACACCGTGTCCCCGTTCCCTGCCCCCCCCCCCGGCACGACGACGTTAAGTTTTTGATTCCTTTGGGTCGGAAAACAAAACGCTAATATCTCGGGATTAGCCTCCGTCGGGACGTAGACGTAAATAAATGAAAGCCGAGGCTGGGAAGCGGAACGGAGGAATGAAAACCGTTCAAGAATCACATTAGTAGTATAATCTCGTCGACGGCCAGTCGAGCGTAAAAAAAAAAACAAACCAAAAAAAAAAAAAAAAAAAAAAAAATATAAATAATAATTATTATGATAAAGAAAGAAAGAAAGAAAGAAAAAACTCGGCGGTTTCGTATAACGGCGGTGCGTCGTTTGTGTACGTTTATGGTAATCCGACGAACCTTTTCGCATCGGTCTTGACCGTCCGTCCGGTCCGGTTAATTTCCGATCAAACTATTACTATTCGTAATTAAATTGACGGCGGTGGAGTAAGGTTTATTCGATTTACGTAAGCATCGGCGGACCGCTTTTGGCGTACGGCTTTTGCCCGTCGCAGGAACGACGACGACGGCCCATGCGGTTTAGAGCGATTTACTACGCGCCCCTGCGGATTGGGCAGCACTAAACGGAATAATAATAATAAAATAAAAAAAAAAATACAAATGATTTTCTCTTTGAAACGGCACTCGGTCCGCTATTTCCCTGCGAATCCGGCGTGTGACTATTGACAATACGAGTAGGTAAGGTGGTGGTGGTACTCGCAGTGCGGTTCTCGGTGTTTTACCGCACCGCGCGACGTTTATCGAGTGCGGGCACGATGACGTCACGTGTTGAGACGCAAATAGGACATGGTGGCTACGACTGCAGGGGCTACCCACGTTTTTCCGACAAGTGAGCTACTCTCGAAATCTCCAGTCCGCGGCGATCGACGTCAGTAGTAATAAAATACGGGGACTGGACCCTAAATTTTGTTGCCCGCGATTTCCCCCACGGAAACGTCAACAAATTTGGCTTCTTTTTCACAAATACAATTTGGCTTCTTTCAAAAAAACGTTTAGTGAAAATTTATGGTTTTATATACATTTGTGTAAGTATAATTATGTCTAACCTAGTATATACAAAACCGTATATTTTTACTAAACGTTGTTTAAAAGAAACAACATTTTATTTGTGAAAAAGAAGCCAAATTGTATGACGTTTCCCTGGGAAATCATGAGCGAAAAAAAATTGGGGTCCAGTCCCCGTATTTTATTACTATCGACGTCTGTTTGTTTAGATTTTAGCAATGTCTTCCGTGCTTTCAAAAAGGCAGTCATGACGGAGCGAGTGCAGACGTGTCGTACGACCGGACTGACGATAACAAACTGTTTCAACGATCACGTCGGTCGCGATCGACAGGTTGTGGTGATCTCTGCTAGTGTTCTTGTTGAAAATTCCCGTCGTACATCTCTCTACGGCTTAGTGTTTTTTTTTTTTGCGTGACGGAAATCGTATTTTTAAAATTTTTTTTTTATTTATTTATTCTTTTGAAAGAAATAAAGCGCAACGGTCTTCGTTGAATAAGTTCTCGCAAAGACCCGCGTTATCTTCGCTTTGAATTCCGTCCGAAATTGAACTGTGCACGTCGCGTGTACGGGTTTCTTTTACATGTTTGCGTGTTTTCTGTTTCTCTTTTGAAATACCAAAATAAAAAAAATCCAATTTCACACGACATACACACAACGCTTGATGCACTTCAAAAACGATGTAAAATTATATAAATATCTTATATAATTTAAAAAAAAATATATTTTTTTTCAGAATCAAAAAAATAAATATAGATACTGTCTAATATGTTTATTTTCGGATTCGTAAAAAAAAAAAATGAACACTCGTTCTTTATTTAACTTGAGGTGGAATGAATGTTTTTATTTTTCGTTTTTTTTTTTTTTTGTTTTTTTTGTTTGAACAAGAAAGAAAAATATCATTAAAAATGACAATTTTAGACCTTCAAACGTACATTGTGAATTGGAACATTCTTGACAAGTTTCACTGTGTACAAAAAAAAAAAAAAAAAAAAAAATCAAGGAGAGTAAAACACCTGACTGGCTCTGAACAGTGTAATGAACTACTTTTAACGAAGAGAATGTTGTGAACTTTTTTTTGTTGAACATTTTGGCTCTTCATTTTCGGGCGTGTTGTTTTTTGGCTTAAGGTCTTTGTTTTTGTTTTTTTTTTCATGACTTCAGAAACGTTAATGAATATCAGCCACGGGCGATACAGTATTATTTCAAAAAATCCAACACAGCCAACACAGTTTTTCGCCGTCAGAAATACAGATATCCAACGCCAATGATAATCGTTGTAATTGTTTAGGTGGACCCGATTACGAGTGTGAACGCAAACAATTATCATGACGTCGGGATAAAGTATAATTTATTATCTGTACGGCTGGAACATAATAACCTAAATATCGGAATTTTAATCCTTTTAGACCCTACGGATATTTTTACGATTTCAATACTTTTCCCGCTTTTTCGTTCACCGTAAATTACCTAATACACGTTTGAGTACAGAATGGCAAAACGACCTTCAAAACACAAACGTCTCTCTTACGCTTATTTCTGTATTAATAAAATCATATAGCGCGTATTACGTGATTTTAAAATATTTTTTTCACACCGTTATTCTCAAGTCCGGCCAATATAATAATGCGTGATATCATATTTTTACTATAAAAATTAATTTATCATTATTATTATTCTGTACTCAATTACAATTTTTTTAAAATTATAAATGTAAAAACTCACGGCAATATGTTACACGAAACCTTAGCACAACTGCAATTAATCCTTTTTTTTTTTTTTTTTTTTTGCTACGAAATGTCTGTTTGAATATTATAATTGTAACCGTGTGTTGCGAGTACACAGTCAATATATACTTTTGAAAAACATATAATTACAGAGGTCGAACAAAAAATTAAACTAACGGACGATGACTTAAAAAGTTTTTAAGCGTTAATAAATTAAATGAAAGCATCGTTATTTTTACTGAAACGTACATTTTCATGTAGGCCCAAACTTTTACATTGAGTTTTTGTAATTAAATTAGTCACGAAAAGAGTGGTCGATAGCGACGGAGTTAATTTTATAAAAGGGTTGTTGATATATATATATATATATATATATATATGTTTCATACATAAAATAATAAAAAGAAGATTACGACCGTGCCGACGGACTCCCCGAGACGACGGCGGGAATACTTTAGAAAAACATTTTACTTGGACTTTGCGAATCGCATTGAAACCGAAAAACGGTTTACTAGACGTTCAAGACGAATATAATTTATTCGGCGTATATTCATTAACCGGAAAGGTATTCGTGTGTGTGTGTGTGTGTGTGTGTGTGTGTGTGTGTGTGTGTGTGTGTGTATGTTCTGAGGTTGACGTTTGTGCACTGTTCACTTACCACAGGGAATAATTTTCGGTTATCTCGTTATCGACGTCTTGGATTTAAATAAAGTTTTAATTAAAAATTCTGTTAGAAACCCTTTATACGCAGTCGCGTTCTAATGGGATCTGGTGGCTGGCGCTCGGTCCGCCGAGACGTCGGACTACCGGTAAACAGTCTGTGCGCGCGCACGTGTATTTCAAATTGATAGCAGATTCGTGTGCTCAAGACCGGGCCCGCCGAGAGAGTTTTCCGCTCGTACGCCATTAGACAGACGCGACGAATAAATTATTGCGACGACCGCAGTTTGTGAACGATTCGCTCTGAGGGGCCGAGAAGTCGTTGTTTGCTCCTATACTGTTTTGTGGTCTTTCGAAAATACGCGCGATCTCTGCCCGCGCTCCGTCGTGACCGAGACACGAATATGTGATAACGAACGTCCAGTCAAAACTGCGAAAACTCAAAAAAAAAAAAATACAATAAACACTTACGTCACAAGAGCGATTTTAAAATTATAAAACGCGAAATAAATCCGTCATAAATACGATTCTGAGCATTTCATTGTAAACACAATTGATTCACTTTCTAATCGGACATGATAAACATAAACGAACAAATGTTATTTTAAAACGAGTTCCCTGGCAATCGACGATTGAACAATTTTCCGTAGCTTTGTCGTATTAAAATCGTTATGAATTAGGGTAAACTTTAACGTAACCAACTCATTTTTTAATTTTAAATTTTTAAATTTTTTTGTAATCGTTCCATTGTTAAACCGGATATTCGATTTTAATATGTTTTATTTATCAATTTTTATTTCACGTCCGTTACCGGACGTGATGACGAAAAAGAAAAAAAAAAAAGAAATACACCCCTTTTTCTGTCGGTCGTCAGCCATCGGCGAACATGAGGCATGATTTCTGTGTTTCCCCCGGTTCGCCCGGAAAGAAAGGTTGGCACACGCGTTTACAAAGCGTAAGTCGGGTTTGTTTTTCGACCGAATTTTTTCGCCGTCTCATTTCGCGTGAAAACGGAGAACAAAAAAAAAAGCGTCGGTAAAACGGAGAGAAGCGCGTGCACGCGTGGCGTAGAGATAACCGTCAACACGCACTGCTCGGTTTAAACGGTCGCTCATCCGGCGGCGGCCGTGCGTCGAGGCTTTTGATGAAAATGATTTCAGATAAAAAAAAAAAAAAAAAGAAAAAAAAAGTGGAAAAGTACATATAAAGTGGCGGAGAGAGCCACTGTTCGTACGTACCCATAATATAAGCTGATTTTCTTTCCTCGTCCTGTTCGGAAGGATATTCAGAACATTAGGCGATAACGGAGACGAAATATAATACGGATAAATATATGTGTACGTGCGCGCGTGTGTTGTTTATACGTGTACCACATGCGCGCGCTTGAACGTGTGCGCCGAGTGTGCGTGAACGCGCGCGTTAACAATGCGAGACCGCAAATCGTCTCGTCGCCATCGTCTTCGGTTCTCATATAATCTAAAATAAACACGAACGATAAGCTCGGCATCCGGAAGGAATCGACGACGACGACGACGACGGTTTAGACGTCGATCCGGATCGGGAAAACATTACGAGGGGTGCAGGGGAGGGCGGGTGCGTCGAATATCGTTGAGTTTATTTCGATTAGCGGGACACCGCCGCCGTAATGTGTATATGTATACGACACTGATGATATCGTTGTTTTGTGTTTTTTTTTATCCTGAGAGCGAAAACGGTGCGAAAATACGATGGTAATAATAATATTGCGTTTTATATTGTCGGGTGGATATATCAAACCTATACCGTTCGAAGATACTCGTCGACGACGACGGTCAGATACAAGGATATTTATCTGATCGTGTCTCGTACCGCGTCGAGTAGACGGAGAGAAAAAGGAAAAGAAAATGTATGTCATATAAATTTGACACAGAGTATTGACGGTGATTTGTTTTTGATCAATAATGCAATTTTCGAGAGTCGCGCTCTATATCCCATTCCGGGTCGTTCTTCCGCGTTATCGAATTCGTTCACTTTTTTTATCTGCCAATCGCGGGGGAATGAAAATTCGGAGAGAGAAAGAGAGAGAGAGAGAGAGAGAGAGAGAAAACCACGAATCTCCGGTTACCTTTGATAATTCGCGTGTACGTGTGTTATCACGACGAACTAATACCACGTCGATGGCACCGAGAACGATTGGATCGGATATTACTAACCGTGACGTGTTCGGCGAGAATAACACATCCGTCGTTCGACATACGTTTTTTTTTCACCCACCGAACGGAAATTACTAAAAAGTACGGGTGTGTCGACAAACGTTAAATCGCGTTATTAAAATCCATCGAAAAGTTTCTACGACGACGACGCGCAGTGTTACGTTTCATAACGACGCGTTCAAAGATCCGGGACGGCGTTGATTATGAAACGGTTTCTCATGACGTTTTGGCGCTATCCGGATAGAGACGTTCGAAATGGACAAAAACCGTTAAATAACCCGCACTCGCGAAATAATATGGGAGACGTGACGTCACAAAGAAGAGACGAGAGACGCGTTTAAACACACACACACACACACACACACACACACACACACACACACACACACACACACACACACACACACACACACACACACACACTAAGTGAGGTGTCGTAGAGTCTTTTGCCAGTCTCTGTTGACGGCGTTACACCTCTCCGAGGTCCGTAGAATCGACAAAAAGACTAAACGTACTTCTTGTCCTCGTGTTATCGACGTGTTCTTTCGATCGTGACTTCGTGTTCGTGAACCTGTACGGCCGACGTCATACGACCTCGGGATTCGTCGGCTCGCCGTCAAAGGTACGATTGTAGATGACACGTACGTTACGAATAAAAACGAGAAAACCACGCCGTTTGCGGACCGGTATTCGTACATTAATATAGTTTGAAACATTAATATGTTTCAAAGACTCGGACTGAACTCGAACGGGCGAAAAACTACAGTCGTACGACGGGATTTCAGCCGGCAGTGATAACTCGGCGTTACCGGCTGCAGTCGGGTAACGAGATTTCCCCCGCGTCTTCTCCGCGTCATGTGCGCAAACCGTCCGGAGACAATGCGAATAATACACGTCTCTGAAATCCGCGAAACGCTTCACGGCGACGGCGGCGGCGGCGGCGAGACACAAAACACTTATTTAAAACGCGCCGCCGTCGTGTAACTCGATAATAAAGCGTATACGTCTCCGCGCGGCCGCGCTCAGAATTCGAAATGGATTTCTTTCACACGACGACGACGACGACAAAGTGAAATCGCACGCATTGTCTGTTCGCAGCACGTGTGGAGGGCTGTTCGGAACGCGTCGTCGAATCGGTCGACATTAATATTCATACGGCGAGTTGTTAAAATAATACCTCCGTGGAATCGGTTTATGTCTTTTGTTTTACAGTCGGAACGTATTCCGACGATTTTCCGCCTCGCAATTTATCGACGAGCGAGTCCTTTATGAGCTTCGATCTTTCTCTAGTAACGTCAAATGGCTTATGCAGATGTTTGCGTAGATTTTTCTGTCTGTATGCGCTCACTTTTTCTACGAACTCAATGCAGTGCACGGACGCGGAGTCGTTATAGCCGTTAAAATGGCGGATTCGATTGTTTTTTTAAATCAATTTCAACTAATATACGTCTACGAGGTTGTAGGATTAAAATCGCATTCGTTCGCGTTAATAAACCCACAACGCGTTTCGCGGACATCGATGACTTTATTCGTTTACATTAAATTTAAGTAAAAAATCATAAAAATATGCAAAAAAAGAACATTAAATTTATCAAAATACCTCCCAATACTCGTGAAACTGGCAATACATTTCACGGGTTTTAAATAAATAAAAATACGTGGGTATTGATGATACGCGATTCTTGTTTTATTACTCGCGTCAACGATGAATATAACATTAAAACGTTTCAACTGTAACTGTTTTCAAGTAGCGATTAGCATAATATATCAACTTCAAGTCATCAGTGAACATCAACAATTAACTATTTCAGTAGACGTTAGTTTTGAAATATTTGTTATGTCGTTAAAACTATTATACGTTAATACGTATATTCCTATGGTTTTTCTTTTTTTAAATTTCTTGTTCTTCGAAATTAACTTCATTACTTACAGATGTTAGATTTCAAGATACATTAATGACCTTTAAACGTGCGAAAAACCGTGCTTTCATTATCTTTCCGACGTTAGTTTACCAATTTACTTTTAAAAACGTGTAACGTGGTTTTATGTAAAAACGAGTTGTCGTTAAGAAGTATTTAAAGTATATTAAAACGTATGTTTGTAAATTAAACGGTTTCGCCGTGGAATGGTGGATTTTATTTTTATGGATCTAGAAAATGAATTGTCATGATATTTACCGTTGCGCGAAGACCGTTTTCGCCACGGAAAATAAAGAGACAAAAGTTCCGTAACTCAATTTTGTTTTGTTCAAAAGTAATAATAATAACAGTAGTAATATCGAAGTGAGCTTTATATAAAAAGCTTATCGTCGCAAACACTTTACAGTCGCTGTTTTATATCAAATATTAACTAAATGACCAAAGTTGTCGGCAGGAACGAGTCCGCAGTCCGTTCCGTCGAAGTACGAAAAAACTTAAATTTGATAAACAATCAAATTACGAGCCCGGAGAGGTGTGCGTATTGGATTTTGTTCTCTGATCGCTGTAGTTCGGCACTTTTTCAATACGCTTTCGCTGCGCGCACTCCACGAGCCGTAAGTCATAACGCTCGCTCGGATTCGTCTCGTTAAAAACCGCACGCTCGCCGAGATGACTGCTTAAGTTATTTTCAAACTACGCGGCATCTCCGTATAATGTATAATGTGGTTCATCAACCGTCGCCGCAATCGTCTTTTTCCCCCGCAAATCTCGCGGCTTGTCAAAGAAAATAAACAAAAACAATAACGATAATAATAAATAATAAAATAAAAATATTCGTTTCAGGGAAAACATGTTAACGTGTTTCGTTATTTAGTCGTGTACCCAACGTGGTCCGTTTAATAAAACACAATTACGAAAATATTAAACGCGCGCACAGTGGATAATATTATAATGTACGACGGCCGTTGAGTTTGAGTGCGGTGTAACAAATTACCGAAATCCTTCAAATAATACGGGCCACACGCTGTTGCCGTTTTTTTTAACGATTAGAAAAAAAAAAAAAATCGTAATTTTAGCCGGCGGCGGCGGGGAAAAAAATTTATTTTTATCCTCCCGTCTCTCCTGCCGACCGACAGACAGACAGACCGGGTTCGTACACGTAGTAACAGAGGGAATTATAATAATAATAATAATAATAATAAAACGCTGTACAACAAAAGGGATTGTCTTTTTAGAAATAAAAAAAACGTGTTTGGACCATCGTCGGCCGCATTGGGTTCTAAATCATTTTTTTTTTTTATTTTTTTTTCCCTAGCCTTTTTTCTTTTTCCCGACTGCGATGAATTCAGCGACGGATCATATGCTGACGCCGCGCTAACCGTATCGGCGGCAGGGAACTGTATACATTTTTACGACCTCGGAGGCAATACAAACGTTATATCAATACGCTCGGTGGCGGCGGCGGCGGCGGCGGTACGAATATCGTCCAAATCCATTTGTTACGACGTATATCGTAACTATATCGTTAAAAAATCAATACGCGACGAGAGCGGTGGCGGATTCCACTCGAGCCACCTTTGATCATCGAATCGACTCGAAAAAACTAACGCGCACGAGGCTAAAAATATTATAATGTCGTCGTGTTTGACAGATTTCAAAAGGAGGAGAAGAAGAAGAAGAAGAAGGCGCGACAAAAGAATAATAATAAAAAAAAAAATAATAAAAACTCGCCGGCACTCCGAAACTGTTTGACGTCGTCGGTCGTTTAACCGTTTCGCCGAAATCCCGTCGTCGTTCCGATTGTTCGTCGCGGAAAATATTGTGCCGCGTTCGAAACCGGGACGTCGAATAAAATATGTTCCGTACACGTCGTCGGCGGAACATCGCGAAACGACCGCCGCAACACGTACTATTATTATAACCGGATAAAATAACGCCGTTAATGTAATTATTTTCATTCAATTTCGACGAACGCGACGGGTCGTCCGAAACGTTGTCGGCGAAAAGAGAAAAAACCATAATATTTTCACGAACGTTTCGACCGTTGATTGGCGTTTATTTAATAAACCCGCGCGGCGTTTAGCAGCAAATGCAATTCGACGTGTGCGCACCATTCGAATCCTCTTAAAAGTGAATTTT